>JAZFAU010000099.1:2997500-3597500 GCA_037178615.1 Dione vanillae
AATATCCCAATTTCAGGTAGAAAATAGAAAATTTATTTCTATTTTGAAT
Source organism: Dione vanillae (assembly GCA_037178615.1). Classification (NCBI taxonomy): domain Eukaryota; kingdom Metazoa; phylum Arthropoda; class Insecta; order Lepidoptera; family Nymphalidae; genus Dione; species Dione vanillae. Next base: position 2,997,550 of record JAZFAU010000099.1, read on the forward strand.
TCTTTTTCTTTACAATTTGAAATAAAACATTTTTTTAGTTTCTCGCCTATCTCGCACATAGCAAGATAGGCAAGGGAAACCGCAGAATCCGTTGGAACTTAGTGTTATGTCACTCTATTTCCTGCTTTCAAATTTGAAATAAAACGTTGTTTATTATTATTATTTTTTCTTTCGGGCATATCGTGTGTTTTACATAATTAACAGAGACTAGTGTAGGGTCACTCCACTCTCGATGTGGCGCGAATAACTATTTGTGTTTAAAGGCACTACTAATTTTGAGTTGTAGTTAGTTTAAACAAAATGAGTATACAAATTCATCGCAAATACCTTTTCAACAGTACTAAGCATACATATATATAGCATCCATAGCACACACATATATAGCATCTCTATCTAATTTAACTAAGATAGGGTGCGCTTGTAAAACTATTAGAATGAACATTAGTACAAAATGCTTAAACCAAGCTTAATTGTATAGAGAAAGTTAAATTTAAGTAGATGCGGTTGACTAATGCCTCGGTTAATATTCCTTTATGCACATTACGAAATTATAGACTATAAAATATTTAATTTTTGTATTTTTTACTTATTTTAAATGAAAAGCCTTATAAAATAGGTTTTTTATATATTATAAGACAGCAAACGAGCAGAAGGGCACCTGACGTTAAGTGGACATCCTTCTGGAACTCTCACTCGCCTGATGAAACACAGCAACAATAATATGCTGCTTTTCCATGACATTACTCTATGAAAGCGTGATAATTACCCAGTTCAAGCACTTTTAAGCTTCTGGTGTTGGTGTAGCTTAGCTCTACCGCTTAAAGCTCTATACTGAATAGCAAGATTGTCCTAACCTATTAGTTCAATTAACCACCTATGTTGTTCATTACAGAAAACTGTTGTTTAAAATTTGGTGCAATTGATTAATCATAACAAGTCACAAGTTTTCACTTTAATGACCCAATTGACTATGCTTGCGAGGTTGCTATTGCCCTTAGGACACAAATTTAGTTACTATTTATTTATTATTAATTTTAGTTAGAAATATATTTTTTTACAAGATATTCTTTTTATCTCTACAGAGAGTCTTATATTCTACAAGTCTTATATATTTTTAAATTTGAGGTGTATCAGATCGCCAAAAATTACCTGGTATACTGCACTTTGTCAAATTTTACCCATATTAGTGAAGAGACAGAACTATCTGTTCTTCGGTCCTTTCTTCTCAATGAGCCTTAATATTAGCCTGTATTTAAATGAAATATTAAAACCGTAACAGTATTTAAAATACCTTTTTATAAATAAATAACATTCACTAAAAATAGGTCATAAAAAAATAAATTTTTAATTTAGTACGACGTTAAAACAGTAAAAGTGGATGATAAAAATTCGACGAGATCCACTCGGCTATCGGTACAGAACACAAGGGAAATCACTAAGTAAAGCCTCGTGTACGACAGGCGACAGCTTACAAATCCGAAACATCGCCAGTTGTATACCTTAACACTGCGCAGCAAAGCACATTGTGAGCTACACTGTACCTATTCTCGAATGAATCAAGGTGTTTTTTTAGAACAGACCAACATAGTAAAATCTATTCTATTTTTTATGTAAGTCGTAAATGATGCGTTTATTTCTACTCGTTTTTTGTAGTTTAGTCAATTTTTTGTGAATTAATTCTGTATATATAAAAAATTTACGATTATAGAGTGTTTTTCTTCTTTTTTTATATTTATGGTGCAACGAGCATGTCAGTTAAGCACAATTCAATTCGCCAATGTCACGCTGAATGGAGAACACACAAAGGAGAATGTACGGTAAAAAAGGAGATAAAATTATACAAAAGAATGTAAGAGTTACAGAGTGTCTGGCCAGGTACAACCGAAATTCTGTATCATAGAAACTTGTTGTATGGCATAGAATAAAGAGTGTGAGCATTAAGAAAAATCGTGGGATATAGTGAGAAACCAATAAGTCTTTGTACCATCATAGCATGTTTCAAATATGTCTGACAGAAAAATATAGTTACAGTTTCAAATTCTAATATTATTTAATACTTAAAGTTAGAAAATAAATTTAGTATACAAAATTTCATTATAAGATTGTTATTAGTGATGTATCTAAAATTTTAAAAGTACAACTACCTGCTAGTGATGTCATCTAAAATTTCGATATTCAAATTTTTCATAAATATTCATGGCATCAAAATTGCTTCACAGCAATTTGTTAGTGTAGTGTAGATATTGTTCTAGCTAACGTCTTGCAGGTAACAGGGTCGTTACTATAACTTGCGCTCAGGGAAATCAAGCGAATAGATTTTTTTAAAAGCCTTAAAAACACTTCATATATGCTAATTTTAATTATGAATGGAAGACAACTCGGTTAAATGATGTTTAAATAATAATGATAGTAAAATTAAAGGGAAATTTTTGATTTGCAATCATTATAAATTATTTAATTATATAATTGTTTTCATTATAAATTATTTTCAAATGTTTGTGGAGTAAGGTTATTTTATATTACATTGTGTGTTTATTGACGGAACCCAACACTACACTTGTCATGATTATTTAGACTGGAGAATGGAGAGTCAGTTATCTGTCAGATGACAGTCTATTGACTCTTGTATTCTACAATGATATCATTAATGTTAGAAAAAAAGATGGCCGTTTTACCAGATTTCATGCAAAACGTCTGAATAGATTTATAAAAAATTTGCGAAATGTTTGTTATATTTGTTTATAGGTTTGATTCCCACTCGGTGAGGATGAATCATTTCCATAGCAACGGGATGATGCTAAAAAAAATTTTTTATAATTCAGAGTTACATTGTTACTATGGAATGGCAAAATCTATTTTTAATCTATCTTGAATATATCGTAGGTACGTTTTTTTACCCATTGTTTTTACATTGACACATATAAATTACACCACAATGACATTAATTGCAAAAGTAACGATCAATTTTGGTATATCATTTAAAAATTAATAAAGCATTTTTGCTTTATATCTTATGCTAAAAATTCATATAAATTGGAAACCTGCACGAAACACACTAACAATACATATTGACTATTACTGCGTAACTTAACACCGCGCTTTGTGTAACATAACAATAACATAAAAATATTCCATTCCCCTTAAGGGTAATATACAACTGAAAAGTTTTGAAAATAAAGCTGCTACTCCGCCATAAGGGTTTCTCACATTAATATCATACAATAGCAGTAATAAGATATATTCCAATACTTTAGGACTAAGTAAGAATATACGAAAATCAGATATCAGTTATTCTGGTAATAAATCATTAAGTTTTAGGAATATCGTAGTAGTTTTATGACGCTCATGTAAACATAACCGATGATTAAGTCCTGCATAACTTTGATTATAGTACAGCACTGAATTGTTAATTAGGGTCTTGCTTCAAAACTTTGGAACATACACACATACATAATAACATATTTCTGTAACAACATATGTAGATAACTATCAAGCCTAAGGCAGTTATTATCTTACAATTTAACATTACACTAAACAAATGCCGTTTAATTTTAGATCAAAATACAATCTATTACGGCTGGAAGCAACTTTAATCACGTCCCTGAAACCAATATCCAACCAAATGGACTCGTTGAATCGTATAGCAAATCGAAGTGGAGACTACGACAGCGAGACTGGCGTTCAGCCAAAATACATTACACGAACCGCACGTCCGATACACGACTCCTGAAAGACATGAGCATAATGATAGGACTTGCTAGTTAGTGGGTGGTGATTTTAATGTGGAGAATCCGCATAGATAGTTGGAACTTGTGGTCTTCTATTGAAATTATGGTTGATGCTTCCTGGACCAGGTGGAACGTATGCATGTGGAATTTAAATTAATTTCCGCTCAAAGAGAAATCTTTTATTTTTCGCTTTTCAAATGTTTATTTTTACTTCCTTCAATAATATAGAAGTTCAACATGAGTAGTATTTAGTAGGGTAGAGTAAGAAATGCGTTAGTAGCAGTTTTATGGTAGCATTATGGGATGGAAACTGTATATGTTTTCGTTAAAGCTCACCCCAATCTCACTTAATACCAACAACTTTGGCAAAATATTGAAAAGTAAAAAAAATCATGTAACATCGAAATAATATATGATTACGATGTTTCAGGCTTTTTTGATCTCTACTACGATGAATAAAATATTTTTATTTCTCCGCGGTTGGTTTAAAGTATTAAAAATTGGATGAAATGTGAAAGAATCGTAATAACACTGGTTTTCAGCTGGTAACCATGCTAATGCCAGATACAGCATAAAGCTGAAGTTTCTTATCATAACAAGAGTAGGCAAAGTGTTGCTAGTGTTACAACACTCCTTTCCTCGCTTTTCATTTTTTAGAGATATATTGAGTGGCAAAAGTCAACAACATCTTTTGCCTTATTATCACAATCAAGGGCATGAAATTAATTCACTCTCCACTGATGAAAGTCGAAGCTACAACCATCGTTTACAGTTAGATACTGTGCCTACACCAAGACAGCCTCAGAATAATTGTAGCATCAGATATAATTTTATTGGCATATAGTATGAAATTTGTAAGACAACATATCTTCAACTAAATTCGGAAGTTATTTAACATAATATATTTGTTGTGTTATACAAATCAATGTACAAACGTGTAGATTGTAGATACATCGTCAAACACAATCGTACCAACCAATTACTTGGGAAACTTTGGAACTTTCTAACGAATACGTTTTATGTAACTTCAAATTGGTTTTACACGAATTGGAATTTAGATGGTGATTTATTATATTTTTAATAGGTACTTGTTATTAGGTGAATTGGAGGAATTGATGAGCTGGTTATGTAAAAGCTTAATTAAAGCTTTTTTGTTTGACTCGATATTTTGAAGTTTCATTTAAATAAAAATAGTTAAAAACAGATTCGATCTATTAGATTTATACTTGTATGTGTTTTTCTTATTTCAATAGTAGCTCTTCATCCCTGTGTTCTAATGCTAAAAAATTAAGTAAATTAGAATTAGTTTACTAATTTAGATTGTTGACCTGTTTATATAAATTAATTTGTATATATTTTTCTCCTATACGGCCAATATCAAAATACTGTATGAGGAGCGCGGCTTAATAACGCACTTTGTCATTTCACCAGAATGAAGAATCGAACCCACAAGCTTTGAAGTCAAATGCTATACTGTTACGATACAACATCCTACTTTATGTACCTAATAAAAATTTAAATACGATTTTCACATATTAACAAAAACACGTTTCAAAATACATTCTAAGATCCTTAGCGTGTCATTTTATCTGAAAGGGGGCCAAGCTAACATAAGAGATTATTAGCCGCGGGCACTGTTCGCGTTCCTTTGAGAGGGAACCACTTGAACGCTTTCAAAAGATATCTTTAAAAGAACAACTGATAATAATTTTAAACATGAGCAATAGGTGTTTGGTGTCACAGAATTAAATTTAATTGACGGTATTGTATTTGTATCAAAACATTTACTACATATATATTTTTTGTCCTTTTTTCATCTGTTTAGGTAATGTTCAAACAGTCGAATAGTAAATGGAAGATTAAAAAAAATAAAAAAAATAACCCTTTTGAGTTGCGCCGGGGATGGGGTGGTAATATATTTGACGTTCAAAAAGCGTAACATGTTAATTTTAATAGAATTATTTAACTTTGACTTTTATCATAAAATTGGATGGATCATTTTGATTTTCTCCTTTAATCATCAAAATACAATGCATCTTTAGTATCAGAATTCAACGAAACTACTTACATGCAATATCTCGAAAGGAGAGAGTTGGAACGGATAGTCCTAACATTAGGTTTCCTTACAATCTACTTATGCCTAAAAATAATACAAAGCACTCTGCAAAAACCAACGAATCATAATAGAATTATAAAATTTTAAACTGGTTATATTAAAAAATGGCAACCGCAATCAACAGCGAAAATTGAACGATTAAATTAACTAATTAAACTTGGTTAGATTTTGTTAATTTATAATTAAAAACTGTTTACCGTGCTGCCCAGACCTCGTTAGTAACTTTAAGATGGCGAGTCGCAGTATACGGCTGGAAACTTTTAAACTAGATTACATATTGATATTTTGAATCTCATTTTTATAAAATTTTCTTGTTGGTTCGCTTTTTAGTAGAGATTTCATAGATATGCCGTTGACACTATTGCTATTTTTTACCCTTTTAAAAAATAAAAGCGAGAGTTTCATAAAAATTTAAAGTTTATTCTTATGTTTCTCCCTAATTACCTAATTAGTAATTATTATTTAGTTATTATTTAGTAATTATTATTTTGTTTAATATTTATCCATTGTCTAATATATACTTACTATATTTTGAATGTATTACGTGTATTTTTAACACAAATTGAGCTAAAAATCTGCCTACACTTAGCCTTCAAGTCTTAGACATTGTACCGTGTTCGAAACATTTTTTCACCTTGTAACCCATTGAACGTCGTATTGAGTGGCGTACCACACATTTTGTCTCCTAATCATTGCAAGGAAAACCCATCCCGTATACATGCACAGTGAGATGCTGCACCACGATGAAAATATTAAGTAATAATGTTTTATTTGTTGACTATTCATATTAATATTGGTGAATTGATAATATATAGGAATTTTTTACAAAATTTAAAATATACTATACTTATTACAAGTATATTACAAAATTTTTAGCCCTAGTGTGAAATTGATTGTCACATATTCTCTACACCCTACTCCAATAGACATAGATCGGGAAACGGAGTGTTGTAACACTAAACTCTCTATATAACTGCTATATATATACTGCGTGTAACTAAATATTTTTTCTAATTTGTATTTGAATCTACCACCACATTCAATCAGCCAAGTCCAATATCCACACAATGGCATCAAATTATTTACTTAGCGAAAGTTCCTCAGAAAATAATTAAAGAGCAAATGAGTTTCGAATTAATTTTGATCCAGCATTCAGATGCAGTGAGTTTTAATGTGTACCTTTGTTACTCCGCGTCGGTATAACAGCGTCTGTTACGTTCATTTTATACTTTTTGGGTCAAGTTGGGAAGGTTGGATGGTGGCTTATATCGGGTTTATACTTGAATAAATTTAATTTTTTCTTCCATATAATAAAGCAGCGTGGTATTATTATAGCATATTAATTTTTTTATGTTTGTTCACATGTATATAAGTAAAGGTTGAAATTCTAAATACTCGCATAGACAAAGTATGGTGTAAATAAAGTCAAAATAGTCAAAATGTCCATGCTTTCTATATCGTTATATGTAACGAAATTCCTTTCTTTGATCACGTTTTGCTATAGAATAGGCATAAATAATTAAATCAGTTAAAAAAATTACTTTTCCTCTGTTTTCGAGAAATTAGTTGTGGTTTAAGGAGCTCAATGTATATGTTGTATCAAAGCGCTTTAAATTATCATTTTGTCATGTGATATCAACTTACACTTTTCTCCAAGCTGGACCTTTAGATTATACACTTTGCTTGCTCCAATACATAATTGCAAAGCGGATTATTTATTAAATAATGGGAAAAAATATATAAATTATAGACATATGACACGCTAACTACATCTGTTTTATTTATGTTTCAAATATCGTTCTACACTAGGAATCAAAAATAAGAGGATAAGAACGTTAAAATCCCTCACATCTTAAAAATCGTATAAACACTCATTCGTACTCGTACTTACCTCTAAGCCACACGTTCTCATCAAGCTATGTCGAAATTTTAATATATAATTTCTGATAATCTAAAAACTATGTCAACTATAGCTATATCAACAACAAATACACTCTTTCTTGTTCTAAAACTAAGATTAAAAAACAAAAACGATTTAGTTACAAAAAAAAGTGTATATCACTCGATTCGTTTAGAAATCGTTTAAAACGATTGCGTTCCGAGTATGTAACACACAATGGGGTACACGTGAAATAAAAACAATACTGTACTTTAAACTGGAATGCGTTTATGAAAGTTCAGTATTCCCCTGTTCGAAGGGGACGTGAATTGTGACCCCTTTAACCCCTTCAGGGGGTTGGCTTTTCATAACTCGTTTCATCTAGTTGCAGGGAAAATTACATTTAAACTATTGTTAGTAAATAGTTTACTATGAACTGTATTGAATGAATGTAGTCTAGTTGGATCGGTATAAATAGTTAACTTTTGTAGACACTTTTTTATTATTATTTTAAAATGAAAATAACATTTTATATGTTTTAATATTTGTATGAAAATATCGAAGTAATATAGTAAAAAATATTGCCTTATTAATCGCCTTAAGTACGTAAGAAGTGAGTGTGTTACGTAAGAACCTAGAGTTCTCTGTAGGTACTCTCTTTGTTTTGCTTTTATGACAGGGTAGGCCCTGTTATGAAAGCAAAATAAAGAAAGTAAGTAAAGCAGACGCGGCGTTGAAGTCCATCACTCAACACAGATTGTCTCGAAAGCGTGGAACGGAGTGTCTTACCTCTAGGTTCCCAAATTTCCTGCAATTCTAAATAATCCTCTGTTTACCCTGTTATAAGTGGAATAAAGCGTGAAGCTAAAAAAATAATAATTTGGAATATTACTCTTCTGAATACCGGGGACGGAGAAAGCAGGGACTAAGCAACGGAGTGTCTTAGCACTAGGTTCGTAAGGTCCCTGCAGTTCCTTCTGCCTACCCTGCAATATGCGGGATAAAGCGTGAAGCTATAAAAAAAATTCCAAAGAGTAAAACCTGAACGACTTATAAACATTCCAGAAATATACCAGAAATGTGATCGTAATTTTTACAACGCCCATTAAAAACAATGAGGACGTAAAAAGGGAAAGTTATTGCACACCTTTTAATATAACAGTAACTCGTTTACGAGGCTTGTTGACTGTCTATCAAAAATTTTCAAATAAAAAAATTACTACTTTCAAGTCACTTCATTTTTAATTGAAAAGAATGTAGGGTCACTAAGACGAATCACTATTTTTTTTTCACGTGAAAATTACCGTGATATAATAACCTTCAATCGTAATGATACATACATATAAAAATATTCTGTAAACATAGTCATTTTAATATATTAAATATTTGTGGCTTTATCTGGCAGATAATATAATAATAATAATAATAATAATAATAATAATAAGCCCGCAGGGCAGCTTGCGGCGAGCTGTTGGGGAGTGGTGACCCCACGGACCTGAGACCTCCAGAGGGGAATTGTAATTTATCCCCTGCTTCTGGCTTGCCTTCACTGGCCGGCAGAATGGATCGCAAAAACTTTACGCTCGAAAGGGTGGAAGTGTTCAACCTGCGTAATTATGGGGAAACCCGCTCACGAGCTTCTAGTGATGGTGAAACCGGTGAACACCTCTCGACACCCTTAGCCGACCACACCGATGTTGCGCCCGAGGCACTACCGGCGTAGTACCTCGCCTCGTACTTTATTGGGGCCTATCTAGTGGGATGCGAGTTACCGTCCGTCGACCTTTCAATTTGAGACTGTTGAAATGGCGGACGTCCGTTAGTCTCATTCAATAACCCAGTATCCAGTCTGTCCAAACTTCATTCCATAGTAATAATTTAGTTTTTCATATCCTCCATAGCTCCTACGCATTATCCGGCGGCCATCTCTGGGCGTCACAGTAAAATCTTTTATATTCTCTATGGGGTCTCTACGTGTTGGGCCTGTGTCCCTACGCAAGCTTTCCAAGGGACCGGGTTCAGTTGAACCCGAGAATTCCGAAAAGAGAAACATAATAATAATAATAATATAAACAAATATTATCTATATGCTATATAGTTCAAAACATTGTTCTCAAATAAAATGAAATTCTTTCATAATTAAGATAATTGAAAGTAACTTAGCTGACATTTCATAAGATTTTTTAATGATTTATCAAATAATATGAATGTGATTCATAACTGTAGTTTATTTTTCTAATAATAAGAATTTTTAATTTAGTCGTATAGACCAAGATTGTATAAAAATTTAAATAAACTTTATTTTTGATATCTAAGGAAATAATCGATCAAAGAAAGATTTTTTTTAAACTCTCTTGTCTCTTTCTCTCTTACCCTCTCTCTCTCTCTCACTCTCCCTCTTTCTCTTTTTAAAAGTGGAAAATATAGTAAGATTTTTCGAATTAACTGGAAAACAAAGAATAGAATTTCTTAGCTCTAGATTTCTTCTGTTTCATACTGGATGCTGTATAGCGTCAAGCTCATTAAAATTTATTGAAGTATAAACAGACTTTAATAATTGGTTACAGAACAGTTAAAAAAGTCTTTATATTTAGTTAGCATAGAATTCAATTTTTAATATATCACTTTGTATGTGTAAGTGATACAAAGCTTCTGACTGATAGCAAATTGGCTTACACCCTGTTTTCGTTAATTAAGTAAGAAAATATTTGTTTCGTTGTAGCGTTGGAGCTTTGAACATGATTAAATACAATAGTAATTTATTCGAATCAAGTTCAGAACAATATTTGTTTTCAAAATTTAGACATCCACCGGCTCAGTTTAAACAACATGTGGTGGCATCCTTCTTGTAAACGTGTTTAAATAAGGTGAAATTTAATTTGTACTTAAAATTGAAACCCAGAACTCTCTTTTCAAGGAAAAAACCTAAATGCTGAACTTCAGTTTTTTAATTCTTACACACAATAACAAAGGATTCGGGATATATATTAGTAATTATGTTAATATATCTATATCATTACTAAAATCATATATTGCTTACTCTACTTAAAGGAATTTCTAAAAATCATACTCTAAATCACAAGAGTCACTTAATTACGCCGATTCTAGTACCAAAGACAATTGATTCACCGCAAACGTAACAGTAACTACTGGCGAGGGGCCAATACGGAATTAGAGAAGTAAAAATCAGAAATACAGTGCTCCAGTTGTGTTCTAATTGCTTGTTAGCTAAATATTATAAAAAAATAATATAAATATTTTTATAAATGTGAACATAAATTAAATTACGATATCGTAGCACAGTGGCTTTGACTACACACAAGTTTCATTACCAACTCAAAACAGCCTTACTTTCAGCCTTACTTTCATTGTTACATTGTTAGTCTAGCTTTTCTGGTTAAGGCATAAGGTTCTCATCAAAAATTATATATTTTTTTATCGATTAATACAAATATAAGTTTTAATGCAAAGTAGTGGCAAAAACAAATGAAAGTTGTAACATAAATAGAAAGATAGAGAACAAATTTTGTAAAAGCGTATCCATAAAAAAATCATCATTAAAATGAACTTTACAAATCGGACCCTATTCCTATATCTATATGTATATAAAAACCCAAACAAAAAAAAAACAAAAGGCCCGTTATGAAATAATTAAATGAAAAATACAGAAGCAATTACCTATAAATACCTTACAAATAATTGGAGTACAAAGAATAATCTTCGAATGCGAATAATTTTTTTAATGCAAAATCAGAACAATGACTCTAGAAATAGAGTCTATATTTATTTGCCCAAATATATTGTAGAGGCATATTATTTTGCTAATTGAGTTGTACAGGAGCTCTCTGGCGCCCGTCCAGGGGATGGGGCTTTTCACTTCAACAGGATTATACCGATATCGTATCGGAACGGATTGTCCATTGATTTCGGATTATATTAAGTACCAACAAAAATTATAACAACCGTAACAGAGTTGATAAACTTTTGGCAGTAGAGCATTAAAAATATATACATATATATAAATATCGCAGATTCGAGTATATAGTAGAGTTTTCATAGATGCTACTGCATGATAGTAAAACTTTATGTGTTATATGTCATAGAAAAAAATTAAATATTATATGGTGGAACCATAAGGAACTATAAAAGAACTATAAGTTTAATGTATTGACCTTAACGATTCGATTTGATTCTGGTGCTAAATATTTCGCGATTTATTGTCTGTTTATTCACATATCTAGATCCATTAATATATTACCTGTAACTCATCTTGTTAGAAAAATCTATATAAATTTAATTACCCAACATGCAAATACACTAGTTACACAAAAATTAAAACATAGTTCACAAGTGCGAAGACAAATATAAAGAAGAATATAAACTATTACCGCGTATTAGTAATAATAAAATAATCAACTTATTCCTAGACCACTCACTCACATAACACTTAACAGCAAACATCTAATAACATGGTCATAGTTACAAAAGTCCGATCAGAAAGCCTCTGTTCAACAAATCTCAAGAGACAGTGGCCGAGATAGAATAATTTAAATATAAATCCGTGGGACCCAAACTGGAACGCAATAAAACACAGAAAGAAATCCAACCAGAGCTGACGAAGTAATCCCAACGTTGTTGAGCCACAAAAATTTATTTCAAGATGATTCTTTGCATAATACTACGTTAATAACGACTCCTCACAGTGTATCAAGAACTCCAATAATTTTAGCATTGTCATATTTGGTCATTTGACGTGTTGAAAAGCTGATGTTTGCTTGAATTTGTAAAAGTAAATAACTATTTTCTTATATATATATATATATATATATATATATATATATATATATATATATATATATATATATATATATATATATATATATATATATATATATATATATATATATATATATATATATATATATATATATATATATATATATATATATATATATATATATATATATATATATATATATATATATATATATATATAAATACGATTTTGTTCCTTTTGGTTTACATATCTAAACTTGATTCTTCCGATTTTTAGGTTAATCTCGTTGATATACAAATAAAAATAAAACACACATTAGAAATTAGAAATCACATGTTTTACGCTTAATGGATATCAATAAAACAATTATGAAATATAAAAAAATGATTAAAATAGCTCAATTTTGACCATAATTGGGTCAAGTACTTTAGTCAACTAAGGTATACGCTTCCATACTCCAACGGTATTATAATTCTAAATTTTCCAAATCAATAAAAAGCAAATAAAATACATGGACGTTTTACTTTTTATGATCACTTTTCTTCATTTACACAAAATTTAATTCGATTATAAGATAGACTGGTATTGTCAATAATTAAGTACCACCTATAATTAAGACAGTTAATGAAAAAAACAGTGTCTTCCAAGTTTACCCCTACCTTGCTATGACGATTAAAACGAACAGCTAAAAAAATATATTAACCTACAATTTAGACACCCTACTCTCCTTTTTATACCAGCTAAAGTTAAGCCAAAACGGTTGAGTACATATGAATGAATGAAATAAATATAGCAAAACTGGCCTAATTTTGCACGAGAGCACTCAGCTACTGCACACTCGCTGGGACCACACACAAATACTTCTATATGGGTCGAGAACGAAGCCTCTAAGGTTTAACCGCAGTATAATTATTTAATATAATTTAGCAAACTAAACGTTTTGCATGTGAACGTGAATGGTTTTGAATTTTGATTGATATTTATCCGATCGTTAGTAAGTTGTTCTAAATTCTTTTTTCTTGATGTTATAATTGAAAATAGCGATGTTATTTACATCTGCATTTTGAATTTTTATATAGCTAGTTGAATTTGTATTTTCTAATGTTTTTCTCTACCTAGAGTCATTGCTGAATTTTTATTATTTATCGAATGCATCGTAAGAAGAGCAGAGTGTTACTATTAAAACGATAATTGTGGCATCAATTCCGGAATAAGGATATTTTTCTCATTCTTCCATTAGGTTTAAACAAATTAACACTTTGAATTCTTCTAAGAGATAAGAAACAACTAAAATTTTAGCGGAATGTAGAGAAAAACCTTCTCTAGGTTTTCTTTATAAACACTAGTAAAATCCTAAAAAAAACATGCTCTTCCTATTGGGATATAAGCCATGACCAAGATTAAGGCCAAGACTTAATTTCTAAACTTGACTCGCTGACATTGAAAATATTTAAAAAATCTAATTTTCTAATTAAATGTCTAGACAAATATAAAGTAACATAAAAATAATCCGTAGCACGACATCTTTATGGCTAGACTTGGGCACTCGTTATAATAAAGTCATATTACTTACTGTATTTATAAAATGTCAAGTAAGCCAGTACCTACATCACGCTGAGTGCGCGTCTACCAAATCTAATAATCTAAGTTAATAAATATCATTGTTAGTACCAAAATTAGCATATATATGTATATTATATATTGAGGACCGTCGTGGCGCAGAGGCGTAGCGTCTGCTTGTAAGCGCGACGGTTTGTGGGTTCGATTCCCACTCCTGGAAGATGGATTTTTCTATTTCCATTTTCTTCGCTCTGGAAACTCTGTAACGCGTGGCATTGAGTTCCGCCACTCAACACGCAATACCTCGAAAACGGCGGAAAGCGGGGGACGGAGAAAGCAGGGACTAAGCAACGGAGTGTTTTATCACTAGGTTCGTATGCAGTTCCCTCTGCCTACACTGCCATGTGCGGTATAAAGCGTGAAGCTAAAAAAAAATTATATTATATATATGTATGTTTCTTTTTGAGTTATGAGATTTAAGAAATGATAATAAGCTTTTCTTATTAAACAGAATGATAATCTATTTATTTCATAAACTTCGAGTTACATGTATGTCAAAGCGTCTCTAGCTCGTGTAGCATATTTGCATGTATTATCATAGTCAATCAAAATTATGTTACTATACTATCGATTAGCTTATCGTTCGTTTTGTATGAAACATTATTTTTAAACAATTTCAAATTACATAGGGCTAAGTTATAAAGTCCTGAAACAGGTACAGTATCTATTCTGTCATTGAGTGACAATCATTTAACAGCAATTTCCTGGTCATAGAGCAAGCTTCTAAAATAAAAAGAAAAATTTTATCAAGTAAGTAGTGCTATCTATCTGCTGTTGTCAATCTACCTAATTTGCTCCATACTAATGCAAGATTTCATTTCCTACACAAAAAAACCCGTCAGGAAACGTATTAAACAAGTAATTATTTATTTTATTTTAGAAAAATACCGAATAAATATATAAAAATCAAGTCACTAACGAAGTATTCAAAAATATCGCTAAATTCAGAAGACGTCTTGCAAAAACTCTGTCATTTTCCAAGACTCTGGCTGCAAGGCTGAATTCTTTGGCTTTTGTTTTCAATATGGACTATATGTCTTCGGTTTAGAGTTTGATTTAGCTTGTTGTTTTTTTTTGTGCTTTACTTGACTGTCACCGTCGAGAACGTCAGATTGTATGTCAAGGATGAAGCGTACCTGTGTTGGTAGCGTCAGCAGAGGTCACGTCACATTGAATTACAAAAGAATACATAAATGTGTATATGGGATTTTAAATTGTGACTAAATTTTCTATAAATGGATACAAAAAGATAATTTAATTGCTTTTTTTTAGCTTTTTTTTTTTGTAGCTTCACGCTTTATCCCGCACATGGCAGGGTAGGTAGAGGGAACTGCAGGGACCGTAAGAACCTAGTGTTAAGACACTCCGTTACTCAGTCCTTTTTTTTAGCTTTTTCAGAAGCTTTTCTCCACTTTTCGCTGAAATTCGACACATCAAGTAAAATAAAATTCCAAAACACACTTTTCATTAAAGAAATTGGAAAAAATATAAAATACAGAGAAATATTTCCTAAAAAGGAATTTGACAAAGAAGTAGACGAAGTGTTATTTTACAAAATAAAAATGCATTGCAGGGAAACAGGTATTCATGGTATTGTATCTGGCAACGAGGCTTTGTTATAGACGTTTCATATTTCTCGAAGATTATTGGGAAGTCATTTACTTGTCTTAGATTTTTTGTCTTTATAAAATTTAATTTTGTAGTAAGTATTTTACTTTAATATTTGAGTTATTTTCGAAAGAAATACTAAAATTATATAAAAAAATCAATAATTAAAATATGTTTTGACTGTGTGTCAGTGAATACGCATAGGTAGCTTATATTTTCTTCGTTTTCCACCTTTACTGTAAAACATGAGCCTATAACCAATATACATAAAGTTTACTGAACAACAAGATAGGTGGCAGAAACTCAGGTCAAATTATTTTGTGTGCTAACATTCAAGTATATTTAAAACACTTTAGTTTTCTTTTTCGAGTGATAAATTTTAAAAAAATAAAATCCTAAAGGCCAATTTCACCTTTCACGGATTGAGTATCAAATATTTTAATACAAAGGAAATACTATCTACCAGATATCTGCTAGATAATTGTATTTAAAACTGTTATTTATCTATCAGATAAGGAATATATTTTATTTGGAACTTTATCAGCAAGTGTTAAAGCCGACACTAACTCTACTTAAAACAAAAGCAGAAAGCATGGAGATTATATTTATGGAACGAAATAATTTAATAAACAAATAAAAAGCTCTTTTGAGAAATATTTGTGTTTATAAAGTACGGATAAATTGCTAATTGCTCAAACAAGTAATATTATAAGAAAAATATTGAACATTATGTCGGAATAAATGCATAAATATTTAATACCATCTACGCAGAGTTCGGCTCTTTAGATGAAATTTGATTTTAAGTAGCAACTGAATAAATAAATAATAAATTTTCATTACAATTATTTATTGAGAATGCTAGCTGTTATACATTATTTATTTGATTTAGCATACTTTCTGTAAATTTTGTTAAACATATTTTTAAATTATGTTTTTATGAGTATCTGAGTGCTTTTAATACATTTTTCTTTCTTCCCTTACGAGAAATAGAGCATGTGTTTTGTTTCAATATTTCAATTATATTATTGATATAAAAAACTGATTGACAAATAATTTACGGGCAAGTTTATCGAAATTCCAAAGGCGTAATAAAAACGTTCTTACGTTCTTTTTTAATTTTATATATTAAATATATATTTTTAAATTTGTTTTTAATATACGAAAATATAAAAGTGAGATCTTAATAAAAGCCTAGCAAAGTTACAAAAAGTGTATTTCTTTTCTTTTGACCGTACAATGTAGAGCCTACGTCAAATTTGCAAGGTTTTTGACGGCCAAGGACTTTTGTTATTTTTTTTTTCAATGTTAAGCGTAGAGGTTTCGGGTCAGGAGGCTTTGCTCAGAATTTCAAACAAAGGGCCACGTACGTTTGAAAATTAACTCAATTCTATACAATTTTTTTGAAATATACTACACTTGTTATGTTATGATATACGCTTTCTGTGAATAATATGTGTACGTATAATGTAATAATAAACATCCTATATTATAATTATTAAAAAATGATTATTAAGTTACATAGAAATCATCATAGTGCAGCATCATCGAATATGATTATAAACGTCGTAATTCTGGATTCAATTCCTTTTTGAGGGAATGAATGAATAAATTATATTCTTATCCTCCACTTGGCAACAAGACGAAGAAGTTGAGAACGGTAAACAGAGTATCTACACACTAGGTTCCTTTTTCCTGCATTAAGTGATATAAAGTTGTAGCTATAAAAAATGGTTGCATGTAAAGTGGGTTTTACGGGCGAAAATTTTACGTGACAACGTCTTTTTCTCGGTAGAATATTTATTGATATGATTAATAATTATAATATAAATTGCACAAATTTTAACTATAGAAAATATATGTTGTTTACTAAAACATTGTACATGTGTCAAGTGATACGCGCGGCGGACCGATCATAGTTCGGTGACAGTTGACACATCGTTACGTTACCTTTTTCATATGTGACTCCGAGCCGCAACCTAATTTAAGACGTTGTCACGTCAAAAAATGAACTCTGTTATGAACCAAAAATATAATTAAACTACTAATTATTACAAAATATTTAGATAACGTAATGAGGAAATTGTACAAATATGAAATCTGTTACCTTTGACATTTCACTTTTCAATAACATTTAGAGGTCACACGTTATCATTTAGAAGTGTCAACATTAAAAGGCGAATAACTATATATCGAAGCATTCTCGTTTATCTTAAAAATGTGTCTGGTACAAAAGACGCATTAACTGTGTTACTGGATAAGTTTTGGAACTGATTTATGTTTAAATTCACGTTGTAAAAAAATAAACCTGTTAGTACTGCACCAACAATTTGTTATTAAAAAACTAAATATAGGTGTTTTTAGCCTGCATAGTTATAATATATTCATGTTCTTATATTCTGACTGTGTCTGTAATATAATGATTGTAATTTTCTTTTATGTTAAATAAAGATATATTATATAATATAAATTCTCGTTTAGTGGTGGAACTGAACGCCGCATTATAACTATTAGAGCAGGAAATTAATTTATTCACTCAGCAGACATCAAACCTGCAACACCTGATTGTATTCCTGAATATACCACAATGGCATTACTAGGAAATGTTATAAATTATGAAAAAACACTTTCAAAAGTATTTTCTCTTTATTCTAAGATGGACACCAAGTTATGGTGTGAAAACATTACATATAAACTACCCTATGTAGTCTTCATACATTATTATTAGTATTGATCTCGTGTGCAAATTCTATGCAAATTGGATGAAAATAAATCAATTAACAAAGCGTTACGTTTTTTAAGTAGGTGAATAAATTTAAGCATTTTTATATATTATCTTTATCCATACGTAATATCGACTTATTAAAATTTAAAATGTACATCACTAATAAAAAAAGGTCGATCTTAGAGCAGAGCCATCACTAGTACCGCCATGTGTCTTCATTACGCGTATTAAGTGCGAACGTTGCCCACCGTTATTGCTTCTCCATGTTTAACGAAGTGGCTTCAATGTTGGTACATTAAAAGAAACTAATGGTTTAATTAAGCATTTTATATGAATACACCTTTTTTCTTGAAGATAAGAGAAAAAATAGAGTCAAATCAAGTTTTCCTACTCGAATTAAAACTTTGCGTGTTGTTTATTACAGAGAGAAAAAAACGGAAGTAATAATTTGACAAAGAGGGGATGGGTCGGAGAAAAATGAAGTTAGTTATACTAATGAGGCACTCCTTAAACAGTCGTTAGTTACTGTTAATAAATTAATTAATAGCTTAACGCTTTATTCTGAAGAACGCAGGATCGACAGAGGGAACCTAATGATAAGACACTCCGTTCCCCGTTTTCTCTCCAATTTTTAGGACCCTAAGCATTGCATGGCATGACTCTACATCGCGTTTCACTTTGTCACAAGAAAGTGAAATTGAAATGAAGAAGGGAATCAAAATATTACCTCTGCAGTCATACGCTATACTACTGAGCCAACGTCGTCTAAAGCGATAATTTTAAGGCAAACTACAAATGACAAATCTTTAGTGAATTTTAGCCTGGTATTATAAAAATTCAATTTGTAGAGTGAAATTTCACTTTATTTCTCTATGCTTTCCCTAATTTAGGAACATTTGATATCTTATATTGCGAATACCAGCACCGTGCTTTTACAATATCTTACCACACCAAGAACCAATAGAAATACCCATAATTCTCCATAATAAAGACTCACAAATGCATTTACAATAAAATATTTTCCTGCTCACTACAATAGAGTCATTCAAATTCCATTCAATTACAATAACAATTCCAATATACAACATATATAATAGACTAGAATAGAACTATTTATTTATACGCAAAGTATGAACAATATACAGTTTCGTTTTATATTTTATTGTCTCCATTTGATTCAATTTCAGTGTTTAACTCGGGCTCTAGTGTTGTGTCAATAGAAATACTTTCCTTTAAGCACTTTCAAACAAAGACGCTGCAAAGGAATTTCTAGCAAATTTTTCATTTCGTACAACTGTATATTTTTTCCTCCAATACTTTTTTCTATTTGAAGCTTTTTCTTGTAATTTATATAAATAATCGAAAATTATTAATGTTGAATAATAATGTTGAATAGATTTATCACTTTATTCTGGGCATCGGAGTAAAAAAATCACTTCTAATAAAATATATTTATTATTTTGACAGCTAAACTTGGAAAAAACACAGTAAAAAAAATTAAAACAAGGGTCCAATTAATTAGTAATTTCATATAATTGCTACCTATTTTAGAAAACAACAGATATATATTACACTAAAACAGTCATCGGTCAATCAGTCAGACATCGGATGCGGAATTATTTTAGCACAAACACTCCCTCAAATGGGA
Source organism: Dione vanillae (assembly GCA_037178615.1). Lineage (NCBI taxonomy): Eukaryota > Metazoa > Arthropoda > Insecta > Lepidoptera > Nymphalidae > Dione > Dione vanillae. The sequence goes on from JAZFAU010000099.1 coordinate 3,017,648, forward strand.
ATAACCCTCATAGAAGTCAGATGCTTCCCTATACTACCTGAATTGAAAATATTACTTTAAGACAGTATCGTAAAATATTAAACATCAAATCAAATTATGGAAATCTACTGATATCAGTTCCAATTTATTTATCCTTTGTATTATTTGCCTTCTATAACATATATATCAGTCATATATCATATCTTATAAAACAAAATGTCTAATGAATGAAAAAAAAGATATTACAGAATTTCAAGTCTGCATTACAATAACATGGTCTTGGAAAAAAGAAATCCTACATATAAACCTAGATCTTATCCAGTAATCTAATGTAATTTCTACCAAGTAGTTCACACGTTGAACCTAAATCCGCAGCTTCATTATACAGCGCCATTACACAGTCCAGCGTTACGACGAAAGTGGTCCTTCGAGCCGGATAAGTCGAAACTCCTGGCAACTGGAAACTATAACACCTCGAGGCGTTTACCGTAACAAATTTTCTCCAATTAAATTTGTGTAGGGCTCTACACAGTGCCATTAATTAAATGCCTAAGCGTCCGCACTCGTGTGCCACTCGAAATAATCGCCGGTCAAAATCATCTAACTTTTTATCTGTTGTCTATGAAATTGACATAATTATGAAGAGAAAAAACAAAAGTCAATATTTGTGTTAATTGTGTTTTGCAATGGTATTGTGATGAATGACTTTTCACTGAACAGCGTACTCGTTGGTTGAAATTTGATTTTGACAATTTTAATGTTTGTAAATCGATTTTTCTTGTATCGTGAAATCGATTTTTTGAGTGGAGATTGTATCTAATAATCCATTTATTAAGGTATTAAATACCATTTTTTATATTTTAGTGTAGCCCATAGTTATTTACTGTGGGTAATAATGAGTGTAATAACAAAAATAATTATTGTTATATCAAAATTTACACAGATTGTTTATACCGAAATTTCCCAGAAAGTTATCAGAAGACACCTATGTTAAGATTATCTCGTTGCCCCCAATCGAATATCAACACTGTTACATTTAATAATACTATTGAATATATTATGTCTGTGTATATTTTATGCGTTTGCTAGTTGAGGTTTCATATGTGTGTAGAATGAAGAAATTTAAGATAAAATTAGTAATTTTGCACAAAAGGCTCTCAGTTTTCAGAGTTCAGATTAGAGTTCCTTCGAGCATTGATAATATAGATTGCGAATTTTTAGTTATACCCAATTGACTACAAAATGAAGTTTCAGGTAAAAAACGTAGTAATGAAAAAAATTAAACTTATAAAAAACCAGAAAATACGGTAAAAAAGTTCTCCACACAATATTTCATACAAACAATATAAGGTTACACGCATTTTGCACTGTGCAATTTGAATGAACTTTTTCTACCACTCAGCCACAAACAAAGTCAGCTGGATTTAAAACTCTATATGAGTTATACGCATGTATTCAACACGGGTAAGCACTGTCTCTATTAACCGGACGTAGGCTGTCGCGGACGGCGCCCGCGTTTCCGCTGCACTTTATCAGTACGCTACACTTGCTCGTTTAATTTATCCTGAATATATTTATGTGTACTGTATTCAAATACATATACAGACATATTAGATTTTTTAAGTTATAAGATATTGTGATTACTATTAAAAACTGGAGATCATTTGAAGGATTGGTTTATTTCTTCGCTTTTTTAGACCTTGAGCTTCTGTAATAAATGAAGGGCAGAGTGTCTCGACATTCTTTATGTAAATCATATAAAAAATAACTTGTTTTTAATTTATATGCACACAAAAACAATGTTAATAAAAGCTGTAAATCTATAGCAATTAAAATAACGTTAATTGGGTGAGTTCAAACTCTTACTTGTATGTCGTTTTTGGTCAACTTTGTATTTCTAATAATAGATGTATATTTACGTAGTATTTTTAAAAAAAGTTTTTTTAATTGTATACAAATACTAAAAGGAAAAATGTCCTCTAAAACAATTTAATATGCAAAAGTTAAATTAAACATATTGGAATTCGTACTAATATTAGAGAAAACAAATTAAATTAGAGAAAAGCAGTTATCTAGTTTCTCATTTAACGAATTAATAATTTTGTAGTATTACTATTACTATTCTTGTATAGAACTTAGACCATTTCAAATAAAACTTAGTTGTAGAACCACAAAAGCACTGACAGTATAAATATATCCTCGTTCGTAAACAAACACTCTTGGCGTTAACCACACAATTTCGTAGTACTTCATCAGTATACCGCCTTTGTACCTGCTAAAAGCTAAAACTGGTGAACACTTTATTTATTTTGTATATTTTACGTTATTTATTCTGTAAATGTATGTATGCAAATATATTTTTTTTAGCTTTAAACTTTATTCCGTATATAGCAGAGTCGGCAGAGGGAACCGCAGGAAACGTGGGATCCTAGTGTTAAGACACTCCGTTCCCCGCTTTCTGCTTTTTTTAGAGGTATTACGTGTTGAGTGTCGAAAGAAAATGTAAATGAAAAATTTATCTTACCCGAGTGGGAGTCGAACCCATAGACCGTATATAAATATTTTTAATGAAAGTGCAAATTAATTGTTTTGGAAGCTATTTTACAATCAATTCTAAATCTTGTTATAATAAATAATCTTTCGTCTCTAATCTTGAGGTATCTATATCTAGTTCACTCTGAGTTACAAAGACTCATGTCCAAGATTTTTGTATGTTCTTATACTATATCGCACAAACCCAACATAAAACTCAAAAAATACAAATGTCAGTGAATAGCATTGTCGTTAGTACAAATAGCAATACAAATTATTTATAAATTGAATGCACATTTGTATATATATATATATATATATATATATATATATATATATATATATATATATATATATATATATATATATATATATATATATATATATATATATATATATATATATATATATATATATATATATATATATATATATATATATATATATATATATATATATATATATATATATATATATATATATATATATATATATATATAATTACAGATATATAGATTTATTATCTACTTATTTTTTTTTTTTTTTAGCTTCACGCTTTATCCCGCACATGGCAGGGTAGGCAGAGGGAACTGCAGGAACTATTAGAACCTAGTGTTAAAACACTCCGTTACTTAGTCCCTGCTTACTCCGTCCCCATACGTCTACTTCTCTGTATAAAATATTTCTAATTGTAAGAACTACTTCTTCATCTGTTATAACTAGCAGAAAAAACCATAAAAAAATCTATTTGACTTAAAATATCTTATTTTTACAGCCCACAGTGATTTAATTCTATAACACATTACTGAACCAAATAATAAACCCATAAAAGCTCGCAATAAAATAAATACTGTAGATAAAACAAAGAACATCATAATATATTAAAATAATTTAAAATGATAAGGTTCATATTAGAAATTCAAATTACGGGCTAACCCCTTCGCAAATACGAAAGAATATTGTAATTTTGGAGCTCATTGTTGTGCCCCAACTAGAAATGATTACGGGCATAGTTATAGGCCATTATGCAAAACGTTTGACCCTCTAGGCCCCATTTTAATTCTGATCACGACCTGAACTCCATAGAAACTGCCCCAGTCTATAGCTTTAGCATATATCTTGGAGGTATTATGTTTGTAATTGCGTTGTCTTGTTTATGTTCATGAAAAACCTATTATATGCTCGCGTTTAAGAGAATTGACGCGTTTTAAGAATTGTGATACTTATTTGTTAACCATTTCTCAAGATATTTAAATATTTATAGAAGTTTCATGCGGTCGATATAAAGCGGAGAGTGGTGACGGAGTGTCTTAACACTATATTCTATTTGTCCATGCCATTACGCAAGAAAAGTAGAAGCTGCCGCGATTAAAACACTTATAGTATAAATAAGATTTTCATAATAAAAAGTTATATTTGAAATTAAAAAAAATAAAGTAAAAGAGGGTACTTATTAAATTTTATCTGTAAAATCTTTAAGAGTACCGGACGTCCGGCCATCGAAGCCTCCCAAGTTTGCTGCCCAATTTTACAGTTATGAACAAAAGAACTTTTTTGTTTAACTCATTTTAGCATCGAAAGGGTGCTTTACTGTCGGCTGGTAACTTTTTGATTTTGTTCACGTTCTTTGTTAGGATAATTATTTTATTTGGATTTTACTTTAAAATTATAATATTTTTAAATGAAGTATTAGTAAATAAATAAATATACACATATATATGAAAAACTTTTGGATTCATTTATTTTTATCTGCCTGCTTATTGTACGGCAGAATTTGAACCCACAATCCTCGCTTTTAGAGTTATACTGTAACTGTACATATACCGCCTCGATTACAAGTAATATATTATAATACATATATTGATTCTAATTAGGATATTTCTCCTCATGGGAGTGACTCATCATGGGAACGCCATAATTATCTCCTCATGACTATGTCATATGTAAACTTATTAGTCTCTGTCTTAATGCGATTCTATAAAAATATTGTGTTAGACAATAATGATATGTAGACTATTTTAGATTATCGTAGGTTATTTGTTGGGCGTCTATTTTGTACTACAGGCAAATCAAACAGGCAACTATTAAAAAAATATAAAACGACTGTGCCATACAAAAAATAAATGTCAATTATATTAAAATCATGTCACATTTGGGTGCTATTAAAATTTGTTGACCCAAATATCCGATCCAGATTTCTGTTGGTGTAAAAGCTTGTCAAAATTCAATTACCTCAGCAATAACGTGTTCGAACATCAGCTTGGACGTAGGGAGTGTTTAGAAAAGAAAAACGATTTATGAACTTTTTTTGCTTTGCCAAGTTGAACAATGATATATATATATATATATATATATATATATATATATATATATATATATATATATATATATATATATATATATATATATATATATATATATATATATATATATATATATATATATATATATATATATATATATATATATATATATATATATATATATATGTGTGTGTGTGTGTGTGTGTTATCCTTAATATACAAAATATATATTTAAGGCAATTTTTTGATGTTTCTCTAAGGAAAAATATTATATCATATCTTCGAATTACAATCTTAAAAAGTGTATATTACTTGAAGCTACAAATGGGCCTGAGATTATTTGATGTCAACCTTACCGTTTTTTCATTTGCCGAGTTTCAAACATGAGCCATAAAAGGAGTCAAGAACAATATCTTAAAAATTAAGATTACACCGACGTCGTTTTTGCTTTTTCCTTATTATTTTTACGTCCCATAAAATTAGCACCATCATGGCTTAGTGCTTACAAAAATAAAACAGCACAATCATTATATATTACTTTTAGTATACAAACTATACAGAAAAGTTAGTGATCATTACTTGACATCTCACCGTAGATATTTGAACTCACTCTCGTCGTCATAAATTACTCTTTATGTAATTATTATTATATATCTTGACAAAAAAACATCTAATTTTATTATGAAAATAAATATTCTATTTTTAAAATTTACACATAAATGAACCTAATGAACTAAAATCCAACGTTAAAAACGCCTATCAACAGAATCATTGGGGCTGGTAATTCCCCGATCAATCAAACCGCTTTAATCAGATATCGATTTTCAAAATGGTCATATTTTTTGAAAAAAATCTATTTCTACTTGTCTCCTTAAAATTTTTCAATGGTGTCTTTTTGTACACAGATGACCTCTACATGGGGTGGTAAATTCATATCATTTTCTCTTTCGGGTAGAAGTTATGGAGTAGATTTCCAAAAAGAATAGAGTCTTATAGAGATATCTTTGCAATTCGATTCAGATGGTGTAAATCGATATATGTATGTATGTATATATATAAATATATATATAGAAATCCAAGACCTTTTTCGCAATTTTTCTCGTCATTAACGAACGAAACACTCCACCAAATTGGCAGAAACGATTTTGATTGACAGCCTCGATAGCTATAATTGTTAGTCATTTCGTCGGACGAAATTGAACATGCTATTAGGGAAAGTGCCAAGTGCTAGAGCAAGCTAATGCTTCCAAAGTCGTATATATTTAAAAGTTTGAATTAAAATAATGAGTGAAAAATAGTAGAAGAATTGATTTCTTTACACCAAGCAGAAATAACCTAGCCACTCGAAACAAATGTCTCAAATGCGTTACTAGAAGAAGAAAAAGAACAGGACTCTATGGAAAATTGTAATTAGAAAAGATTTTGAAATCGTTTTCCAATTGGTTAATGACTAATAAATAATTATAATGCTAAGCGAATTGATACTTATAAAGTATAAATATATAGCATTTATATATGGATATATATGATTTTCATATTTAAAATTTATGCAAAATAGTGACCAAAAGAAATAAGGCCTAGATTATAGAATATAACGAACAAAAAGGAAAAATATGATCATTATTTAAGTCCATATAATAAGTGAAAGATAAATCAAACCTCATTGAATTATTGAAAAAAGATGTATAACGTGAATCCATTTCTGGGCGCAATCCATCTTGCCATACAATGTTGAAATAAGTGAAAATATTCTTTTCCCTTCGGTATTTTATGTGATTCTCTGAAATTTAATGTAAAAGTGGCATAACAAAGAAATAAACAATTTTATATGATGTATATGTATATGAAAGAAAAGCTTTTTTGTTTTAAATTATACCTTAGTTTCCGAATTGTTGTTATTTTATCATTAATATTAATATATATTATTATTTGTACCGTTTTAACGAGGTCAAGCTAACAATTTTCTTTACGTGGATCTAAAATATCACACTCTTATAAAAAAAATTCAAATGTTTTAATCTTGATGCGATTTACATACTTGCCTAGACTCTACAAGGTAAATTTCAATTTCTATGCTCAATAGATTCAGTTGTGTTAATTACAGATTCATATATCTGTCATTATGTAAATTGTTTTTTATCTATAGATAGATAGTTAGATAGATATCCAGATAGATATATAGATAAGATAATATTAATATTTTCACCTATAAAATTCAATTTCAATTTCAATTTCATAAAACAATTCGTTTTATACTCCATTATTTATAATATTAAATATTCTATGTACGTAATAAACGTGACACGAACATATCTAAACCAAAACGAAAACTGGAAACTTCATTTTTTTTCTATTTCCAAATACAATTATCCAGAATTGAATTTCAGTTGAAATTGTTATGTTAAATAAAAAGCGAGAAACGGATTACAGTTTTTAATCGAGTTTTCCAACATAGGCCTTGTAACTACTGTAGTAACGTAAAAAGTGAATATTTGTTAAAAAAATATCTATATATCTGTTAAGCAAATTGACTCTACGTACATCGAGAAGACTTTTATTGTGATAGAGTTGAGAATTTACGTATACGGTTATTGGCTCCTGCAAACTTTTTTTATATAGAGAAAGACTGTTAATTGTAACATTTTAACTGGTACATATTGTACCTGAGAATAAAAATGAAATCTTTTTTGTTAACCTATACTTCGTTGAATGTCTGACTAGATACTTTTTTTGAAGGTTCTGAAGTATGGTTTGGATGGTAACTTCATCATGGTTAAATCTAGGTAAAATCATGGTAAAAATTCTTTGGTCAACAAATTCTTGAACAATAAGAAATCATATTTCTATTGATTAGTTCACATATTTTACTTGTAAATTGTGTTTTCCGTTGACGTAATTTACGCATTATGTAGAATACATGAATAAATTTATCAATAATAGAATTGTCCGTTCTCTATTTCCTGCATAGCTTAAAGGTTTTCGTAACATGATATTTTCTATGACCAATGAATGTTATTCATAAGAAAATCCAATATTAAGATTATTTTTACTTCTTTAGTAACTAGTCAAATATTCACATATGAGTGATACAATAATTTAGGATATTTTAACGATTTCTTTTTTTTAAAAAAATTCATGTACATTAACCAACAAAAAGGCATGATGATTGATAGTTCCGATGTGGAATGGAAAAAATTCATCGTCTTATAGTTTATTACAATATTAAATTTTAGCCTATTTTTTAACGATTTAGCAAGAAAAAAAATGCAAAAGGTATAAAATATTTTAGTCGGCAGAGGAAATTTAGTATCAAGGTACAACGTTCACTATCTACTTCTCATGAAAGCATGTTGAATGCAACCACTATTATTATAACCTAAAAATAGGTGAAACCATATCAAAATATGGAAACTTGAATTTAAAATTGCAATTCCTAGGCACATATATAAAGTTCTGACCGATATATCCATTTTCCTATAAATCGGGGCTGTACAAGATGAATCACGTATCTTAGAAAGCCGCTATTGCATTGCTTTGTACCAGTAGGGAGACCACACATTTGTATGGACTAGTATGGATTTAGGTTCGATACTACATATAAATATTCGAATATGAACATAGAGTCACAATTGGTTTGACTGTAAATCACAAAGCTTGACGTTGTTAGAAAGTGTAGAAAAATTGCGTAAGTATAAAATGATATAAAATGATGATTTGAAATGATTTTTTTTGTAGTTACACGCTTTATCCTGCGTATAGCGGGGTAGGCAGAGCACGTTTAATATTAAAATACTCAATTTCCACTTTCAATCAAAAATTTATATTACATTTTAAATTGTGAAACCACACCATCCCTCCTTACCAAAACAATCGCAAGTTATTCTTTGAGAGTTTTCCAGAAATATATTCAATACATTGCTCTTTGAGTGGTTAAATTCATCGCGACGATCTGTCTTGCTATAGCAAGAAAATGTAAATATTTAATTCGAGATATTGTACTACTGCGCTACAAAGATTTTCTTGTAACTCTAAACTATGTAATCTTAATAGAAATATTTGCTTTAATAACAAATCCTTTAATAAGTAATTTTAGAGCTTTTAAGAGGAATACATTAAGCTGCAAGCGCTTCTTATTAAATTATATTACAGATTTAATTTTGAAATGCAAAGGACTTAGTGAAAGAGATTATTCGTTAGTAAATTAGTCTAAACTTCATTATTATCAGTGCTGGTACTGTAATCATAGTTTTTAATATTTATTTATGACGTTTTCTTTTTGCTTTGAATGTCAATCAAACTTACTACGTTATATTACAGATAAATATTTGAAAACAGTTTTCTTTTAAATATTTAGAACGAATTAAGTGTTTTAAGTGTCCTGAGAAAGAAATGTTCTAAATTCTTATATTAGTAAGAATGAAGAGTAAAAAGACAACAAGAACAAGAACAGAGTGTCATAACACTAGATTCCCTCTATCAGCTATGCAGGCATAGAGTGAAGTTGTTGTATAATTTAACATATACTAAGAAATGTTTTTTTTTTATTTCTAAAGTAAAAGTAAAAGAGTATATCAAATAAGTATATTTTGTTACACGTTTTTTATTGTTAGCTTCACGCTTTATCCCGCACATTGCAGGGTAGGCAGAGGGAACTGCAGGAACCATATGAACCTAGTGTTAAGACACTCTTGTTGGTAGGGACTAAGCGTTCTCCGTCCCCGTACAAGAGCGTTCATACGAAAAAATCTAATTTTCATATTTTAATAATAAAATTTTACGTACACTCATTTGGTCACCATACTCGGGCGCCCAACTGCCCCGGGTATAGACACATTTATCATTATTTATTCGTAGCACGTTCTTTTTGCTGAACAATTTAAATTGCAATGTTTATTTTATTTTTCGACATTATATTCAAGGTTTTCTCTAAATGGTTTTTAAATGATTTTATTTGTAGATATAATAAAATACAACTAATTGTTGTACGGCATGGAAGATATATAAGACAACCTTTATTTATTTATTTATTTAGATACGAGATAATACAAATGAAAAAAAAATACAAAAGGCGATCTTATAGCTTAGTAGTATCTCTTCCAGATAATCTTTAGGGCAAATAAAACACTTAATATTAAGAGGCAGGTGTGAAAGAATCTTTTTTTAAGGAATTAGAAGATGAAATGAAAAGAGTTTACTAAAACATGGTCATTTCACTGACAAAGTAATCGAGTAGGCTTAGGCTCCTAATTTTTCTTATACGAAATATACTACGAGAACTGTCGTGGCAGAGTTGCAGCGTCTGTCATAGGTTATGGGTTCGATTCCTACTCTGGAATAATTAAATTTTTCATTACTATTTTGATCATTTTGACAACTACGCAACACTTAATGGCAAGAAAAGGCGGAAAGCAGGGAACGAACTGTCTTAACCAAGTTCCCAAGTTTTCCAAGCTGTGAGTGGGATAAAGCTTGACGCTCTATCCCGCTAAAAAATAATATATTATAATTTGATGCTGTCGTGGCGCAGTGGTGTAACGTCTGGCTATCACCTAAGTTCATATTACAATCACATATATTACTTACTGTACAGCATAAAATTTAATCGAACGTACCTGGAAAAAGCAAAAGAAATATAATCATTTATACTTTACGAAAAACTATTATTTGATGAAAGAATAATATTTTTCACTTATACAATACTCAAAAACGGTTTTAAAAAAAGCCCTAGTAGCGCTGCGACGCATTCGGACTTTATACGTAAGTTTTTGCCAAATTGGTTGAGTTAAGTTCCATAACCCAACACGCAAAAAGTGGACAAAACTACCAGCCGTTAAATAAAACTCACGATGAGGCAATTAATAATAGCAATATCTCTTAATAAATGAATCTATCGAGTTATCAATTACAACACAAGGCACGTCGCCGCTCGTGACCGCGTCAGGTGCAAAATTGAAACGTTGTCAGCGCGAAATAACAATTTACGGCCAAGATATAGGCACTTAGCCGGGAAACATTGTGAATTAATTAGAATACGAACAAAATATTGCCGTTTATAAACTTAATTCATAATTGTTAGTTTTGATTTAGTTTAGTAAAATTACGGACTGAATATACGTCTAATATTTAAGGCTTAATAATTAAATCGGAAAGAAGAGACGAAGCTACGGACTGTCTTAACACTGGGTTCCTATGTTTTCTATCAGTTCCCTCTGCCTAACCTGCCGTGTGCGGGTGAAGCGTGAAGCTATTTAACTATGGAAATAGCAAATCTCATCAGCACAGTACATCAAATTCATGGAATGCTAGGTTTTTTCTTTGAACACCCAACCCATGGTAATGCTTTGCCTAGACCAGTGACTGAGACATTTAACTCAACCGTAAATTGTAGAGGCATATCGAAGGCAAGGCGAGTACTATCTATAGCTAAATTTAAAACGATTTTTATACCATCTTCAGAGAACGATAATGAAGGAATGAAATTAATGAATGATTAATGAAGTAAATGAAGTGAAAATAGTGAAGAATGAATGATAATGAACAATAATAATTCTAGAAGGATAATATGTCATAGTGAAATTCGGTTGTTTTGTCTCTCCCTGATTCAATTAAGTACATATATATTAAACGTAACCCTGCTATATATAAATATTAAACTTATTTTAGTTCTATAAGTTTAAAAAGTTTTTCCACTTAAAGAGCACTGTTCATTGAAATACAAAAGTTGGAATCATTAATCTTAACCACATACCTATATATATACATATTTAACGATTGCTCAGCCACAAAATGAAATTTTGGTACTAACACAGAAAAACTACCTATGTACGGGGTACCAATTAGCTTATTAAGGATTTATTATTTTTTTTAAATCATTATTTATTTATTATTAACATTTTAATTTAAAAAAAACTAATATTACAAAACGTTATTCACAATAATGTAAGATAAAACTTCCTAAAAACAATTGCTATTAAAAATAATCAACGTTCTGACAACATACGATAAATTTCCATAACTCTTTTTACCCTACGACTATATTCCTATATCGATGACGAATACTTAGCAGATTACCGAATATTACCGAATGGTTGGGTTTCGTCGGGCTCCTCGAATTTGACGTTAATTTGTATGAAATCTAATCATTTCCGACGCTGAACGGAAACGTCGGATTATTGACAGGGATTACGCTCGAGAAAATTGTTTTCCGAGAAGGAAAATAGTATGAAATATATAATTATGACGCCTTTTCCAGATTAACATTGGTAACTGGTTTTTTAAATTGTTTTTAAGAACACTTTGAAGATTATTTCTAAATATATAATAACATGAAATAAGTGAATATTTGGGGCAAATTAATGAACAAAAATAAAGGAAAAATTCATACTAACTAAAACGCAATAAGTGAAATAAGTGAACTGAAAACTCCATCCAGTAAAGACCTTGTCCTAAGTATTTTGCGATATTTCTGATATATACAGGGAAAAAGCATGAAACTAGAATCTTTCATTAAAAATCCTACAATTTATTTAAATCAATCGCGAGAATACCATACAGGTAAAGTAAAGTTACAATCAAGAATTTCGACAATTATATTGCATGCATTTAAATATAATATATAAAATATATTATATAAATACTTTAAAATGCTAATATTTACTAATATACATACTAAGTGCCTGTCAAAAACTAAATAGATAGGTACTATATCAAAGGGCTTTCATGTTTGCTACCTCAATCATCAATATAACTATGTGCGATTAATCATACAGCAAATCGTAAGCTCAAAGGATGCCAGAATACCTTCTATATATTGTATTATACACATATACGTACTTCATATAAGGTATATATAGTATACATGTCAATTGTAGATAGTTCGAGTTAGATTTGGATTTCTCGTTTTTGAACGTTTCCAAGTCAAATGTCAAATTTCAAGTCTCTACGTTGCATATTTTTGACTGCACGTTTTTGGTCACTCAGTAACTTAACGTAACTTATTAAATAACCTGTATTTGTTCATTTTAATTTATTATTACTAATAAATTAAATTTTTATTTCAATAAATCTAATAAATTTATTGAAATAAAAATAAATGGGAAAACATTTATGTACAAAATCTGAATAATTGAAAGTACATAAATATGAATAAAGTCGCGTAATCGTGTTTTGAGTATATATATATATATATATATATATATATATATATATATATATATATATATATATATATATATATATATATATATATATATATATATATATATATATATATATATATATATATATATATATATATATATATATATATATATATATATATTATATATATATATATATATATATATATATATATATATATATATATATATATATATATATATATATATATATATATATATATATATATATATATATATATATATATATATATATACTCAAAACACGATTACGCGACTTTATTCATATTTATGTACTTTCAATTATTCAGATTTTGTACATATATATATACATATCATACCTTTATTAAAAACAACTAGTACATATTAACGAAAATCACAGTTTCTTTAGAAATTTGGTGTAAGCTTTAGTAAGCTTTTTCACAAATACAACTTGTAGGTACATTCAATTCGCTTAACCAGACGAAAGAATCATTTAAATTTGGAGCACAAGCATTCCAAGCGAAATTCAGTAGCTATTGGTATAAAGTGCCGAATACGTAGCAATTACGCTGAGACGTCGTCGTTACAATGTTTTACCTGGAAATTCAAATATCAGTCAGTTATCGCCAATTAAAGATATCATCCGTATTATTTGTAAAATTAGTTAGAAATTTTCTTTTGTAAACGGAAAAGTTGAAAATTGTAACTAACAAGACAATTATTTTTAACTTTACGCTTCGCGCATATATATAATACTCTTTATTGCACAAATTTTTACATTGAAAAAATATTACATATTACAATAGTTCCGTACACAACGGTGGACTTATCTCTATAAGAGATCTCTTCCAGCCAACCGGTGGTGGTGGATGAGTTAAAGCAGCGGGTGAGAAGAGTGCAAATTATAGCTAATAAATGAATATGAAATACATATATGCATATACTTTATACATAAATACATACATACACACACATACACATATATACAAATATATACACATATACATATATTTCATGTATAGTATGATATAATAAATATATAGACTATATAAAAGCATTTATAACATGAATAATGCTAGTATTTAACTTTAGAATGATTACTTATCCAAATTTTCCAGAAGATGTTTTTTGAGTTGGGATTTAAAGGAATTTAAAGAAGGACTATTTTGGATATTTTTAGGGAGTTGATTCCACAGGGATGCAGCATACACTGAAAAGGCAAAGGGAAGCTAGGCTCCCCAGTTCCACAGGAGCCTAATGTTAAGATATCCCTGCCTTCCGCCTTTAGTGGCAATGTATGATAAATGGCGGAATTTAACGCCTGCCAAAATATAAATAAAATAATCTATTCTCCCCGAACGGAATTCGAACCCACAAGCCGTCGCGTTTACACACAGGCACTGCGCTTTTGCGCAACGACTAATTGTATAACAAACACAATTATACAAATATTTGTATATTATAATCAGAATACAATTGCATATACAGTATAAAGTGAGACGAATTTCCATTTTAGTATTCTAGGAAAGCATTTGTCTAACTGGAAGACCTACGTACATACAATTTGCTAACCGGCAAAGTGAAGACGTGATAGTTATGTACATAAGATACCTTGACTGAACTTAATTTTAAACTAGAATTAGGTTCAAATATTATTCAATCTAGAAAGCTTTATGTAGGTGTTAGAATATATATGTAGATATGTCTATATGTTTATATATAAGATATATTGAAGCTATCTTTATTATTATAACACAATCGGTGTAACTTATTAGTTAGAGGTATTTCTATAAAGGTTGCGATAGTTTCTAAGAGATTAATATTTTTAAGCATGGTTTTTGCGAGATTAATTTTTTATTGGGTAATTTCATTATTTATATCTTCCTACCCGTTAAGTTCTGCCAATCAACTTGTAACATCTCGTGTTTGAAACTAGATTCTTTATCTACCCTTCTATATACAGTAGATAAAACTTACTTAATTTACAACTAAATTTAATAATTTAAACATTTAATAATATGAAGAAGAAACAAAACAAAACAAACTAGTTAATTTACATGAAACGTTTAAAAACGGGACAAAAATCCAACCCTCATATCTTTTAAGGTGAGAATTCCATTTTCGCCATACATTCAAATCTACGTGCCGCGTTATAAACGAAATAGTGTGACCACTCGTGTAGAAAATCAAGGTGCCTCCTGAAATTTGACTTGTGATAACACTTTACAGCTTTATATATATATATATATATATATATATATATATATATATATATATATATATATATATATATATATATATATATATATATATATATATATATATATATATATATATATATATATATATATATATATATATATATATATATATATATATATATATATATATATATATATATATATATATATATATATATATATATATATAAGCTGAGCTAAAATTTGATTTTAAAGTTCCCAGATAAGTATAGAAAAGTACTAATATTTTTAGGAATTCCTATAAAGGAACTCATCTAACCATAATCTGCTAAAAGTGTGGCCTAATTAGAACTATCATCGTATCATTTCATTTCCACAAAGACATTTTGAGTTTTGTGACATTAAGAGGTAAGCTCTGAGGAATAATGGAGGCGAGCGGTAACTAAGGGATACTTTAGTAGGTGGTTGACACAAGAGAGGCAAAATGCTCAAAGAATGGTAGAAAAAAGAAATATTATGCAAATAAATTGTAAAAGAGGCAGCGAGACCTCCATAATTATGTGAAATTTAGATAAACTTCATTTACACACGAAATCATGCTAAAAATATGTTAAGAAGCCACCGTAGGTTTCAAATGTAATTCTAAATGAGTATAATTTTAAATAAATGCAAATATATACAATTGCGTCAATGTAAGCCCTAGCTGAGTGCGTCTTAGAGAACGCCCACTAATAAGTCTCTCTTGGTACTTTGTCAATGCCAGTTAAGGCATTAATATATGAGATTTACGTTGTATTATCATAAGTAGATGTTTTTCGTAGCTTTGGAGTTAAGACTTGATTTGATGCAGTATGATTCTTACTTAGTCAGTTATGAGTCAGTATGATTCTTCTCATAATATTGTCAATTTGCTATTCTATTCGCGTAGAATTTAATTTTTGCATTTATACATTGAGATACGGAGAATTTTTATTTTCTTTATTTTCTTTTCTTAAAACTTATGGAACATTACAAAGCTTTGTCATATATCTAAAACAATCACTATCGTAGTATGCTTGTCATTGAATATCCAATCCATACAATCAATCATCTATACTTGTATATTAATATTACAAGGTTAAAGGTTTAACTAAATCTTTAATTTCTAGAACTTTATGTTCAAATTAATAATATTTTATATTTTTTGTACTTAATATAGTTTTAATTATTTCAATGTAATCTACTTGACCGCAATCTGTATTCCTCGCCTATAATAACCCATGCACCATTTACAGCCTTTATCAGGCAAAGACGCAGCTAAAAGATAGTTTTCTAAATCATTTAGTTGTAAAAAAAAATTATAATCTAACTTTTCGTTTAAAACCAAGAAGAAAGTGGCAATAACATTACTATGCAAATTACCAATATCTAATTATATCTAACGTCAGTATTAACCATCTTACATCAATATGTGGTGAAATTACAAGGAAAATTTCACAAAGGCACACAGATTTACCTGAAATCTGAAGAGCACTCGGCAATGCCATCGACATCGCAAGCCCTTAAAAGATAACCCTTTTATTAAGTATACTACATCGGGCTCGTATGAGTGTGCTTGAGATGACTTCGCTTGGTTATGTCTTTCGGACGATTTGATTTATTGTTGATTTTTCTGATAAAATCTGATGGAAAGAGATATTTGGGGTAAATTTTGATGGGATTTATTGGTCGTGATAAGAATTATTATACGATGATATTGCATATATTCTTTTGTGCGTATATATAAATAAAAGTGTAGAAAATATTAAACATGAATTTAATGCAAACATTGGGAGGTATTGGCCGGTTTATTCTATTACGTATGAAGCAAAGCAAATCACAGCTAGCTCCACTAACCACTGTAATGCTGTTGACCTGTAATAATTCGGCTGCATAATGTTCGCTAATAGGCATTAGGCCGCGGTTTTCATTTCAAAACTATAATTTAACTATTTTGGCTCTTTCAGCATAAATGTGTTTTGGAAATTGTATATGAACATTTTCAATGTATAAAGCAATTCTTTTTAAATTTAAAGAAAAAATATTAATATACATCTTTATTTAAAAAATAACAATGACTATTTAACTATGAATTATGCATTATTTATTAATATGAAATACGTAATTAAAATAAAAAAAATATGTATTATAAAAGCTCTCAAAATCTTGGCAAATGAAAGTTCTTAGAAATAATCTATAGGTGGCAACACAAGTTGTAATACAAGCATAATAATTTCGACTTGACTAAGCTTGAACTGATGGCTTGATATTCAAAAAGCCAGAAAGGTTGCCAGAGACATAAGTTTTAAATTCTTTTGCGTTTAAATTTTGTTAAATGTACTCTACAGACAAATTATATAGAGCCAATAGGTTAATCGATTTCATCTTATCGTATCTAAGTGAGGTAAGATTGATAATAGTTGAAAAGATTAAGTTAGAATTTGACATCATAGGATAGATTTAGTAGATATTAGATTTGAAGAAAATACAAACAAAATAATATTTTACTGTTGTATTTTTTGTAGGGAAATAAATCTCTGTAAATGCATCTTAAGACCAGACAGTATATATAAGGATAAAAATCTTTTGCTCACTGATATCGAATCAATCCAAAATCAAGTCCAAAATCACATCAAAAACACCACAGTCCACAATATATTATAACTGTTAAAATAAAATACTAATACATTTTATATTACATTTAAATAACTTTAATAGGCCTTTAAAAGTTATTAGCTTATCACAGATCAGTATTCTTTAGGAAAAGAAAAAAAAATCACAATTCACGTTCCTAATTCCCTCTTTTAGATGAAAACATTCACCCATCGGCAAGTCATTTATGTTTTAATTAAGAGGGCGCCTAAGAATAGGCCTTGTCGGATTATTAGAAAACAGAATTACTTCGCTCTGACCTCCTATTTCGTGTTTCCCATTACTTTCACCGAAAAAAACAAGCTTTTTCGTTCGTTCGGCGCAAAGTTTGGTAGAACAAAACTTTTGCTGAGGTCGAATGCAAATTGATTTCGTTTGCTTAACGCTTCCGCCATATTTTAGGTTTGATTCTCGGTTGGGTGGATATAAATTATAAGCCAATTTACAAAAGTTACACCTTCTTTGAGGTAACAACTTGCAGAGGCCGTGGCCTACTTGTGTAATGTTTTTCTCAAACTGACGTCAGTAATGCTAAAGATCTTTTTGAACTTAGTATGAAAATTAAATTTACAACATATAGTAATAATATACCTTCATATTTTCGTTATCTACTAATATTCATACAATAATAAACAACTCGAAGGTAACAAATGAGATCTTTAATATACATACACAAATATTTACTGTACCTAATATCCTTTTGCTCCTTTTATAAATATTAAAAGTACGATGTTGATATTTATTTAACAAGACATGTGTTTAATAAAATATATTAAAAACAGCTGTACAAGCAATATATAGAATTGGTCAAGCAAAAAATGTACATACAAGTAGAGCCAAGTTCATAAAGTAGTGTCGAAATAACCATTACATGTTTCCAAAAAATAATTATAACTTGAAACTGTTTTTAATATCTATTAATCCACCATCACCCAACATCTTCAGTTCGCTTTGGGGTGAGAAACAAAGAAAGTTATTAATGTTTGTAGTCATTGTTTTCGGTGTGATGTACTTCCAGCAATACCAGACATCTTGGGGCCCATCTTTTGTTCCGACATCTCAAAGACGCGAGGCTCTAGCTCTTTGGTTTATACATCTACTAAACTACAGTCTATTGTCCGTTTTGAGAGGATATTCTCGTCATTTACTCGTAGTTTGTTTTTCCCGGAATCTTAACGCACATCTTTATCAGAGAAAGGTCTGATCGACGCTGGGGTTATTACTGGGAACAATGACCGATATACATTGGATGTCACCTATCAAAGTTAAAGTGCATGGAGGGTGTTTGAGAGGTAATTTACATTTGAATTAAGTCTATTTAATGGTATTTGGCTCAATATAAAAATTATGTGACATACTAAAAATAAAGTTTATAAATAATAAACAATAGTGGTCCTCAATAGTACTTGGCTAAAAATTTTTAAAATAAAATTTTCCATCTTATATCACCATGATTTTTCTTAATATTTTGTAAAATATATTTTGATTAAATCATTCCCTTATTCGTAACTTTTGAACTTCACTTGTCACTTATAAAAACATAAATACTATTCACATAAAAAATAGTTGTCATATAATACCCAGGATCTAAGAAAACAGAGCACAGCACCAAAAATGTAAGAATCACTAACGACTGCCAGCTGTTAGCAGAAAAAGCTCTAAAAAAGCAGCGATAACGTACTACTTGCTCGAAGGTTTATTCTCACAGCATTATTGTTGAAACGCTGCCCATAAAAGACGATTCGGACTAACGAGCGTGGTAAACGTTTCAAGGGTAAAGTAAGGTCAAGATAAAAAGAGATTGCCAGTATCAATGGAGAGCAATAGCAACATTGATTGTTAATTGCTATGGATTTACCAAACATTCGACTTGTAAAACCCTATTGGATTACGATTTTTTTTATTGGTTGGCTGTTTTTTGGGTTGTGATTTTTGTATCTCCGTGAAGTATTCCATATGTAGTAATGAACAAGGAACCTAGTGATGAGACACTGTTCCCATGTTTGCTTTAGGCTTTTCAAGGTATTGCAAGTTTAGTGGCGGAACTCAAAGCCGCGTTTTACTTTCATGCCAGAACGAAGAACATGAAAACAATTAATTTTTCCCGAGTGGGAATCGAACCCACTAGAACTTTTAAAAGCTTATATTTAGTGTTCGTTCAAAATATTATATTTAAAAAAAATATGGCATTCCTATATAACATATACAAAGAACTACATTAGTTTAGTATATTGTTATAGTTATACTGAGCAATGTTGCACATTCAGATAATCTTTTAACTTACACAATATTATCAGATCATATTGTTTTCATTTGTGTGTTGATCATTTGTGTTTTTCACTCGCTTAGGTAAGGAGATAGCTCAGAGTTGGGTGCTGCGACTATACACTCAATAAACTAAGTAACAGAGGGCTTTAACACTAAGTTCCTACTACCAAACCTACTTTTACATAGCCTACCTGCTATGTGCTGGACATAGCCTAAAGTCATAAAAAAAAAAGCTATCAAACGTCAAGAGAAAGAACGTGAATAGTTCAATTTAATATTCTTATACAAAAACCGGTCGTACATTTGAACTCCTCTTCCTTTGACAACCTCATAGAAATCCTAGAATACCTTCGAGAATGATAAAACCATATAAAATGTAAGCAACAAAAGTAACATAAAGGAGGTTTCGCTTAAATATAAAGTCTTTGAACGAGCTATTTTGACCCTATTTATGATGTACTAAAGCATTTTCTTTTACTTTCTCCATTGCTATAATGATCCTTAATTACTGTGTCGTTAGGTCGATATCTCATTGGTGGCGATGGCAAGGTGGTACTGCTAATGTGGAACCATTTTACGTATTTATACTTCGGCAAATAAAATAAGTTTTCTAATCTCATTAACAAGATACTATTCCTTTTCTTTTTAGTACAGGTGTATACAGCTTTGTATAGAACTATGTGTATATGGTAAGTTTGTTTTTTAAGGTTGAATTTTTTAAATAAATATAAAGTTTTTATTTAGATATTTGTCAATTTGTAAGTTTAGTTGTTATTTGAAATTGATATGACCAAGGGTTATTATTTCGTCTACTTAACAAATAGCTGTTTAAGTTGACATGGTATATGGCGTGCACGAATTTGCCATTTGCTCAATTAGGAGTGTATATAATTTTGTATATATATTCAAAAAGTAGTATTTAATAATTATTTATAATTTCATACGATTAATTACTGAGCAGAACAAATGAAACGTTTAGCTTTTCATTTTTAGCTTCACGCTTTATCCCGCATACAACAGCCAGGAATGAACCACAAGGACCATATAAGTCTAGTGTTAAGACACTCCGTTCCCTGCTTCCCTCTGTTCTTTTGAGACATTGCGTGTTTGCACTCAACGCCTCATTACCATGTTGCCTGAGCGAAGAAAATGGAAATAAAACAATACGTTCTCCCCAAGAACAGTTAGTTCTCTTTTTTAAAAGAAATTTCCGTTAATCGTAAATCTTTTCTAAAAACATTCACCAACCATACCACAGATAAAGTAACAAGACTAGATTCAAAGCCAGAGCAATCCGAATCGGTGTGTCAGTAATATCGATTTTGTATTCGAATCTCCGTCACTAATTCGCGCTATATTTCACTCATCGCTAGTCTATTGAAAACAGTGTTCGCAAATAATGACCTAAATTCAAAGATTTATTTCTCTTGCCGATAAATAGGTTGTGGATAAATTATGATTCGTGATTTATGGCTCATGTTTTCATGTAAAGAGATGCGTTACACATATTTCGTGCTGTTAGAATTTATGCAGCTTCATATTTTATCCTACGTGGCAGAGTAGACGGAGAGAATAGTGTCAAAATACTCCATTCTCTTTTCGATCAAAGTAATTTTATATAAATAAAACATATATAGTATATATATATGTTTTATTTATATAAAATTGCTTTGATCTTTTGCATTACAATATAATCAAAAGAAGAAGCAGAAGAAGAAGAAAAGGTCTTAATTTTCAAAAATATATCTGAAAATTTAAAATTTACAATAATTTATAATTTCTTACTTTTTTATGTACACACACACACACACACACACACACACACACACACACACACACACACACACACACACACACACACACACACACACACACATACACAAACCCTTTCTAAGTCTCTCTTTTTCTATAAAGAAAATAATTTAAATTGTTTCAAATAATTGACAAAATTGGGCAAAGAAAATGATCACCCAAACCATTCTAACTTGGCTCCACTTCTTAACATTAATATCTTAATTACAACCAAAATCAAATATGGAATAAAATAAACCAGCTTCCTGTCCTCACATTCCTCTACCAGATCTCATCGCAGCGCCAGATGCTCAAGTAAGTGTGCCATAAAAATTACAATTACAATAATGATAATTTGAACTAACTTGCAATATTTTATCTAACAAAAGCCAACCTCCATCGGGCATATCATTAAAACGGAATGAGAGCAATCCCGAAGCCATAGACTCCAGGCAACTGTTAATACTGTATAATTAACACGTTTAAATTAAGTCTTGGCATGATTAAAAATGAGTACCGCTGGTAATGGGAGATGGGAGTCATTTAAAGGTGAGATTCAGCTATTTGTATATTTCGGAATAACAATAGTGGATTGTGATTTAAGTTGTACCTAAATTTAATTGCATATTTTTTTTATTCTTTTTTTAGTTGTTGAAAAAGCTTTTTTAGTCTCTTGGATTTACCTTTTGATGAGTATCCTCCGCCTGTTGTTCATATATGAGAAAATATGGTTTTGATGTAACAATTTTTTTTCTTACTTAAAAGTTATAGGCTAAGAATATATTCTACTTCATTACTCTGTGCCTTTAATTCTACTTACTAATTATATAATTAAAATGATACCAATTTGAAATCCCGTAAATTAACAGCATCTAAGCCTTAAATAAAAAAAGACCAATGTACTTATACCGATAACATAAATTAATCCGATATTTTTCTCCATTCGTATCTCAGATTAAAACGCCATGACGGAAGTGGAAATTGCAACAGATTATGCAAATCTGATAGACGCTCCAATAAACTTGGGGAACAATTTGTCCACTGGCAATACGAAATAAAAGATTTCCCCGCCATACACTACCTGTAAAACCTCATTTTTAATCTGTATACTCAGTTCCTGTACCATTATCCCGCCTACCTTCGCATTTGTGAGCAATTTACATAATTTTTCCACCCAAATTTTCAGTTATTTCTCGTTTAACGTTAACTTAAGTGTTGTACGGTCCCTTAGCTGTAATAGGTTTATGAACGCGTTTACTGCACACATTAAACGGCTGAATTTTAATTATATACCTGCAAATGGGATAGTTAAGTTTGTTTGTCTATTTGACACGAACAGGTTGTCGCAACTAGGACGGTTAATTGAACTGAAATTACAGTTCTATTGGGAAACGTTTCATCGACAATATCGTATATAAAATAATATGATAATCTGTTCCAGCGGTTAATATGTTTACAATTAATGTATGTTAATATATGTTTATTTTTTTACCATAAAAGTTATATAGAAATATTAAAGATATTTTTTATTACTTCACACTGTATTCCACACAAGATAGACAGAATAAACCTTAACTAAGGGGAACATAATGTTTATACACTCCATTCTCCGATTTTCACCTTTTGAAAATGTCATTTAATACTAATAATAATAGGAGAAGAAATTTAAAACATTTTTAGAAAACATTTATTTATAAAAGGTAATGAAACTGGCACATCTCGCGCTTTTTTAAATGTTCCCGAAGTGATGCGGTTTAAATTTCCTTAAAAAATCGAACCTACTATGTGATTATGGTCTCATTTTAAGGATCTTATGCCGTAGATATGCACAAAATAAGATTATTCTTGATAATATTTTACTTAAATTAACGATTTAAGAAAGAATTAATTTTAAACCGTAAAATTAACTGGCCAATGGCCGCTAAGGATTTTTAAAAAAATTAAACAAATTAAAAACGCATAAATCTATAATGGCATAAAAACCTATTAAGTAAACGTGAAATTCTCTTCTTTTATTAATATGAACCTGTAGTCTCTTCAATATAAACTGACAGATTTTATTTTCTACCCATGAATGGCCATAATAAGCTACGTGATGAGTTAAGCCAAGCTTAGAGCACGACTTTAATTAATTTTACAAGAGCATAGAGTAAGCGTCCATCTTATATCGCAATTGATAGTCTCTCCACTTAGACACTTTAATTAAAGAAAGGACACTAAGGCCACTAACATAGGTTTGTATTAACTGTATAAGTTTAAGGCTGTTGAAGCGCCGAAACACAATCTGCCTATGAGTACGGCACTTGTAAGTTCAGTTCCCACGTGGGAAGAATTAATTAATATCACTTCTTCGCACTGCTTATATTTACATAGCAGTTTAGACAAAGACAAACATTTACTGTTAAGATAATACGTTCTCGATTTTCTGTCTTATTTTCAAAATATTGAATAATTTATTACCTCGAGCGGTAATCGAACCTGCAACAATCGCGTTTATAGACAGACGGACAACATGCCAATATAGTACAAAATTGTATGAAAGACGTTGCTTCATTAGATTATATTTGATCAGACATATTGAGCTCGAGCAGTGAAAGCGAGTAATGGATTGTGAAGGGTCCCTTGAAGTCTATACTTACGTCGCAAGTCCCAGACACTGTTCATAGCTTGTAAGTACAAGTAATGAATGTCGTTATATATAGACGATTTAATATATGTTATTTTTATATGGAATTATAATTGCTTTATAATGAAAGTAACTTAATTTTAAATTACTTAAGTTTACTATTATAAAATAGTTAACGTAAATCACAGAAAAAACATTTTTGTTCAAAGAATGTGTAATATAAAAGTGTGTATATATAGAAATAAGAATCATTTTAAGATATTTTCTACGGTGTTTTTATTTTTGTACTGTGCTTCATTCTCAATTTCGTATAAAGCTAGATAAAAGGGCATATTATTGCACGGTTCGCAGGAGGGCGCGGGATATGTTTTTTTTAAGTATTTTTTCTATCCTCAGTGTGGATTAACACTTTAAAAAAAATCATCAAGACATATTATTGTAAATGTGGTTAGAGTTATGTAACCACAAATGCAATAATATATAAATGGCTGCGTTCATCACTATAAAAGATTTGTTACAAGTAAAATAAAGCAGTGCGTTGTCAACCAGCGTACGTTTCACACGCCCGTCTACATACTTAATAAATAAAGAACTTGTTATAATACTACGTCTGTTTCCTGTCTTGATATATTTCTTCTAGAGTAGCCGAACTAAAACGCTTATATATTGTTATCGGAGTGAAACAAAAATAATGTTTTTCTTCAAGTGGGAATCGAATTCACAACGACCATCTTATTTACTTGGCCTACTTTAAAATTTTACTGTAAATTACTAATATAAATTTTGCTATTAGCGAAATAATTGAAGAAATTTTAAATACAATTTCTACATTTGAGGCACTTAACGTTTTTAATTTAATTACATTCAACTAAGTAATCGCATTCAATTGCCTCTCGGATTTTGTAAGATTTTAACTCAGTCGAAGTGCAGTAAGATTTTACTTTTTTACTATCAACTAAGTAACCACCATATTTGTCCTTTTTAATAAAAGAAGAGTATATATAAAAAAGAGAATATTTAAAGAGTATAACCTACTTTTATATACTTGGCTAACAAACATACACAAAAAATAAATAAAGAGCCTTCTTTTTTAAAAATAGAACACACTTGAGGACCGTCGTGGCGCAGAGTCTGCCTGTAACGCGACGGTTACTGGGTTCGGTCCCCAGTCGAGGAAGATGGATTTTTCTATTTCCATTTTCTTCGCTCTGGCAAACTAGGCAAAGCGCGGCGTTGAGTTCCGCCACTCAACACGCAATGCCTCGAAAACGGGGACGGAGTAAGCAGGGACTAAGCAACGGAGTGTCTTAACACTAGGTTCCCACGGTCCCTGCAGTTCCCTCTGCCTACCCAGCCTTGTGCGGGATAAAAAGCGTGAAGCTAAAAAAAAAAAAAAAGAACACACTTTAAATATAGAACCTGCTTTTTTAAAATCAGTTAAAAATAAATCTCAAAAATATAAAGTCATTACACAACGTCTCACATTAGCGAGGGGCGATGAAAATGGCTTAAACGAGAACTCCTTTCTGATTCAATATATTAATTTAAATTTTGGATATTAAATTCAAGCTTATTACAATAATTGTTAATTAATTTTGGGCGTCGAGAACTTTTGTGTCCTTCGTGGTATTGTTATTAAAATTGGATTAAGGTATTGCTGTTGCTGTTGACGGCTAAGGCAGGAAGGACATGGAAAGTTGGGAGCACGTGCACCATTCCTAATTCGAAAGTTTGGATCACCTTCATTACGAGTTCGAGTCGTTTCGAATTATTTTACGAGTCGTCTGCTTCGGAGGTTGATTGTTTTTATTGTATTTTGTACATTTTTGATATTTAGTAGTTGTCAAATTTGTGCATGCTAATATTATAAGGCTTTGTTTGAGCACTCTTGTCTCTCGAACTACCAGTTTGAATTAAAAATATTTTGTTTTATGTATTTGCTTCTAATTATCTTCAGTTAATTATTTTAGACACATAGAACCTGTATCTGTGGAGAAAGCCAATGGCAAAATAAATAGTATAGTTATATAATACTATAAAGACTTATTAGTTTCATACATTAGTAAGCTGAAATTCGTTTATTCATTCATTCAAAAATATAATAAATACACAAAGGTTTAAAGATTTGAATGGATAAGTGACTAAGCCTTCACAACGTTGCAATTGGACAAAAGCCGTCCGAAAAGTTAAATTGAAATTTTAAGCAGAACTGATTCGAAATAATATTCGTCATTCCATTCAACAGTTAGCTTCTAACGACGATAATTAGGTTTGAATAATTTCTATCAGTGAATGCTACCCATTGTTGAATGTTGGTGAGAGTTCATTATTGGACGTCGTTTTGGCCAGTCGCTAGTCCCAAAATTTTGGTTGCACTTAATATGTATGCATTTACATAATTTCAATGCATTTTTCGTTGCTTATCTGAAAAAATATTGACCATGGATTGGTTGGATGAGTTCATCAGTAATATTCTTTAAAGTATGTAAAGGTCTTGATTATATGTTTATATGATACTTTCACGTTTTTAATATATTTGAGAGCGTAGATTTGTATATAACTAAAATTTATCTCTAAATATACTTCAAAATATTCAATTTTAACCTACAGACTTATCATATAGATCATCAAAACTGAGTTTAATAGCATCAAAGGCGGATATTGAATGAACAACATGGAGCTTACATAGCTCTATATTTTATTACATATATCAAGAAAAATCAATAAAATTACTTAAGATATTCTCTATATGTAAATTCCTTTCAAGTATAACTTCGTTATATTATTCAGAATAAAAAGATAATATTATAATATAATATTGATGAAACTGTTCTAAGAGAGTTCCTCCCAAGCTAGATAGAGTTGAATCTAGACTGTTAACTTTCTGTTACACTAAAAGCTTCGCAATGAGTTCAAAAGGTCGAAAGCTTGAAATCAAATGAAAGCCTTGTAGATGTCCAGTCTTTCGCTTTGTAAGTTTAGTTTTTGTTTCTTTTTCGATATTACTTTGATTAAAATTCAGGTGGATTGATCTTTGTGTATCAATTTTATATTTTTGCCATAATTTAATTTAGTAAAAGACTAATACTGAATGATTATGTCTTTATATTATTCTTATAGTATAGTATCCCTTAAAGTAGCTAAACGCACATAAGTCGCCGTTGAACATATCCTGAGTAGCTACGACGAACCGAGAGATGTAACGTAGGCAGACTCCCTCTAAGGTGGATTAGCACCCTGACGAAGTTCGCTGGAGTCTAGTAGATGAGAGGGGTTCAGAATGTCTCTAAGGTGCTCTGTTCTGAAAACCTTCGTCCAGTTGCAGAAGTCTTTCGATTAATATGAATGAATGAATATTAGCATTTAGTTCCATACTTCAATTCACAGGCCAAGCAGAAGGAACTATCACTTTATTTATCACAACTGTGCATTGACTTTTTTCACAATAAATAGGTATAATATGAATAAATTCGGATTTAGTCCTTGTTTCATAATGTGTAAGTCATTTTTATGAACACCAATACGAGAAATCGATTGGCACACGTCCAGATTTGTCCAAAATAATGTTAAGACCTTATGGGACAGAAGTAACACTTAGAAATTGTTGCATAACTTCGTTGATTTGTAATGTGACATGCTGAAGTAATGTACTATAAATATTACTACGAAGTTTATTCGTTCACACGAGTATATTTTCTTTTATTATAGCTTTTCTCTGTATTTTTATGTCGAACGGCGTAAAGTCCTCTGATTTCTAAACTCCATCTGGTTAAATTGACCATCGTGGTTACTTTTTAACAGAAATATATAACGTTTTGTTTTTTGGTTAGATTCGTAAAACATATATATTTTTAAAAGAAAATATATGAAAATTGAAACGCAGTGAGACTTTCTATTTATTAGTAGCTTTAAATTTTTTATGAAATTTTCATATGTTTTCTTTATGTACTTTTTATGATTAGTGTAGTGTGACTTTAAATCATATAAATATATTTTTTTCAATACTCCAGTCAAAAGAATAATGGATAAATCAAAAAGAATAATATTCACCTTGTTCATTGTCCTTATCTTACTTTACATTTTTTCATGGTTAAGTTGACCTTTAAGATATAAATATTTCCTGCCATCTATGCTCGTGTCTTACCATTTTGACAGTCTCAGTTGATCAGTTCCCTGAACCAATTGTATATGATTTCTTTTACATTTGTAACATAACATAACTGCCATTATATGTAACTATTTCTTATAGATTTGGTTAGTTAAATCTGTTTCATTTTTAGTTACTGAAATTATGATTGTCTCATAAAAAACCACTGTTGCCATTTCTAACCAGTCCAATACTTAGCAATTAGCAATCAATCAAAACAAATGAGTATTTAGTAAAAAAAATCTACATCCATTGCTAAAACAATTCGAAGGCACAATGATTTTAATTGTAATTGTATAAAAAACTCCCAAAAATCGCCAGTTTTACGACTTTTATTATTTGATTCGTAGTATCGAGTCTTTTCCTGTTCCACATGAATAGGCGATAATGTTAGATTGCAGGAAGTATATCTAAAGTGGGGGGTTCCTGAAATATATATAATTGTCCTTTCAGAGATCCCTTCTATTGTTCTCCAAAGATAATTCAATTACCTTCTGTTTTGACGCTACCTTACTTTTATGTTGTATGAATAGAGCTCTGATCTGACTGATTTATAGTTACGATTTCGAACATTGGTTTATATGGTTTGACAAAACATTACATTTAGTCAATAATTGGATTTAATCTCTTAACATGTTATTTGTGATGTATGGAAAGGATGTCTTTGTAGTTAAAGTAAAATAGCTACGTAGGGATCAATATAACATGATGAATAGACGTTAATTGCGGGTTCTGATCCTATTTCAATAATAGGAAAAATAATTCATTTAAATATTATTTAAACGCATTTTAATAGGCAAAGTATTGGATATTAGGTGCACATTTGCGGACAGATTGGTTTAAATCCGGCCAATAAATAGGCTCAGGGACAGATTAGATTATGATTATCAGTTTAAATTTACCAATTAGTAATTATTTAATATTTTTATCATTTTACGTTTTTGAACAAATACTGAGTATTCAGGATACAATGTTCTTAAAAAGACATCGCTATGTTCCCTCTACTAACTGTAATATTTGTTCTTAGATCCAAAATAATAATTATTATAAGAAATATATATGTATATAATAATATGTGACGAAAATGGCATAATGGCATATTATTATATGACATAATTATTATATGACAAAAATAGGAAAGTTGTTTTTGACCTATACTTATACCTATATTTTACAAAAACGCGTATTTAATGTACTTTGTGTTCACTACTATTTATTTTATTCAATTTCTCAATATATATCAGTCTTTTCATGAAAAAATTCTTTCTTAATTACAGAAGAGCTTGTAACTGAGCCATAATAATATATTTTAAAGCGAAGCATTTCAAAAGCGCTTCAAAAGCGCTTACAAATAGACACTTTAATTTAACTCCGTATAGTTTTCTCAAGTAAAATATATCATTTTCCTAACAATATCTAGCATTTAATTATAAACTTGCTTCAAGAATTTGCTTTTAGTTCTATCCTAGATGCATTCGGGTCTTATCCGTTGCAACGTGGCTTGCCCATTCATTTGTCAGAGACAGTTGTGTCCGCAGAACATTTATACGAGCCAAGTGTTGAAAGCGTTACTATTTAGTAACGCCAGGCTCTCAAATACACGTTTGGTTGGATTTGGACAAATATGTATTGTAGGAGTTTGTGTGAGTTATTGAAGACATTTGAGAGCTTGAAGATTCGAGTTATAAAGGACCTTTTTATTGATGATTTATTAAATAAGATCTTATAAAAGCAATTGAAATTATAAATGAATTTAAATGCTTTTACGATATTTCCATATATCAGGTTAGTTAGAGGCAACCTAGTAAAAATCTCCATTTCTCACATTCTACCCGATTATATTTATGTTATATTTTTAGGAACAAACTGACATCTCGCTTACATTTGCTTGATTGAAAAACCTCGAATATCCGATAGCTTCTACTTTTAAGCGGATCGCGTTGAATGCTTTATTGGTTCGAAAACGCTCAATTAACTCCATACTTTTTGTCCATCAAACATGTAAATGATTTCAGACTTACTCGATGTATACGTTAAAAATAGTTGGTAAAAACATTGGCCTTAAAGTACATATGATAACAGCGCATCGATTATTCGCTTCGTGTATTTTAAATACGCTCTACTTTAATTTTTCAACTTTTTTTATAGTTATCTTGTTTGTTTTTTATCGTTATTGTATGGAAGGAGAGTCTTAACACTAGTTTCCAATGGTGCCTGCGTTTCCCTATGCCTACCCTGCTATAAGTGGAACATAAGCGTGAATCTGTAAAAAATATAAAAGAACCTAGTGTCAAAATACTCCGATCTTCATTTTCCGCCCTAACTTGAACCAAGTGGATGCTCGTCACATAATAAATACCCCCGACGACCTTGGAACAATCACTTAAAACTCAAAATGAATGTTTCACTTTAACCAAACAGTATGTAACTAATCCTAACTTTCCAACTAAATCCAAATGGACATAATTAATTAAATCTTACTTGCCTGCATTCTACAGCATCCCTCATTAATCTAACGTAGGAGAGCGGTTACATGAGAGTACTACCATTTACTATAAGACTTTTCAATTACTTTAAGTAAATATGTTAAATTTGTGATAATTTTAACTATCTTTATTTTAATTATTTTTTAGAAAAAATCAACCAGCTAAGAACATATTCAGTGTATATGTTTTATATCACATATGTAATACGTTAACTTTCAAAGAACAAAGATCAAAGGACAAATTAATTTCTTGTCCTTTGTCCCTTAACCTTTGTCCTTTGAAAATTGACATAATTCATCAATTTCTAAAGGACAAAGGTTAAGGGAGAAAGGACAATAAATTAATTGAAATAGTAAGCAATCCACTGACCTCCGGACGCGGCGAGCAGGCCGTGCGCGAGCAGCAACGCCAGCAGCAACAGCAGCAGCGGGCGGCGCCGCATGCCGCGCGACACACCGCCCGCGCCCGCGCCCGCGCACCTCCGCCTGCCCCCGGGCTCGGCTTCACCTGGGACAAAAGATTGAATTAAGTAAATAAGAAAGTTTTATATATAAATATATAGAATTATATGCTGATTGAACAAAAAATGTCACTTGATCTAATAATAAAGTTAAAATATGAATAATAAATTACAGCAGTTTTAGTGTGCGAGTACTACCCGCACATGACCGATATTTTTACCTTAAATTTTATAAATTTTTAAACATGTTAAAAGAGTATATGCATGCATATATTTAATATGCATGCATTTAATTCACTACAAAATAAATTATTTAACAATTATTATTTTTACAATATATGTAGTTTTTTAAGAGTTACAAAAAATTGTCGCTGAGCCAAAACTGAAACATTAATTCAAATATCTTGTTTACAACCAAACAAATAACTTTATCAGATGAACATCCTGAAATTTCCTGAAAAAAAGCACTTGTTATAAATAAAAAACGCCGATACAATAGATTCTCCTAATCGAGACGTTGTATCTGAAACGGAAGAGTATTGTCTACAAGAAATGTGTCCACTGATATCTGAAACGAGCTTTCGCAATTTTATCCTGAAATATGATTAAAAAGGACATTTTTTCATTGAACGAGAAAAATATAGTATAGAGTAACAATAATTGGAATTTTTGTACCGGTCTTTATAGAAGGGAAAAGTATATATGTATATGTATATGTATATGTATATGTATATGTATATGTATATGTATATGTATATGTATATGTATATGTATATGTATATGTATATGTATATGTATATGTATATGTATATGTATATGTATATGTATATGTATATGTATATGTATATGTATATGTATATGTATATGTATATGTATATGTATATGTATATGTATATGTATATGTATATGTATATGTATATGTATATGTATATGTATATGTATATGTATATGTATATGTATATGTATATGTATATGTATATGTATATGTATATGTATATGTATATGTATATGTATATGTATATGTATATGTATATGTATATGTATATGTATATGTATATGTATATGTATATGTATATGTATATGTATATGTATATGTATATGTATATGTATATGTATATGTATATGTATATGTATATGTATATGTATATGTATATGTATATGTATATGTATATGTATATGTATATGTATATGTATATGTATATGTATATGTATATGTATATGTATATGTATATGTATATGTATATGTATATGTATATGTATATGTATATGTATATGTATATGTATATGTATATGTATATGTATATGTATATGTATATGTATATGTATATGTATATGTATATGTATATGTATATGTATATGTATATGTATATGTATATGTATATGTATATGTATATATATATATATATATATATATATATATATATATATATATATATATATATATATATATATATATATATATATATATATATATATATATATATATATATATATATATATATATATATATATATATATATATATATATATATATATATATATATATATATATATATATATATATATATATATATATATATATATATATATATATATATATATATATATATATATATATATATATATATATATATATATATATATATATATATATATATATATATATATATATATATATATATATATATATATATATATATATATATATATATATATATATATATATATATATATATATATTGATTTTAAGATGTAATCTTTGTTTCTTCGTTCTCCATTTCAAATATCTTGGGAAATCAAAAGGAATCTAAGGCTAAGATAGTTAAACATAATTCTATGTTCTGTTATCACTCACTGAGTAATGAAAAGTGAAAAATTACGTGATACAGCGACACAGCGTCTGACTATAAATGTAACAGCCCTAAGTTCAAATCTTACTCAGAGAATAACTTACTTAGACACACATTCTCAAGAATGAAAAAAAAAATGTCTTAATTAGGGTACTTAGTCTTACTCTGTGAAGTTTAAAGTA
Organism: Dione vanillae; assembly: GCA_037178615.1. Taxonomy (NCBI): domain Eukaryota; kingdom Metazoa; phylum Arthropoda; class Insecta; order Lepidoptera; family Nymphalidae; genus Dione; species Dione vanillae. Next base: position 3,051,302 of record JAZFAU010000099.1, read on the forward strand.
CAAAAAAACGACTTAATTTGGAATATTTAATAACGACAATATTGAAGAGCTGAAATATCGACGGCAGGACGTCTCAATCAAAGGTGTCATCGGCAGACAGGGGTCGACTTCGTACTATTCATTAGAGGACAATAGCACTTCGACTTGCCTATCTAGACTATATAATGCTTAGAATTAGAACTAAGACAGTTTTACATTATTACAAAAAAGAAATGTTTATGTAAACATCTCTCCTTTATAATATTGTAAAACTGTTAGCATGAACTAAAGAGAGAAGAAAAAAGAGAAAGGTTTTTTTTTAGCTTCACGCTTTTATCCGCACATAGCAGGGTAGGCAGAGGGAACTGCGGGAACATAGGAAGCTAGTGTTAAGATACTCCGTTGCTTAATCCCTGCTTTCTCCGTCCCCACTTTCCGCCTTTTTCGAGGCATTGCATATTGAGTGGCGGAACTCGACGCCGCGCTTTGCCTAGTTTTCCATCCATCCATCTATCCATCTTCCCCGAGTGGGAATCGAACCCACAAACCGTCGCGATTACAGGTAGACGCTTACGCCTCTGCGCCACGACGATCCTCGTCCACGATGTCCTTCTTCTTCTCTTTTTTATTTATGGCGTTCCGAGCGTACCCGTTGTGCATAATTCATTTCGTCAATGTCACATTGAATGGAGAATCAGACACAAAAGGAGAATGTACAGTAAAAAGGAGATAGCATTGCACAAAAGAGGATGCATGTTTAAGAGAGATCCAGCTTAGGGGTTCTATTCCCAATTATATTTCAACAAGCACATAATTTCAAATTTCACATTTGATTTCATAGACTTACTTTGATAAATAAATCAAAACGTTGAATATATTACGTAAAATAATGTATGAAAATTAGGGCATTACGTAATAATATATCAAAATAAATAAAAACACAGGGAGTGTTAAGATATTTATTTTTAAGTCTACCAGATACAGAAAAAGGTGAAACTGAAGCTGTGGTACCTATAAGAGATCTCTTTAGACCAATATTTAAATTACGAACAGAATTTCTCAACAAACAGTATCACATTTAATCTACTCTACTTGTTATTTGTATAACAAATGCTTTGTGTCGTAGCTTCAAATAGCATTGTAAATAAGACAGGTGAAGTACTGCCGTCGAAAGTAATGTTCTTGAAAATGCACCACCAAACAAACTTAGAATTTAATTAAACGCTCGTATACTACTGCGTTAGTTAGTCAGTTAATGAGTGAGGGAATCGTAGGTTTGATTCTCGATTAAGGTCAAAATTACATTGTTTTTTAGTTTAAGTGTTTATGTATGTACTATGGTTGCGCCTTCAATTGACACTTGATCCCCCCTTTTGTTTTTCTTTCATAAAATCTAAAATATTTTTTTTTTGATAATAATTGCCTAATAGATCCGAAATTTAATAACTTATAATCTATGAAGCCGTGTAAAAGATAAGATTGCAAATAAAATTATTAGTAAACGAAAACCTCTACTCTCGACAGTTTGGTAGTAAGGTAGTATCCTCAATGTTTAGGAGAGTTGATCCTACATGTTGTTAGACTAGATCTAATAAAAGGGAGTTGATATAAAATAATTTTGAATTTGTTTTTATCATTCTACATTAAATTGTAAAGACATAAACTATCAACCAATCTTATAAACTAAATTCATAATGATAACAGCACCATAAGTTATTTTTCTTGCACCTTTTAAAATTATTTAAGAATCACAATGGAATTCTTAACTTTAAAGATTTGTTAACTCAAAATACCAATATGTATCTTAATTGAACAACTTCAAACAATAAAACTTATTTTAAAAATCTTATTCTTAAAAAATATAGGTTTGATCCCCGGATCAAGTCTCCTGGAACTGAATGTACCATGTCTCCTAAATGGTAGTCTAGTTACAAAAAATAATACAGGATTTAGACGACTTAGGTTTAACAACTCACATATATATATATATATATATATATATATATATATATATATATATATATATATATATATATATATATATATATATATATATATATATATATATATATATATATATATATATATATATATATATATATATATATATATATATATATATATATATATATATATATATATATATATATATATATATATATATATATATATAAATATATATATATATATATATATATATATATATATATATATATATATATATATATATATATATATATATATATATATATATATATATATATATATATATATATATATATATATATATATATATATATATATATATATATATATATATATATATATATATATATATATATATATATATATATATATATATATATATATATATATATATATATATATATATATATATATAATATTTCACAAGATAATTAAAACGTTAAATCACAAATAACGTTTAAAATTGAACGATATCCAATAGACTAACAAAAAGTAGAACGGACCCGATTGTAGCGATAAAACTCGGCAAAGTGGCAAAGGCTTTGAGACTGCGAGTCAAATATCAGTACCATTGTACTTCCCCCTTTTGATACAAAATTGTGATTTAAAATATAATTTTCAGTTTAAAGAATACTCGCTACTTTTTTATTTGATAATTTTTATGGATTGACTCCTATTCATTTTATATGGTCCAATGCTAGTAACCGAAGAGTCGTGGTGTTACCGCGAAAGTTTGTGGGTTCGATTCCCACTCGGGGAGAATGAAGGATTTTGATTTTCTTCATAGCGTTGACTTCAACTATTCAACAAGCAATGTATTGAAATATAAAACGCGAGAGAACGGAGTGTCTTAACACTAGGTGCCTACGGTTTTTATGAGTTTGAACAAGAAATAGTACTAACTAAAGATCTATATCAAATGGACACTGAAGTATTTTTTGTCTTGTCTCTGTCCTGTATTTAGCAGGAAGCAAAAGGAACTATTATTGGCCTTATGTTGAGGATAATGAAAGTCACTAACTGGTTCACGATTTATTAACGAGTCGTATACAATTATATAGACTGCGACACGCTTTGATACACACTGTATTTTACATATGCAACGCTTCGACTTTTATATATGATATATGCCAAAGAATATGAGATACACAGATGTGAAACATTTGAGTCATAGAATATGTGAGCTTTATCAATTGTTTACTTTAATGTGTAGTGTAGTCATAGAATATGTGAGCTTTATCAATTGTTTACTTTAATAGTGCGTATACGGCACATAACTAAGACGATTAGACAATACAATTATTACGTTTTATAATTCTAGCTAAGTAAGTGTGTTAAGTGATAAAAATAAATAACTCCGATTAGCAAGTCATCCGAACACCATTAAAGTGGTAATCTGTCAAGATTTTTTGTAACGATACTTCTTTTACCAATTAATTTTATCTTAGATTGCCTTTTGTCTGTTAAATATTTTTTGTAAAACGTTTAATTGCTTTCCCTGACGATTAACGATATATATATATATATATATATATATATATATATATATATATATATATATATATATATATATATATATATATATATATATATATATATATATATATATATATATATATATATATATATATATATATATATATATATATATATATATATATATATATATATATATATATATATATATATATATATATATATATATATATATATATATATATATATATATATATATATATATATATATATATATATATATATATATATATATATATATATATATATATATATATATATATATATATATATATATATATATATATATATATAAATATATATATATATATATATATATATATATATATATATATATATATATATATATATATATATATATATATATATATATATATATATATATATATATATATATATAATAAAATCTATAAATAATTAAAATTAGCTTCACGCTTTATCCCATAAGCAAGGAAACCTAGTTTTAGGGCACTCTGTTCCTCGTTTTTCGCCATTCGAGGTATTGTATGTTGAGAATTACAACTCAAACCCGCTCTTGCCTAATGCCACAACGAAGGAATGAAAATGAAATAATCCATTGTTACTGATTGGGATTCGAACTCCCAAACCATCGTGTTTACAGACAGACGCTGAGCCATACATATTATATGTCCGTACTAAAATATAATTTGACTCATCAATATAGCTCGATCGATAATTTTCATCAACTTAATTACAATAACACTTTTATTTCCACTTACTTAAGTAAAGAAAAATACTTTTGTTTTTGCAAGATAAGGCTTTGAATAGTTTCTTAGTTATTTAAGATTTTCCATTACGGAAATAAGAAAATTGATGGCTTAAATTCAATCAATTATGCAGTAAAAAATTGTCTTAAGATAATAGCATAATATGAGAGTTCTTGTAGTTCGATACAATTTTGATATAGATTTTTAATAATTTTACTACTTTTTATAATGATGGTTAAATGTTTTTATGTTTTTTTCTTTTATTTTTTTTGAGTTGATTAAATTAAGGAAAATTGCGATTTACGATTAGATATATAGATTGGAAACCTCTAAGTCATTTTGAAGATTTATTCATAAATATACCATATATATAGGTTTGAGTTTCAGCAATAAGTATACGCGGTAAAGCCCTAAAATTTGTTCTTTTTTTTAATTTTTGTGTGAAATCTTAATGTGATTTAGAGAAAATCTACTTGCCCAGTTTTAAAAGTAGACTTATAAATAATACGAATTTCGAAACATTTGTCTATGACATACGGACGGAAAAAAACAGATTACTTATCCATAAGAGTTACATTTTTTGAACAGTTTTTTATAATATATTGTGAGCATGTTGCTTGTAGACTCGGTCCCAATTGAATAAGTGAATTATATTATTTTTATAAATAAATGAATTGAATTGTTGTTCCATTACTTAACATGCAATGCTTTATAAGCAGAAAAAGGAGTGTCTTAACACTAGGTTCTCACGGGTTCCCTCTGCCTACCCTGCTATTTGTGATATAAAGCATGAAGAATGATCTTCACTAACTAAATGTTTACCGCCTAGCTACATATACACAGTATATATAGGGTAAAATTAAAAAGAAAGTAAAGAAAAATCAGCAAAAATAATAAAAAAAAGCCAATCCAATTGAAAGAGAACAAAAATAGTGTTCAATCGTCGCAACGAAAAGGGACACAATTGTACGATAAAAGAGATCGTAAAGTGACGAGCGATCTTTGTACCCAAAGTTTGGTATCGGCCGGCCATTGATATTCCTCCCTTTACAATTCTATTTTTATATTAAATGATTTTCAGTTTTACGATTGTGATAACTAAATTTTAGAGAAATTTTGTTTTATTTTTCATTTCGATAAAGAAGGTTAGGTCCAGAAAGAATTGCTATGCTTAAGAAAGAAGCCTGTGGAACCTCTAACCAATTTTCATAATATTAAGTTTTGAGAGTTGGAGCTTAACTACGCCTTGCCTACCTATAAGTGTGTACCTACCATTTTTTTATATTTATTTATTTTCTCTATTTTTTATTTTTTTTATTTTTGGAATATTATTATTGTTTTTACTATTTTAAAATTGTTTTGTTATTTATGAGTATAATCTATATGGATCGAATGGTCTGAAATAAATTATTATTATATTATTATATTATATTAGGTATCCAACAACCTATAGATATATATATATATATATATAATATATATATATATATATATATATATATATATATATATATATATATATATATATATATATATATATATATATATATATATATATATATATATATATATATATATATATATATATATATATATAAAATAAAATATGAAACTTTACGACGAGGCAGAATTTAAATTCACATACGTATCTAAGATACATAAGATTAAATATTGCATAAACATAGCAGTTTAAATAAATGCATAATATTTTAAATTTAAGTTTAAAGTTAAAAGTTATTCTTTAAACATTTTTACAAGGAAGACGATGAGACAAGAATAGAAAAGTGGGATCCTTGTGTCACACTCCGGCCCAAGACGTGTTAAGTCACTTTAATTAATTACTACATTTTTTTGACATTTTTTTTGCCTTATCCTGGATAGTAGTAGTAAGAAGTATACCTTAAAGAACTGACTGCCAAAGTCGACTTATTCTCTGAGGGGTCTACAAATTTTTTATTGGAAATATATCCACATTTCTTATTAGTAGGCTTGTAATAGATTATGTTATGCTTAGAATAAACTTTTGAACCCAAAATCGTCTTAAGAGTCTTAATAAAAAACAAAACGAATATTCTATACAGAAACCAATATCAAGGATCACTAATTACTCCGTCAAAATCACCAAAGTCCGGAAACGATAAAAAGAGCGTGTAATCGCCGTTATTAGCAAAGTTCTACCCCAATCAGGGGTTCCCGGGACCACTGAGTTCAATTGAAATATATACGAATGCAGCGTAAGTTATATATATTATACAGAAAGTATAAGAACGTTGTGAAATAGTTTGAAAATATCCTTAGGTTGTATATCCATATCTTTTTCAATTCCCTACAAAGAAGGATAATCAGTGACATTTTAGTGTTAAGACATTCGTTGGGTCACGTTCCGCAAAGTTTTTAGAATTTTGATTTTTTATTTTCTTTTTGTTTGGTGAAACTAAATGCTACTCTTTGTCTTGTTAATAAAGTAAATAAATCGTCCAAACCTAATCTATAATTATCTATTGAAGCATAATTCAAGTTATTAAATTAACAATGTGTTTAAACCAGTTTCAATAGGCTTGACATGACATTTTTGGTCTATTACAGCTTTTTTTAAAAGCTTCACATTTTATCTTTCGTATATTAATATAAGTAGGTGGAAAAATATGAATACACTCTGAATTCAAGACACTAACTGTTGTGTTAATTTCGAATAATTTAAATAAAAACGTTCAATTTAAATTGAACCTGCTATTACGTTCAAAATCTATGATACTTTAAACCAGAACGCACGTCATATACGAAGTTTCAGTAAGCCTTTAGATGCACGAACAAATTTCCCATCAACAGTCTGATCAATCTATCTGTATCGACAGCAAAGTGACCCAATCGACTAATGGTCGTTGAATAATGCAGCTTTGTGTTCTCTATAAAAGCTTCTAATTAAAAGCTTTTGCTTTAAAAGTTTGAATATGATTTTGATTTTGATTCTGATTTAAAATTATGTATTACAATGATTATTCTAGATATTGAAAGTTATATCGCCAGTATCAATTCCAGATTATCTGTTGGTGTAAAGTATGATGCAATGTATTGGTGGTTTTGTGAAAGAGGTAGTGTAATAAATTTTTATTGTTTTGAGTTGAGAGAGGTAGAGAGATGGAGATTTGAATACGTACAGGTAGGAAAAGTGGCATGTAGGTGAGAGACCAAATGTTTTATTTAATACCTCGCCTGTTGATATTTTATATTTTAGGCGAAAAAAAAATTAATTTCATCATCTAAAATATTAATAATACCTTCAAAATTTAAGAAAACAGTGCAATAACTCTTTTATTATAGCCCTGCTATATATAACGGATATTTAAAAGTGTAAACCAAGCTTTTTGAGTAAAAATAAGAGGGGGGGGGGTACCTCTTTTTTAATTTCCTAGCTTTATCATTTAATATGAACGTTAAAAATTAATAAAAGCTTCTAAAGCACAAAGGAACAAAACGTGAGAATAGAAAGCTCTTCTAAACACTACAAACATAATAGGGGAGCGGCTTGTGTTACAAGACGTTTCAGTTACGCTAAAACTTGAACTGCTTTGACAATATTAATTTTTCATCATTATTATATATTTTTTATTATAAATTTAAGTTAGACTTAGGCTGTCGTAGTATAGTAGTTTGATTTGAAAAACAATGATTATGGGTTCGAACCCAGTCATAAGATTGATTTACATTACAAATTATTTCTACCTTTCGGAGGGAAAGGCATTGTCTCGTTATTGGGTAGATTGTGGGGGTCGGAGTGTCTTAACACTACATTCACTCTGTCTACGCCACTAATAATACACAATTAGTATAAAGCTATTTGTAAAAGAACTGACTATAATACTTGAAAATAAACAACTAAATCTTTACTTAAAAAACATATAAAGTTTTGCAAGTTACGCGGGCTCATACCCCGCTGCGTTCAAATTTTTGTTTTTCTTTAAGTAAAATATTTTTTTTTTAGCTTCACGCTTTATTCCGCACATGGCAGGGTAGGCAGAGGGAACTGCAGGAACTATAAGAACCTAGTGTTCATAGTGTTCATTCTAGTTACTCCATTACTTAGTCTCTGCTTACTTCGTCCCCAGTAAAATATAATTTATTATAATATTATTTAATAACTGACTTCTTTTCAAGAACAAATAATTTTTCTATTCAAAGCGTTGTTGAAAAAGGAACTTTGGAGTGCAGATTTCATTAAGGGAAACTACCGTCGTAATTAGTTCGTCGTATGTTGAAAGTAACAAGGAGTTACAACACTGAGTCAAAGGTGTTGAAAATTAAAGAACTTTGTGAGTTGTATTCATAAAGAGATCTATATATATGAAATAATCTTTAAAAATAATTTAGCTGTTACATATTTATATGCATATAGTTAAGGATTTCTTTTAGCAAAAAAAGAGGATAGTCTTAGAATACAAAAGCATAGAAATTAAATCAATGCAGGCAATGGTTAGTACTGGATTGGAACTGCTCTGATAAACTGATAACTGATAAGATAACTGATGAACTGATAAGATATTGTTCTTAAGTGATTTATGCCATTTAATGCAATTACGCAGAATCTCTGTCAAAATACACTCTCTCTATAAAGTCTACGTGTATTACCATATTATTTTTAAATAATAGTTTAACCAGTTCTCGTTTCTAATTTTATATTTACTTTCTAAATATCAAATTCAATAAAACAAAAACTGAGTGTTATGATATTTGTGTTAAGGTTTTTTATACATATGGGATATATTCAAAGATTTTTTTTTTTAAAAGAAGATGATGGCTTTGAAATATTGGAACGTCTTTGACACTTATTTTACTCATATTAACGTAAATTAAATAATATGAGGACCGTCGTGGCGCAAAGGCGCAACGTCTGCCTGTAACGCGACGGTTTCTGGGTTCGATCCCCAGTCGGAGAAGATGGATTTTTCTATTTCCATTTTCTTCGCTCTGGCAAACTAGGCAAAGCGCGGCGTTGAGTTCTGGCGAAAGGCAGGTACGGAGAAAGCAGGGACTAAGCAACGGAGTGTCTTAACCCTAGGTTCCCACGGTCCCTGCAGTTTCCTCTGCCTACCCTGCCATGTGCGGGATAAAGCGTGAAGCTAAAATTTTGTGCTTTTAGGTGGTTTTCACCTTCCTTAAAATAAACTTTCTCTGATGAAAGAACATTCTTCAGACATTTTTCGGGTTTTTTTTGGGTTCTATCAAGCCGAATCGAAATATTTGTATTATTGTTAAAGCTTATTTATATTGTTAAACTTTTATATTTTTTAATACAGAGGTAGGCAGAGGGAACCGCAGAAACCATAAGAATCTAGTGTTAAGACACTCCGTCCCCTGCTTTCCACCTCCCAATGCATTACGTGTTGAGTGACAGAACTCAACGCCGCATGTTATTATTAAAGAATATTTTACACGACAATCAGAAATAATTTCAATTTTCATTCTTCTACATTCGAGATAATAACTAATAGGTACTCTTTTAGTAAACAGTATTACAATAAATAATATCGGCACAAGTATATTACTTTAAGTAACATTAAATATTTGTGTAGTTTCAATAGTTAAGTGAGTTAAGACCCCTCGTCTTTACCTTTCTGTTATTGACAACTTCTACGGAGGTGATATCGGTTATTTTGTTTTAAAAACTATATTTCATAACCAATAGTTAGTTAGACAAGGGATGGTATATAATTATATTTATCAATTAGTTAGTAATGAGGCCATGGCAGGCAATTGTAGCTGTGATGTTAGAGGGTTATATTCCCACTTAGATTAAAAATTAATTTTGTATTTATAATTTTGGTAATAACATTAAGAGTGTTTAGATCTGTCTCTCAACTTACAATATTTTATCAGAAAGAGATTATTTCACTTCTGCTAGAATGGAGAGCAGAGTGTTTTAACTCTAGGTCTTATCCAATGGGATTTTTTTTTTTTTTTTTTTTTTAGCTTCACGCTTTATCCCGCACATGGCAGTAGAATTAAAACACTCCGTTGCTTTAGACCCTGCTTTTTTCCGTCCCTACTTTCCGCCTTTTTCGAGGCATTGCGTGTTAAGTGGCGGAACTCAATTTTTTTTATTCATCCCATAATACTGAACTCAACGCCGCGTCTTATCTAACTAAAGCTGGGAAAATTAAAATTATGCATTCCCCTATAGATCCTTAAATTCGAGAAATGAACTCTGAACCTTCATTATATATTTTCATTTGAACTGCGCCATAGATGAAACTTTTTAATGACATTCAATTAGTTTCGAGTTCATTAGCAGACTAATTAAGGATTAATTTTTAATAATCATATACTTTAATAGAAAATGTCGACGTCGCTAATTGTTTGGACAGATTGTAAACGGCTTTTGCCTGTTCCGCTTTGGTGCCGTGTCCATTAAAATTTTTGTTAGCCTATATATTAATTGGCTGCATTATTTATAATGAACGCTTTATTTCCTATTCGAAATAATATTAATCTGTTTATTGATGGTGTATAGTACCGTGCGCACATATATATATATATATATATATATATATATATATATATATATATATATATATATATATATATATATATATATATATATATATATATATATATATATATATATATATATATATATATATATATATATATATATATATATATATATATATATATATATATATATATATATATATATATATATATATATATATATATATATATATATATATATATATATATATATATATATATATATATATATATATATATATATATATATATATATATATATATATATATATATATATATATATATATATATATATATATATATATATATATATATATATATATATATATATATATATATATATATATATATATATATATATATATATATATATATATATATATATATATATATATATATATATATATATATATATATATATATATATACAAAAAATCTGAAATAACATCTAATTATTACTTAAAATATTGCCGCTTTTATACCAATACGTTTTTTAGGAAATTTTAAAAAGTGTAATCAAAACTTTAAAAAATATATATGTTGCTTAATTCGTGCTTAATATAACAATACAAAATTAGGTGGAAAATGTAAAAAAAATTAATTTTACAATTTTTATATATATATATATATATATATATATATATATATATATATATATATATATATATATATATATATATATATATATATATATATATATATATATATATATATATATATATATATATATATATATATATATATATATATATATATATATATATATATATATATATATATATATATATATATATATATGCACTTTATTATAATGTACCACAAAAAAATGCTAATACCGTTAATACTGATACATTATCACAAAAAGCTTTCTATATTTAAATAAACACAACACATTTAAACAAATTTCCAATAAAAATAGTCCGTACAAAAATAAAAGCTCACGGCGGAACCACAACGATTGATGGTCCACTTATTTTGAATTCCTTTCGTAGAACACCTGTGGATAATTAATGCTGAGGTAGACGTTTATTGATAGCGCAGCCCAAGTTAGTGTTAACATCGTGTCTATATATTGTCTATACATTGGTTTGTGGGTTCGATTCCCACTCGGGGAAGTTGGATATCTCTATTTCCATTTTCTTCGCTCTGGAAATTAAGCAAAGCGCGGCGTTGACTTCCGCCACTCAACACGCAAAGGCGGAAAGCGGGGACGGAGAAAAGCAATGACTAAGCATCGGAGTGTCTTAACACTAGGTGTATACTGTTCCTGCAGTTCCCTCTGCCTACCCTGCAATATGCGGGATAAGGCGTTAAGTTAAAAAAAATATACTTTTATTTTTTGGAAAAAAAAAATTAACCTATACTTTTAACGTTGTATGCTTTCAGTTTATTTTCAATGATAGGAAATTAGAGGCAAATGAGCGCCATATCATTTGATTGACTGTCACCAATTGTAGTATATAAAAAGTATATACAATATATAAAGCTTTATACTTTTAAATTTTATAGAATAAGCCTTATGTTTTATTTAATTATTCATAAACCTACACTGACTGAAAATCAAACCAACAACTATCGTGAAGCCAGGTTAAACACTTTTTGATATCGACATTTTAAATAAAAGTATAAATATCCGCAGTATAGCTATATTCATCTTGTGTCAGAACCTCTATCAAACGTGACAGTTATATTCTTAACACGCACTCTTCATATAAATTTTATAAAAAGGACACGTGACATATTACTTTTTTCTCATCTTTGCAGTTATTGACACATAATATATGTATGTTCTGTAAACAATACCGTAGGTGCTGAGCTGAGTGAATCGAGTGAGTTGAATGAATTATTTTCATTTCTTTAATCTAATAATCGAAAACGCAGCGCTTAGTTCCACAATTGGACGTTAAAGGCCTTGAAAAAATCCAAAATCATATTTTTTTAAATATTCGATTCCTGAAGAACTCTTAAGACTGACCTCTGTCTCCTAGCACGCAAGAATAAGAAAACTGATATTTAACCAGTGACGTTCAATACACTATTACAAAAAAACAAATCCGAACCATGTTTAATATATACAAAAATAAGTTGGAAAGTTTAAATATGTACAAAATAAACAGTATTTAAACATTCCTAAATGACTGCACTACTTAGTTTAGTAATAAAGTTGAAAATTAAGTACAGATTCAATATACCGACAAGGAATTTGAAGTCGCGCGTTAATAGAAACAATGTGACACATTATTTGGGATCATCAAATTCCTCTATTTGCGAAGGAAATACTTGCAGTTAAGTATACTTCATTAATTGAAAGTTATCTTTTGTTCAATTTAGATAAAGTGATGTAGTTGCTCCAACTACTTGTATACTAACATAATATGTTGAATCATCATCAACATAGTTATTAGATGCATTTTTTGGATGCAAATATGTATTGAAATGGTGCTGCCATTTAAATCCTGATCTTATTTTCCATGTACGTGCAAGTAACGGAATCATTCCATCTAACTCCTGAGATTTTCTCTGTGCTATATTACTTAGGGGTTTTCAAGAGTAATGTACAGTTTTCTTTTATCAATATAAAGATTGTCATTGAGGACCGTCGTGGCTCAGAGGCGTAAGCGTCTGCATGTAAAACGCGACGGTTTGTGGTTTCGATTCCCACTAGGGGAAGATGGATTTTATTTCCGTTTTCTTCGCTCTGGAAACTAGGCAAAGTGCGGCGTTGAGTTCCGCCACTCAACACGCAATGCCTCGAAAAAGGCGGAAATCGGGAATGGAGAAAGCAGGGACTAAGCAACGGAGTGTCTTAATACTAGGTTCCCACAGTTCCTGCAGTTCCCTCTGCCTACCCTGCCATGTGCGGGATAAAGCGTGAAGCTAAAAAAAATAAAAAAAAGATTAACAACTCATTCACATAAAAAGCTCAATCGAAATCATTGTAACGATTGCAGATATCTACTTAATCGTAAATTCAATTTAAAAATAATTTAAATAGTTTCCATACTTTATGTTTTTTGTAAATATAAGCTTTTAAGCTTGGAAGAACTATGAGCATGACTTTGGAATGTAAAATTATTTTACGTTATAGCTTTTCATTTCATATAAGTATGTTTATTTACTTATAATAATAATAATAATTAATAATTTATTTATTTATTTAAGCATCTTTGGCCCATTACGTTAGTAACAGCTTCCTTATACCTATGTTAGTACCAATTTAGTTCAAACCAATTACAAGTAAAAAGTAACTAGGTAATTAATTAATTATATATAGACCAAATTATTAAGAACATTGTTTAATTTGAATAAGTTGCATGAATATAAATAATAAATATAAATAGAGAAAAGTTGGCTTAGCGACAAAAAATAATAATATGTGGAAACGTTACAACTGCGCACACTTAGAGAGGAAAGTTTTCAACGTAGAATTTTACTTTTGGTTCAAATGGTAAGTGACTAAATAAATTCTACACGCTTAAAATTTATTTCGTGTTGCTTGAAAAATATCCGAGCGCGTTTTGTCATTCTCAAAAATAGAATAAAGTATTTTTTTAAAAAATATTTCCAACTTTGTCATCTCTAAAAACTAAGCTAAGCTAAGGTAAGCTAAGCTAAGTTAACCCACTAGTCTACAGTAATATTAAAAAGCCAAAAATGTTTTTATTCGGACGTGCTTGAGTCACGTCAGTCAGTCAGTTAGATATATAAATACTATTTGCAGTTAGGGCCATTTACGACTATAAGATACAATATTATAAATCTATCTATCTACGTTCATAAATCATTCAACTATCATAAATCGTTAAAAGTGTTTTTTTTTACATTTTCACTCTTCATCCCGCACATGGCAGGGTAGGCAGAGGGAACTGCAGGAACCTAGTGTTAAGATATTCCTTTGCTTAGTCCCTACTTTCTCTGTCCCCGCCATGTCCTTCCCGCCTTCAGAAACTTCAAATTTTAAAACTTAAAATCTTCATTAATGATTCAAAACATTTTGTAAAGCTCGAATCAAAATAAAACAATTCAATCAATAAACGGATTTAGATTTACCCTTCGCTTTTTGACGTGACGCGACTGAGGGTCTTAATCGGCTTCGCTTAAATAAATAATAATTAAATAATTTATCGTCTCGACGAAATTCTTCTCATACTTAGCAAATGTCAAGATTGAACTTTGTATTTCACACTCTAATTAGGTAAGTTTACAGTAAAATGGAGTGGTTTGGCCGTAATATATATATATATATATATATATATATATATATATATATATATATATATATATATATATATATATATATATATATATATATATATATATATATATATATATATATATATATATATATATATATATATATATATATATATATATATATATATATATATTACGGCCAAACCACTCTTACTTACTGTAAACTTACCTAATTAGAGTGTGAAATACAAAGTTCAATCTTGACATTTGCTAAGTATGAGAAGAATTTCGTCGAGACGATAAATTATTTAATTATTATTTATTTAAGCGAAGCCGATTAAGACCCTCAGTCGCGTCACGTCAAAAAGCGAAGGGTAAATCTAAATCCGTTTATTGATTGAATTGTTTTATTTTGATTCGAGCTTTACAAAATGTTTTGAATCATTAATGAAGATTTTAAGTTTTAAAATTTGAAGTTTCTGAAGGCGGGAAGGACATGGCGGGGACAGAGAAAGTAGGGACTAAGCAAAGGAATATCTTAACACTAGGTTCCTGCAGTTCCCTCTGCCTACCCTGCCATGTGCGGGATGAAGAGTGAAAATGTAAAAAAAAACACTTTTAACGATTTATGATAGTTGAATGATTTATGAACGTAGATAGATAGATTTATAATATTGTATCTTATAGTCGTAAAAGGCCCTAACTGCAAATAGTATTTATATATCTAACTGACTGACTGACGTGACTCAAGCACGTCCGAATAAAAACATTTTTGGCTTTTTAATATTACTGTAGACTAGTGGGTTAACTTAGCTTAGCTTACCTTAGCTTAGCTTAGTTTTTAGAGATGACAAAGTTGGAAATATTTTTTAAAAAAATACTTTATTCTATTTTTGAGAATGACAAAACGCGCTCGGATATTTTTCAAGCAACACGAAATAAATTTTAAGCGTGTAGAATTTATTTAGTCACTTACCATTTGAACCAAAAGTAAAATTCTACGTTGAAAACTTTCCTCTCTAAGTGTGCGCAGTTGTAACGTTTCCACATATTGTTATTTTTTGTCGCTAAGCCAACTTTTCTCTATTTATATTTATTATTTATATTCATGCAACTTATTCAAATTAAACAATGTTCTTAATAATTTGGTCTATATATAATTAATTAATTACCTAGTTACTTTTTACTTGTAATTGGTTTGAACTAAATTGGTACTAACATAGGTATAAGGAAGCTGTTACTAACGTAATGGGCCAAAGATGCTTAAATAAATAAATAAATTATTAATTATTATTATTATTATAAGTAAATAAACATACTTATATGAAATGAAAAGCTATAACGTAAAATAATTTTACATTCCAAAGTCATGCTCATAGTTCTTCCAAGCTTAAAAGCTTATATTTACAAAAAACATAAAGTATGGAAACTATTTAAATTATTTTTAAATTGAATTTACGATTAAGTAGATATCTGCAATCGTTACAATGATTTCGATTGAGCTTTTTATGTGAATGAGTTGTTAATCTTTTTTTTATTTTTTTTTAGCTTCACGCTTTATCCCGCACATGGCAGGGTAGGCAGAGGGAACTGCAGGAACTGTGGGAACCTAGTATTAAGACACTCCGTTGCTTAGTCCCTGCTTTCTCCATTCCCGATTTCCGCCTTTTCGATTCCGATTTCTGGCTTCGCTTAAATAAATAATAATTAAATAATTTATCGTCTCGACGAAATTCTTCTCATACTTAGCAAATGTCAAGATTGAACTTTGTATTTCACACTTCTATATATATATATATATATATATATATATATATATATATATATATATATATATATATATATATATATATATATATATATATATATATATATATATATATATATATATATATATATATATATATATATATATATATATATATATATATATATATATATATATATATATATATATATATATATATATATATATATATATATATATATATATATATATATATATATATATATATATATATATATATATATATATATATATATATATATATATATATATATATATATATATATATATATATATATATATATATATATATATATATATATATATATATATACTAGCTGACCCGGCAGACTTCGTACTGCCTCATCGATAAAAAAACCTAATCTTTTGTATAAAATGATTTTAAAACAAACAAATCGAATCCATATTTAATAAAAAAGCATTTATTGAATAAAGCATAAAGATTTATTATTATTTTCGATACTATACATGTTGCTTACTTAGAAAACAGAGTTTACCTGAAATAATTTAAATTTGATATACACAGACACACACTGTTAAAATACAGTCTGTTAATTAATTTAAAGCTTTCTCATAAACTATACTTTTTGTTTTGTTTTGTGGTGCGTAAATAAACAAAGAAGACGGTTTTCCGACGCGCGAACACGCGACGTATAATGGTCCATGCGCGAAACAGGGAAACTCCAAGTTGATTCCACAAACTTCTAACGACTGTCCTTGCGATTTATTTATGGTCATCGCAAAGGCCAGACGTACTGGAAATTGTAAGCGTTTAAAATCGAATGGTAAGTCCATTGGAATCATCGGTATCCGCGGGATCAAGACATCCTCTCCTTTATATTTTCCTTTTAAGATTGTCACCTCAATGAAGTTATTCATCAGTCTTTTCACAGCCAGTCTTGTTCCATTGCATAGTCGAGGTTGATTAATGTTACGGAGCATGATGACAACTGATCCTACTTTTAACTGCAAATTGTGAGGTGGTAATTCAGGCAATTCCAGTGTATTTAAAAACTCAGTGGGATATTTGATTACGTCATCCTGGTTCATTACGGTGTCGACTGATTTAAAGGAAACCAACTGTCCTGGAAGAAAATTCTGAATGGTCGCATTAAGATCCTCGACATCTTTATTTTTCGCTGCTAATATTGCTCGTTCACCCAGACAATTATGGTTATTGAACTTTTGCGCTATATCTGGGAAAAATCGCTGAATAAGCTCCACTTTTGAGTCTGTGATGTGACAGAAATCTGTAGGTAATGTGATGAATCCGGTCGAGGTGTCCACTGCAACTTTATTATTTCCAATGTCTAACAACTGCTTCGCAAACACATTTGCAGTTTCATCTTGTTGCAAAAATACTCGCACGTTAGTTGTTAAGTGGAGTGTCTTTACGTACTGCCACAAATTTGATCATTTTAGGCATGCATTTAGTTGATCAGCAACAGTTGATCGGGGAATAACTGGAAGAGTCTGACGAAAATCACCTGACTACAGAATCATGGCCCCACTGAAAATATTTTGGTTGTCACGAAGATCTTTCAACGCTCTGTCCAGTGCCTCCAGTGACCTCTTATGGGCCATTGTGCATTCATCCCAAACAATCAATTTGCATACCTGTAGGATCTTGGCCATTGCGCTATTTTTGGCGATGTTGCAAATTGGTGTTTCGGTGATATGCATGTTTAGTGGTAATTTCAAGGCAGAATGTGCAGTTCGCTCGCCTTCTAGCAGAGTTGCAGCTATTCCAGATGAAGCCAATGCTAGAGCAACATCATTTCGCGATCTGATCCTCGCCAAAAGCAATGAAATTAAAAATGTTTTTCCGGTTCCTCTGGGAGACAAATCTTTTGGATTCGAGGGGAAACATGTCGATATGATAATCGCAAACAATGTATGAATTTGATGCGGCGATGAAATATAACGGAATCCTTGAGCGTATCATCCCAGTGTGAATCGTTCTCAAGTAAATGTAATAGTTGACATGCCTCACGGTAAGTCGCACACAGCTGTCCATTAACTGTTCTCAGTTGTTTAAACGATGTCGGACCACGAACATTCACCAACAACAACCACAAATAATAACATTCATCGTTATTTGGATGTACTGTGTAGATGCGACCCAGAGCATCTGAAGCAAATACATTTGGATGTGCTTCAACTGGTGTTTAGAATCATTTCCAATCCCAGAAACTAAAGAGCGTAAAGGATCTGGTGGTGGGACCAATTGTAGCAATTTTACTTTGCCTTCAGCACAACATAATCCAGTAGATTCACCAGTATATTTTAACGCCTTACAATATTTACAAATTGTTTTCATTTCCCCAATTGTTACCGATTTGTCGGCACAATAATCAATTGCCGGATCATAGTGGAATGCAGCTCGTTCAAGAATCACAGGAGCTCTGCGTCTGCGGATTCGCTCAATTTCATTATGTCTAGCTTGCTGTTGTTGTGTTTGATGTGCACGAACTCGTTGCATTCTAAGCCTATCTCCTACATTGTCACTCACTAAAGAACGCAATTCTGACATAGCAATACGACTATTTTCTTGATCTGTCTGTCTCCGGTCATCAGTGCGGTTAGCACGTGAGGTAGCTCTTCGCACATTTGATTGACTACGACGACCTAAGTCAGGTCGTCTTCTCCTCGGCATCGTAAATTGTAATTAATCAAAGTGAGAAAATTTCCCGCTTATTTAGCAGTAAAGTGTCACTATCACAAAAAAAGCACATTACTTGGAATGTCACTATCACATAGGATCACCAAAGTAAAGAAAGTTCTCGCGCACGTATCCACAAAGATAGATATAATATCGTAATACTTTTCCATGCTCTGAAATGCGACAGGATGGATTGACATATTAGTTGGTTGTCAAATCAATGTCAAATATTATGATTGCGTTCAGAAATTTAACTTAAGATTTATAATTTAATTTGTGACAAAACTTAAGATTTATCTTTCGATCTCAATATAGTCTTATTAAAAAAAAATCGGACAGATTAACAACTGAAGTTAGCTGAAGTTAGCCGACCACTATGTATTTTGAGACTATGCAATTTTGTCGCGTTCGTGATTCACTTTCGCTTCTGTTGAATTTCAGAACGCGATCCTCCAACGCGCACGCGAATTTGAACTTTATGTAGCGGTAATAAATTACAAATTGACTCTTCATTTTATTTAGAAAACATTTGTATGGGAAATAGAAAAAAAATTCCGGCAATTATTCGAATTTTTCTCACCTTTTAAACCTTCCCTAGACCTCCACGAATAATTCAAGACCAAGATAAGATAAATCCGTTCAGCCGTTCTCGAGTTTTAGCGAGACTAACGAACAGCAATTCATTTTTATATATATAGATATATATATATATATATATATATATATATATATATATATATATATATATATATATATATATATATATATATATATATATATATATATATATATATATATATATATATATATATATATATATATATATATATATATATATATATATATATATATATATATATATATATATATATATATATATATATATATATATATATATATATATATATATATATATATATATATATATATATATATATATATATATATATATAATAACACTTTATTGCACACAAGAAAATGAGAAGAAGAAATACAAATAATACATATTATGTGCAATGGCGGCCTTATCACTACAAGTGATCTCTTACAGGCAACCATTCAATAAAATACATAATACAAAGAAGAAAAGGGACGGTGCAAAAAAAAAAAGCGTTACTCTCTAACTTTACTATTATATACATATTATATACATACACACATACATACATACATACATACATACATACATACCTACAAACATACACACATAAATACATAAATGTATACATACATACGTGATAACATATTTATAATTATAGGGAATACTGACTTAGGTAGTACTTTTTAAGCTTACGCTTAAATATACCGACTGTCTGAGATTTTCTGATCTCCTCTGGCAGCGCATTCCAGAGTTTCACTGTTTTAATAGTGAAAGAGTCTCCATAGCATTTGGTGTGTGAAAGAGGGATTTCTAGGAAATTGTTATTGTGGGAACGGAGGTTTTGAGGGTGAAGGGAGCTCGACCCCAAGAACTTAAATCGTTCTTTGAGGTACAATGGAGTGACAGGATGGTACAGGATAGTGTAGAGGAGAGAAAGAGAATGTAGATTCCGCCGGTCTTTAAAAGTTAGCCAATTTAGTTGGGTACGGTATTGTGATACGTGATCGTACTTCTTCAGACCAAAGTTGAACCTAATTATGATATTTTGCATCCGTTCAAGTTTATTTAGCAGTTCTTGAGATAAATCTAAGTAGCACGAGTCAGCGTAATCGAGTATAGGAAGAAGAAATGTTTGAGAAAGAGATAATTTAGTTTTTAGTGGCAAAAAGTTTTGCCATCTTCTTAGACTTCCTATAGCGCAAAAGATCTTACGGCTAAGCTTAGAAATTAGAGGCGACCAGGAGAATGTACTGTCCAAAGTGATTCCCAAATTCACCACACTAGCACTTTGCTCTAAACAAATATTGTCAAATAAGATTGGAGGAAGAGGAGAAGGAATTTTGAATATTTGTTTCTCAAATTTGAATTTGATGTATTGAATGATATATATATATATATATATATATATATATATATATATATATATATATATATATAATATATATATATATATATATATATATATATATATATATATATATATATATATATATATATATATATATATATATATATATATATATATTATATATATATATATATATATATATATATATATATATATATATATATATATATATATATATATATATATATATATATATATATATATATATATATATATATATATATATATATATATATATATATATATATATATCAATACATCAAATTCAAATTTGAGAAGCAGCTATATTGTTTATAATATTGACATAAAGATATACTTATATATTTTCCCCAACAAAATTTCTTATTCAACTAAACTAATTACTCATATAGTCTATAGTCCCAATTAAATTAATTATTCATATAGTCATAGTTACCACTTCTCAAAAGGTATATAGACGCAAAAAAGAAATATGCAGAGAGATTGTACAGAGAAGAGAATTAAAACATTTTCTCCTCCATTTACCGCACATTTAACTTTCCTTTAACATCGGCAAATTATTAATAATTTATCTTTGAAAATACTAATACAATATATCAAATTTAATACGAAACGTTAAAACGTTTTTAAGTCTTCAATACATCGACACAGTCATTACTGTCTTTCAAAAGGGTCTTTATTTGGGTCGCTTCAAATCCCGACAACGGCCAATATTTTCAATTTTGTTCTTCATTTAGATAAAAAGGTTTCATTTCCTTGTTATACCTTTTCTTTTATTTTAATTCTTTCCGTATTATTGTGTTATTGGCATAAAATTTTGTATTAACATGCTATTTATATACTGTAATATATATATATATATATATATATATATATATATATATATATATATATATATATATATATATATATATATATATATATATATATATATATATATATATATATATATATATATATATATATATATATATATACATATATACATATATATATATATATATATATATATATATATATATATATATATATATATATATATATATATATATATATATATATATATATATATATATATATATATATATATATATATATATATATATATATATATATATATATATATATATATATATATATATATTGTAGTTACAAGCAACTTAGTTTTTGTATATCTCGAACAATATTACACCACTAGTTGTTTTTGTTAAAAATTTTGACTTACTTATCCAGAAACATTAAAATAATGCACTATTCTTTGCTTCGACGGAATCTACAAACATCAGGTTATTATATATAATCAGATACTGTGCCAATCTACTATAATGGCCTCTAAAATAACTTTTTTTAATAGAAATTATATACTCTTTTTTGTTGCAACATACATGAGTAAACTTTCGAAACATTACAAGCAATTTAGTTCACAAAGGATTCCAGAGAACTGTTCCTCTGTGGTGGTGAATGAGTTTCTAGCAGCCGGTATGAAGAATTAACTTCAAACATAATATATATATATATATATATATATATATATATATATATATATATATATATATATATATATATATATATATATATATATATATATATATATATATATATATATATATATATATATATATATATATATATATATATATATATATATATATATATATATATATACATATGTGTGTGTTTCTATTAAGATGCCACTATAAACTAATCAACTTCATATAAATGTTAACTTCACTTTCTATATCATAATAAGCAGAACAAAACAATCTCGACTATTATTTATATTAGTCGAGGGTTAAAAGGAAAGTCTCGAAACATTTGTTCGGAATAAGTGTGGAAGTTGTTTGTGATTCTACTTAAATTCAACGTTTCGGTCACTCCCAGACGACTTCTTAGGGCTTATTAATTATGTACCTCTTAAATGGATTTTGTGTTTGAATCTGTGTAATAAATCTGAATTATTGTTAATAAATATTAAGCCTTTTTATGTTAAAATGTTAATTAAATTAAAATTTTAAAAATCTTATTTTTCAATATACAAATTTGAAATATGCAAATATTTTAATTCTTTTTTCCTAACTTTGCCTTACAAAAGTAGAGTAGCAATATTATTTCATTTAAATTGTTCCATTTTAAATATTTTTGTGTAAATACATAAAAGAGATAGCTAACTACAATATCAATGCTGACGTCACGAGTTAATGTCATAGTTTGTCAGTTGTCACGAACACAAGCGTGCAATTAAATAGTTTAGATGCATGTAGCGAATAAATATTAAAATTTAACTATAATCTTTAATATGTTTATTCTATTTTAGAATTTATTATTTGAAAACAAAAGAGTTTCTGTAAATAATTTTTATGTAGAAGTACATATGATACTAAAAATTACTGTCGTAAATGCTGTACCTAATACAATAAGCATTCTAATTTTATATATAATAATAATTCAAACCATCTTGTAAATCACTCAATTTATCAATCTTACTGTCAACTTACTAAATTTGATATCAATTAATTAGGAAATTTAAGTTCGTAAGGAAAACATGTAAGAATTTGATCGTAGCGGAATTTGAACCTGCCCCTCTTGCAAACCTTGCAAACGCTTCACCACGCTACGGTGACATTTTTACACGTTTTATACTATTTATATCGTTATTAGCATTTTAAATCCTGCTGTGTTCAAATTTCTGTTTCCTTTAAGTACTTTTTCTATGCTCAGTATGGATTAACACTTTAAAAATAATTAAAATCTTTTATAAGTGGGCTATGTGGCGAATATTTATATAATTACTTATTAATATATAATTTTATATGCATATTAATACCAGAATATCTGTTATATGAAGAATAGAATAACTTATATGTAATTCAAATACAAGTTCAAGACAGAAACATTACAATATCACGAAATAACAACAAGTGGCAACATCTATGTTTTATTGCCGATTGTCAACTCACACTAAACTCGATCGTACATCGAATGACACGCTTGACACGAAGACATAAAAATAACCGCAGCATGTAAATCACGTTGAAAGTTTTCAAAGGAATTTCAACCTTAGCTCCTAGTATAAGGTAGGTTATACAGCCTAGAATGCCACGTAAGATATTACAAAGTATCTCTAATGAATACTAGGCCGTTGTAAATGCAAAGCGAGGTACAACAAGCTTGTGTTCTTAAAATGCAGTACAAAATATTCAACTGTCGTTTCTTGTATTATCTTGTAGTGTGGAATGTGTATTGTTTTATTTAATATTTTGACTTTGTATCTAAGGTACATTGATAGCCTAAAGGCTTATTAATTAATTTCACTACCACTACTGTGCTATACGGTTTTCTAACGTAATAACATTTAGACCTATGAGTGCACTAAGATGACATCAAACAGACAGACGTGGATGACATCAAACGGACATCATATGACGTGCCATACTAGGAGCATTTGTCCAATAAAATCTTTTAAATAAAAAAACACTATTGTATATATAGAGACTTAATTGCAGGCATGCTCTGATTTATTACAGAATTTTATATAACTTGACTTTTAAACGTTATATTTTGTAACTAGTGCATAATAAGAAAAAAATAGAAAAAAAAAAAAAATTGAAATTATAAGCTTTTCACAAACACAATTTAAAAATAAAAAACGTAGAAGCAATTGCTCTAGTTAATACCTTAAAAATCCTATTGCTAATAACCCCTGTGTGGACCCCATTAATTGCATTGCTATGGTGTAAACAAGTATATAAAGACCCTTTTCACGAGTGGCTAGTTTTTATATATTCTCTTTGCTATTTAACTATTTTAATGATTCATTTCTAATGATAGGACGTTAACGTTAAGTATCTAATTCTTTATTGTGTGTGTATTATTTACAGTAAACTAGCCTCAGGTAATTGATACAGGGTAGGCAGAGTGAGCCAATTGTCAAGATATTCCAACCCTCGCATTGTAAATTTTTGAGACACTATGTAGCGGAACTCAACGTCGCAATTAAATTATTTCTCAGAGCAAATAAATTGAAAATATTTATATATAAACAGTTTCTTTCATTCTTTCTGGGACTATTACAACTATTTACAGTCAGAGACTGTGCTGCGATGGCTCTACATTTTGAATTTTACAACTTTTCTCATTATAATAGAAAAAAAATCTAATGTGGAGTGAAACAAAATCTTCTCTTTAAGTAGAAAGAAGAGAAAACTTAATTTTTTATTTTTTATAATTCCCCCATCATATATATATAATATAAATAAACAAATAGAAACCCAATATATACCAAGGAAATGGAGCAATAGTGAATTAATCTTGCATTTCAAACAACTGATTGATATCACAAAGCACTAGCCCATCTCCATCCATATTTTAATACAATATCCAGATTAAAAATGTTCTTCAAAGACACGGACCGATATTAAAATGTATGAATGGAATAACAGAAACCGACTGTAAATCGATAGAAGATACTTTCATTGTTGTGAATATTATTTAGGTTGTGTTGCTTTGTGCGATGTGATTGTGAAACTATTGATGGAACGTTACGCTGGAACTAGGTTTGTGAGTTGAGATGTTATTGGAATTAGATTTACTCATGTGTTACTGTATCAGGGAAATGTTGGTTTAATTTTAATATTATACTGTAATGTTTAATATATAAAAGTATAAGCTTCATAAATAAACTGAAAGTGAATTTTCTAACAATTTAGTAAATAGAGTCATAATTTTTATCATCTTGTATATAAAACGATAGATGGAGAAAACCCAGTGACTTGAAAAGGCGATATTCGAGTACTAGCGCATTTAGTTAAATGCCGCACTTTGTCTTCCAGAGCGGGTACATGATTTTTAATTCACTCCAATATGACTGAAACCTGCTACCCTTCAGTGTGCATTCACATGCTGCTCCACTGGACCAACTTGATTCCAAAAATAAAATTATTAAGTAATATTTTTATAATTTTTATAGTATCGTACATTTAATAATGTAAGCTTTATTCTATTATATAATTGACCACAAAAAATTCTTTTGAAGTAGGTTAAAGATGTTCTTTTTTCCTACTAAGAGTGACCTGATTGATAACTTTGTTGCAAGCAAGTCCGCCATACAATTGAAACTTAAGTGCCCGATAACTTCTCATACTGTGACTCAATAATAGCAATAAGTATATCATTGGCAATAAAGAATGTTCCTAGATGTTCGTTTACGATCAAAACTACACTATGCGTTATTAATCTTGACTTTGGTCCTTTACATTACCACATTTTGTAGGGTAAGCTTTGTTATACAAAGTAATATGGGAAAAATTTCAACAGTATTATTCTATATATATCAATGTAACATATTTTTTCTATTACGTATCGAAACTTTACTAATATCAATATAGAGCCAAATTGAGATATTATAAGAGCTAGCTTCTGTTTCTCTGTAATATATTTATTTTTTTACGCTGCACCCTTACAAGACAGGGTAGTATATGGAAACCTTAGACAGAAGAATCAAAGAGCTAAAACCCTCCGCTACCTACTGTGAGAAAAAATATTCCTACTTATATAATAATTATAATATCCTAATATATAATAATTATAAAGTTTCATCTAACATTTTTAATATTTTTCATAACAACAATTCATACACATTCATCCATTTTTTAAATGTTTTCATTAAATGTAGAGTCAGCCCTCAACTACAATTTTCGCTCAGAATCAAACATTATTGAATTATTCAATATTTTGGTATATCGTTATGGATAAATTAAATTATATTCATATATGGTTTTTACCTTCAATAAACTACAACACCTACGCGTAACTCCTGGCTGTCGTTTTTTTTTTTCAATACAACGTTGCATAAAATTTGGTTATATTACAAATATATGAGATTGAAATTTTTTACAATAAATTCATTACTGGGCCGAGAAGATTTTGATTTTTATTAGATTGAAAAGTTACTGGATTCCATTCACTTACTTTTGTAACTCTTAAATTTCACTTAAACAAAACACAATTGTGCGTAAAATAATGACTATACGTATGCGTAATATAATATCAAATATATTTACAAGAATTATAATATTATACAATATCGTATCATAGGTTCCCAGCATCATGCATTCCCTCATCTCATAGATGGTAGAAAAACCTACAACACTAAACAGTAATAAATAACTAACAATTTAATGCGATTTTTAAATTTTTTAAGGATGCGTTTCTGATAATATCATATACTGGTCCGAGAAATGTTCTGGAATATAAATATAAATTTCCCCCAAAATGCAAAATTATAGGCTTCAAATATCGCTTACAATCAAGTTTATACCAATAATACTATGGCATAGAGCCTATGACAGTTATACACCCTTAACTGCTTATGGCTGTTCAAAATTAAATTCACCGTAGTATATATCATTTTTAATCGACCCCATCAACAAGTAGCGTGTGTCATGCGATAACGCTAACGTGAATACGTGTCTGTGCTATTATAATATTTTTATACGAATACACAACGCCATTATAAGTGGCCGTAAAATATAGTAGCAATATATCTATGCAAGTTTTAACGAGATCACTTCTCCACTGAGATATGTTAACAAACAAATAGAGTTATCTATTTATGAAGAAGGCTGCAATTTCTAGTTTAGCAGAGAATGTATGAAATTTATGATATTAATAATTTTCTAATGTTGAGTCTATAAAAACTTGTTTCGAATTCAGTTCAAACATAGTTGAACAAAATATCATAATCATATTTAAAGGAAACTGAAAAGCTCTGGTATTTATATAGTCTTACTGCCTAAGTTTTGCAAAACTCACATGCTATTAGCTTATAAGTTAAGAATATTTGCGGCTGTAAAGTTTTACTGGCGCATTACATTATTACGGTAAGCTGGCTTCCATAGAGTTCTACATTTTAAATAAATTGATCACTACTTTTAAAATAGTATTGCTTTTAAAACTTAATACAGCATATTAAATTACATTAAAGCATTTTTATGCTATGTTAGATTTTAGTATATGTTTTTATCAATTATTATTGAGAAGAGTATGTTTTTTATTGATGTTTTCACTCAATTCATACCTACCACACATAAAAAATTCTTATTTGCATAATATAATCGACTTACAATATCAATTAATCGACCCATTGCATGTTCAATTTATTTATACAGTTGTTTCTAATAAGCAGACGCAAACAGTATTTAGGTTACAGGTTCGTAGCTGTCATGTAGAGATACGTAGCGACATAGTAGCATCGTAGCGTTGTAGCGCCATATCGCTACGGATATTAAATGACCGTTTGGTTTACGTTACGTTTTATTTCATACACTCATTACATGTGTACAATTTAATTATATTAAAACTAATAAATGTAAAAAATTAATCTTCGTAACTTAAATGAACAAAATAATGTAATTTATATTTGAAAATAACGAAAAAATATATATTTTTAAATAATGTTGCATATCTATCGAATGTGAATAAAATCTATGTCAAATAGATAAAATCAAAGCTTATTAAATTCTAAGGCACATAATATCTATCTATCATTCATAACGATCAATATAATCATAGCAATATTTCAATTGAATATACGTTTCATAATTCATACGTATACAAATTACTATAGGCTATACATACGTAAATATCAATACTAAACATATTTATACAAAAATAAATTGAACTTTATACAATTCAGCGATGAAAAGCTCTAGGGAAAGTATTCTTCGTAATAATATTATGCGCTCGTTAAACTTTACTGCCGCTAATCCCACTCGTAAATTGCGGATATATAATACCCTTGTTTTGACTCAGCTTTGAATACCATTGATATTTTATATGATAAAGTTGTATGGACGATACGGTTATGTACAAATTGACTTCAAGATTTATATTATAATGTTAACAAAAAAGTATAAATTTATTTTTTTATGATATTGAATATGTATGTTTTTATATAAAAACAATTTGAAGACTTTTCTTCTTCTCAAAGTAGTTCTGTAGAAAGATGTGGTCGTAAAGCAAAATAATAAAATTGGTCTGATACTACCAGGATTTAATCAGTATAAATTACAATTCAAATTCTATTAATATTATATAAATCTTTACATTAATATTGCGAGGGAAATAGTTCAAATAAGACTATTATTAGTTCAAATAAACATTTTATTGAATGTAATAACCACAAATAACAAATGTAGAGTATTTAAATTAATACTAATTATCAAACTTATTTTTCGTTAGAGCAACAACTACTGTGTTAGTGTCAACCACATGTACGTAATTGGGAATAAACCACCAAAATTAAATTAACATAAATTTAATTTTAAACATTTTCAATAATACGTAGAATTTGCAGCGAATAATTTATAGCGAGCGTGAGATGATGTGTGCCATTCTGATTTCGCTTTGTTTGAACTTCAAAATTTATATTCACATTTATGACGTTTAATGAGCTACTATTATTATTGTATTTTAAATAACCATTTTTTTATTAAGTATTATATTTCAGTAGAGATGTAAAGACACATGCATCTTTGTGTAGATTCTACATTCTACAATGTATTAAGTAATACAATACGTTTTCAATATATATTTTTGTAGTATAAAAGTTAGTAAGAATCGGCAAATTTATAACTTTATTCAACGAAATATGCAAATAAATAGATTGCGTATAATTATGTTCTTACATAGAACGAGCTTACATTATTATTACAATTTAAACTGGGAGCAAAACATAATAAACCAATAATAACTTAAAAAAATAAGTTTTAATTTAATTTCTACAAAATGAAAAAAAGGTAGAGACTTTTCTACTCCTTTCATATATCCTTCACAGGACAGATATATTGTCTATATTCACTACGCATCAATCATTCTGTATCCTGAAAAATGTGGCCCACTAAAATCGTCAATCTGACATTAACAATCTCCCCGCGTCCACTATCATTCGACATTCGCATCGTCCCAAATTTAGTGCTGTCGCGGATATACAGCATATAAAATTGTATACCTAGCTTTTAAGATTGAACGATGTCGTTGCAAGCGACTTTTATATTAATATTATATGATATATAGAAGTGTGGGTGGGCTGAGTGTCTTAAATCTTTCTAGCTACGTAAGTATTAGCGTAAAACTGCAGTAGTTTTTAATAAACAGTATAATTACATTGCAAATTAAAATTAAAACAACAAAACATTCTAATTATTTATATAATGAAATTAAGATTATTATTTTTTTAACAATAAAATAATTAAAACAGATTGTTCGAATATATTATCGTTTTATGGTAACCCGACATTTCGAACACTTTGCAGTAGTTCGGGGCCACGGGTATTTATTTATTTAATCGTGATAGTCTATGATTATAAATATTTTATTAGAATCAGTGTTTGTATCTTTTACCGGTTCAATATATTTTTTTATTAAGTCATTTTTTAACATTTTTCAATTAAATTATAAAATTATCATTGTTATGTTTAATAATTTCATTTATAAAGTAAATAATATGTTGTGTTCTAACATATCGATACTAAAGTAAAGGTTTATATACATAGCAACATTGCTTATGCAATAAAATTATTAAAATCTATATCATTGCATTACAGTACATTAGTTACAGCATATACTGGCTTATGATATTGCCAACCTCACATTATACTTCCGTAATAGTGGCCATTAGCCTTAAAGGCCGTCTTAAACGTATATCAAACTTAGAAATTAATAATTAAATAACACTCATTCAAGCCACCACTGGGTCAGAGGACCGTCAATTAGACTTATGTAGGTTATGCAAAGTAGATTTAAGTCACATCAATTTAGTTTCGAGGAGACTGGTCAAAAGTTTTAGAGATTAGAAATAAGAGGTCATGATTTTTAACGTAAAGTTTTTTAACATTTTCTGTATATATTTAAAAAAAAACTATAATAAATTTTAACAAAATGAAAAAAAATTATAATAATATTATAAGTATTACGAATATTAAATTATAATAATTAATCTATGAGTTCGACTTTTAAAGGCAAACAAGTGCATCCATATATTCAGATATATGCCTCAAATGATAATCAAACTTGTAAGATTTACTACAATACCCTTAGCAACATTTTCTCATATTTAAGTACAACGACTTTAATTTAATTATTTTCAGTTCTTTCTGAGCTGAAAATTATGTAACACACGAGCTACGACTACGCTACGTCGTAGCGC
Source organism: Dione vanillae (assembly GCA_037178615.1). Classification (NCBI taxonomy): domain Eukaryota; kingdom Metazoa; phylum Arthropoda; class Insecta; order Lepidoptera; family Nymphalidae; genus Dione; species Dione vanillae. The sequence continues at coordinate 3,082,915 of JAZFAU010000099.1, forward strand.
TAATTGCTACGCAACTCGTAGAGGCTCTACGTTCACGGTAAAGACCTAGGGTTAATTGTTACTGCCTTCACTTTCCCTTAATAGAGTTGGTAATAATTTTAATATCAGCTTTCCTAATTAATATGTGTAATTATAAGGCTTAATAATATATGTATTATAATTATGTACATATTAGATCTCGATATATGAGTATATAAATGTGGAAAAAGTACTGTCATCATTTAATTAAAATACACGTAATTGTACTTTCAGAATAAAGTAAAATAAAGTGCAAAGCTGAGTTGCGCTTTTATCTTATATATATATGTTCTAAGTTCGTTCCTCATTATTAACAAAACCATTTACAAAAACGGCACTTTTAAGTTATTATTTATTTAGTCGGTAAAAAATATAATTATTAATAGTAATAAAAGTTAAAAACTTTATTTTAAAATATATTTACTTTTATTATTTTTAATAATTACATTTTTTATAAAAGTATAAATATTATAAAGAAATAAAAATAAAAATATCGTTATTTAAGTGAAGAGATCAATTTTATAGCGTAAATATTTTTTTCTTTAATTTTTATTACATCAAGAAGAAGTATTTTATTTCAAAACAAAAAGTCAAGCTCATAACTATCTTATAAATATATAAAAAATACTTTCTTAGTCGCATTTTCAGTAATTACTCTGAAATAAAAAATTAAAAAGCTTTACAGTGCATTAAAATGCAGCTAGTCCAGTCCCACTCTCAAACTTTCCGTAACCGCCGTCGGAACGTTAGCGCAACGAACTTTTGTGGAACAAACATAAAAGAAATGTAGCCGAGCTTTCGTTTAAAGCCTATTCTCTAATACGTTTTAAATTTGAAAATTTTTCATTTGAAAATATATTATTAATTTTTTGTTTAAATATTTAATAAAAATTGTAATTTACAAAAAAATACTTACCAATGATTACTATAAAATCATAAACACATTAAACATTGTCACAGTTTTACAGTTGATAATAATCACTCACTTACTCAATTGAATCATCACATAAAAACTGAAGTTTGCGGCTTTCAGACATTTCGCGCGTCTGTCACGAACGCATACCGCACATCCGACTCGCACCGCAGTCGGCCACCGACTGACGCGGGGTTGTGTTACCCCCACCCACCCCCCTATACCTATCCTTACGTAACTATAACTGTTATAGTTCAAAATATAAAATTGAAATTGCAAATTTCCAATTAATTTTAATAAATTGATGATCAATCAATGACTCTATCAAGTATAAATATTTCTTATTAAACCTAAAATTTAAAAATAACAAACATATATTAAATAACAACAATGAAATCTTAATTAAAAATTGGGATTATATAATACTTCATTTATTAATAAAAATATGTATAATTTTTTATAATTATCCCTGGAATTCTGGGAACCCGGTACCGCGTAGAGGCTGACGCATGCGCGGGGCGGCCCCGCCCTTCCCGGGGCGAGCTACGAGTACGCTTGATATTTTAAAGTTATCGGGACAAGTCGGGACGGATTGTAAGATAATTGCTTGACACATCGATATTTATAGACATCAAATATGAATCATAATTTTATTTAGGCGAAAAATTTAGAAATTATGTTTTTGTAAAATCGTCTTATAGTAAATATTTCATCAAAAAAAATAAAATAATTTTATTAGGTTTTTTTTTTCAAATTAGGAATTAGAAATTATTTATAATTTTTACCAAATATAAACAATTAGAATTAAACAGTTGAGGACCGTAGTGGCGCAGAGACTCAAGCGTCTATCTGAAAACACGACGGTTTGTGGATTTGATTCCCACTCGGGGTAGGTAGATTTTTCTATTTCCATTTTCTTCGCTCTGGAAAACTAGGCAAAGCATGGCGTTGAGTTCCGCCACTCAATACGCAATGCCTTGAAAATGGCGGAAAGCGGGGTTCATGTCCCAGTGAGTTCAAATTTTTATATGTTTTCTTTAAGTATTTTTTTATCTTCAGTGTGGATTAACGCTTTAGAAATCATAAAAATATTTAACTATTTTAATTTTCTTGTTGTGTCCTGCTAAGCTTGGGCGATACTTAATTTACACTGAAAAGGAGAACAGAGTGTATTGTCACTGGGTTTTTTCTGCTAATATTTTTAAACACGGCACATAGAATATGGATACAGTATATTACATCCACTTTATATAATATTTTCAAAAAATCTAACAAAATGAAATATTAAATAAAAATCATAAAAAGTTTAAGACCAAAAGCATAACAATAGCTCAATCTATATATTTGCGGTGGATATGGATATAAATTCCAGCAATCCGTTCTGTGCTCGTGATGGCTGACAGGATAATGGATTGACAAGTCAGCGCCCTACATCTGTCATCGGTGGTCGTCGTACAACACTGACAGTGTACAAAGTGGACAAAAATTCATCGCTAATTTGTAAAAATAATTGTTAAATTTATGACGCCATTATGTTGGAATAGGAACGAGTGGCAGTTTATGTTTATTATTGAGGGTTCTGTAGCTTTCTCGATGTTTAAATAAAAGATATAATTTTTTGTGGATTTCTAGATAAAATAGTTACGTTGCGGAACTTAATGATTTAATCAATTTAACTACTTACAAAAATGCCTATATAAAAAAGAATTTTTAATTTCCAACTTAACCAGCAAAGTATATGATGCGAATTTAATTTTCATTTTCCTATACTTTTTTCTCATTCAAATTCACGCAATGTATGCGTTAATGGATGAAGTTAAGAGCCATATTTGTCTTTCCAAAGCAGGATAACAAAATCTATCTATTTAAGAAACCGACAATTGAACACATTAGTAAAATATATGTAGTCAAAGTCCTCCTCCTCAACCACAACGAGTCCTAAGCATAAATATTTTATCACTTTTATAATTTAGAAGATTATAAAATGATTAATTTCGCAACCGAACCACAACACCGCTACAAAAGTCCAAATAATTTAAAAACTATCCAAATGACAACAATACTGAAAGTATGAAAGCTACAAACTGCTAAAAGCTTCATAAATTTAAACGTCGCGTTGTCAAGAGATATTGTACTATTTAATAATTTGTATTTCTCAACCTACTTTTTTGGAGGTTTTCAATTCGTTTTGTCGGAGTGATTTAATGTTATATGCATAGTGACCGGCATTTTAACATTTTTAAAATTTTATTCGTCACTGATGTAAGTAAATATTCGTAAATGAACATAAATACTGAAGTAAGTGAACGTAAAACATAACAAGACTTTCTCCTGAGCCTGTTGATAACAATGGTACAAGAAATAAAAGCGAATATTTTGCTTGAGACAATTTGTAAAATTCTAAATTTCTATAAAAATTAACAAAAATAAATAAAAAGATTGGTAACAAAACTTGTTTTCAATACAAGATTTTTTAAATATATTTCATAAAAAGGTTTTTTTGTAAGCGTTTCTCTCTTTGCATGACAAAAAAGTGGGAACATATTAAAATATTTAACACAAATGGCCGTTGTAATAGTGGCCTATATACATACATTGATATACGGAAAATATATATATTTAATTCACATACATAAATAGGTCGAATTCGATAATTTCCCTCGACGATTATGTAAAAACTCTCATTCATGGCACAACACAAATATATGTGAATTTGATTGATATCATCAACAAAGACATGAATAGGAAGGTATTCGTGGCGTAACGGCACAGTGACTGATTGTAAACGCGATAGTCGGGGAATCGATTCCTTATCTGGAAAATGAATTATTACATATCTTTGCTCCAGTAAGTAGAAACACGGCGTTGAACTCCGCTACTCTACACTACGTGAATATGGTATTCGCACTCACATCACAAGGTTTCTTTTTTTCACTAGTTTCACGCTTTATCCCGCTCATAGCAATGCAGGCAGAGGAAACTGTAGTAACTATGGAAACGTGTTAAGTGGCGGAACTCAACAAAATAATTTATATGTATTTATTAACACAGTTTAAAATAGATTTAAGTTCTCTTTTCACATATCGACTAATTCCGATATTTCGATAAGTTTGGTTTACCAAGATAATATGTCGATACGTAGGTGTTGAGTAGTAGAATATTTACAGTCAATCTAATTTTATATCGCGCTGTAATATTCCAAGGAGCAAAGATTTAAAAAAAATGCTTTGTATAATACTATTCTAAGTAAAGACGATGTAAAAGAAAAAATATAGTATTTTTCAATTTACACAACAATGTTGAAGAAAAATAATATACAACGACTTCTCGCTTCAAATCACTGTAGAAATATACAATTCTGCATTCACCAAAAAGGATTAACAGTATTTTCATAGTTTTTTTCTATATATGACATTGTAAATTTTGCTATGGTTAAAAATAATAAATAGCATTCTCTATTACTTGAAAATATAGTTCGCTAAAGCTCTCTTTGAGAAAATTAAAGAAATCTTATGGAGGACATAAGGAAATTGTAACAAGCGTATAATAATTTCGTCATATCTGTGTCAGAATGTACAGCTTGGATGTCACAAGGCATAAACATTTCCCGAGAGGTGGAAAGCTCATATAGCTCTACATCACAATTTTTAACAAATTAAGTCTCTCTCATTAAATAATAATAAATAATTATAAAAAAATGTAATTTAATGCCTATTATTTCTTTTTTACACTATTCCACTGCGCTACAATGGATAACATAATCTATTGTATTTAAAAAAGGTTCAAATCATTACGCGAACGCTACAAGCTCGTTAGGCCTCGTTAGGACTCGGGACTCGCTCTACACCATATATTTACCCTCAGAGGTCATCCATGCACACTTGAAGCGACAATGTAGGCTTTAATAAATTTAGAATTCTTCCTCAGAGATCTGTTATGAACTAGAGAGAAGTTCTATTTTAAGAGATGGAAACATAATTATGAATATCTTATAGCAGGGGAGTCAGTCAGAGGAGTGTTAAAACACTCCGTTTTCCACTTTTAATTCCGATTTGTGTGAATGAGTGAAGTGAATGGTGAACTCAACGCAGAGCTTACTTCTGTTACCAAAGCAAAGATATTAAATGAATTCTTTTACACTGAAAATCGAACAGACAACCGCCGCGTCTACAATCAAACACTGTACTGATACGACACGATATATATATATATATATATATATATATATATATATATATATATATATATATATATATATATATATATATATATATATATATATATATATATATATATATATATATATATATATATATATATATATATATATATATATATATATATATATATATATATATATATGTGTGTGTGTGTGTACATATATTAAAAATTGAAATACATGAGACATACAAATAAAGTGATTTTATATGAGCGAACATTGAATTCGTCCACATCTGTATTGCTCTAAATGAACATCAAGTATTAGACTTACTTATGGTAAATCTGTGATCTATAGATTTTCTCTATATAATTTAAAATAAAACTTTAATATCAAACAAAACACACATTCGGAACCATTTATATAAATTCGACTCGTGTTTATTGCGTTTCTTTTTTATGAACCTCCTGTGTCTCGTTTCGTTATAATGCGAGTTCTACCCATTTGCCAAGTATTTTTTTTGCTTTCAAAAAGATACTTTCTGCTATTTTTTTTAATGAATATACTAATTACTTCGGTAATTACCTAAATTATTACCATTACGGTGCATTTGGGATATTACTGACTGGAAACATAAAGAGTGTGAGTTCAATTATCATATTTTGAATGTTAAAAGTCAATCAATATTGCTAGTGCATTTGATAAATAAAAGTAAGGAAATATCATTTTTGAAATTATCTATATGGCAATTATTCAAAATTTTTAAATCATTATGAAAAATTAAGCTCTTAAGTGGCTTAGAGTTTCATATAGAAAGAATTGTAAAGAGAATTTAAAACGATATCTAATAATGAATAACGAATAACGCTTTGAAAGTCGTTAATGTCCTGTGTCGGGTCAGGTGTCTGCTCTGACTTCCATTTCCGGTCTATTGGCACCGCCCAGAACTGTCACCTTAGTGTATTTATTTACATATGTTTTACAATGAAAAAAGTATAGTGTTCACATTAAATGAAAATAAACATATAATATACAAACGCAGCATGTGGGACACAGATAAAGGTAATTGTCAGGGTGGAAAGCAAATTTTAACTTTAATTTTAAAAATTTATATAAATTTGAACGTATATTATTAAAATTTATAAAAATTAAAAAAAAAATAACCTTGGGTATTTTGGGGTTCAAATACAAATACCCAAGGTCTCGCTACATTACATTATATATATATATATATATATATATATAGATATATATATATATATATATATATATATATATATATATATATATATATATATATATATATATATATATATATATATATATATATATATATATATATATATATATATATATATATATATATATATATATATATATATATATATATATATATATATATATATATATGTACAAATTATTATATCATTTTAAAATTACACGAATAAAACTATTTTTTTTACATTTTAGTATATAATTTTTGAAATGTTACACCAATCTTTTTATATCTTCTACATTAATAGTTTCAGTGAAATATGCATACAGTACTACGCATATTTACTACTACATTGGATTTCATCAAGGAATTTAGTCAAGGTGTTCCATCACGGTCGAGCTTACAATAATGTCAATTTACTGCGTGCAGGCTCGAATATCGTAGTTTACAAGCAAAATTAGTTCTCCTGAAACGTAATTCGTATTAAGATTCTAATATAGCGATAGAATCTACGAATTGGATTTTTCATAGATTAATATACCATAAAATTTCAATTTACTTATTCCTGGGAAGTACGGAAGTACAAAAAGAAACCCGTACTTGACATTTTATTTAAATACAACTGACCACAGATGGAGGGAGCGAGGGAGGATGGAGCGAGAGATATTTTCTGAACGATATGATATTGCAATATAGCATATAACATTTGATAAGTGGACTTTAACTTTAAAACACTTAAAGAGCACTCTTTTCAATTCTAATTACGAGTTCGTGAGATTAATGCATTCAAGCGAACGAACCTGTACATTTTATGGGTGTCCTGCAAAAGGCGAAAGCAAAACTTTTACATAAATATACCATTCAGTAATACATATACGTACATACATCAAACATATAGAAATATTAGATCAAACATATTAAAACATATTAAATATAGCGGAAAGCCTCTGCTGTGATATTTTGATACAATATTAATTTTTATAGCTTTACGCTTTATTCCATTCATAGCAGGGCAGGCAAAGGTAGCCACAGTAACCTGGTGTCAAAACACTCCGTTCCCTATTTTCCGCCTGTTCGTGTCATTGCAGGTGTAGTGGCGGAACCCATCACCGCGCTTTGCCTAGTTGACGGAGCGAAGAAAATAGAAATGAAAATTCAATCTTCCATGAATGAGAATCGAATCCACAAACGCTGCGCATTTGTGCCACGAAGGTCCCTAAAAATGTTCTTATTTAGTATATACTAATTTCCATAATACTTATAAAAAAAGTTCTAAATAATATATAGCTCTACTCTGTATGTAAACACGTGCATGGAATTTCACCGACGTCGCATACAAGGAGCTGAATGAGTCTCGTCGGGGCAAGGTGTCTACGATTTCCATTTCCGTTTTCACACGTAATCGACTGAAATGGCATGTAATTTTAAATAAACACGCTTCAGTTGAATTTCAGATGCCTATCGTGAAGGTTGCAAGTTTGATTTGTTTAGCATCGGAATAAATATAAATTTAAATAGTTTGGCTATCGATTATAAAGTATAGTAATTAATTTAAGAATATATAATTAAGTTATTTTGGCTCTGAAATACAAAGCGTTGAGTTACGTTTCACAACACATAAAGTCGCGAAAATTTAAAAGAAATTGAGAAAAGCTTGGTCTTTCCACTAGGTCACAATAAATCTGAATGTAAGTATATCGAAAAGTATTGGAAAGATATAAAAAAACAACTGAAAATACTTTTTTTATTTATATAAAAATATTAGAACTAGGGAATGAACAAGAATACTACGGAAATATATTAAACTGAGATGAAAGATATGAAATGGATGTAAATAGGCGTATTGCTGCTGGTAACAGAATGAATAGCACTTTAACTGAGTTGATGAGACGGAGAAACGTCAGTATGGCTGCACAGTTTGGCCGTATCCAACGCAGTTCTCGTATCGACGTTATTATACATCAGTGAAATGCGGATATGTGTAGAAGAATAAAAGAAGAAAGATGACACTATAGAAGAGAGAATGAAGTAAAGATGTGATATCATGGAAAGATATGCAGAGTCAAGTTTTTTTTTTTATTTCACGCTTTATGCCATGTGCGGGCATGGCAGGGTAGGCAGGGGGAACTGCAGGAACCACACGAACCTAGTGTTAAGACACTCCGTCGCTAAAGTCCTGCTTTCCGCCTTTTTCAAGGCATTGCCTGTTGAGTGGTGGAACTCAACGCCGCGCTTTGCCTAGTTTCCAGTGCGAAGAAAATGAAAATAGAAAAATCCATATTCCGTTGTACCGTCCGTCCGTCCATCATACCTGTCGCGTTTACAGGCAGACGCTTACGCCTCTGCGCCACTACGGTCCTCAAGTCGAAGTCAAGTTAACAGATCAAATCCAAAACGGAGAGATAAAAGTTGGCAGGTACAAGCGCAAATGTCACAGTTAAAATGAATAATCACATGTTCAGATAATTGGCACGAGAGAATTCAAGAGAATGAATGCTGAAGGAACGGTGATGACGTGAATCACACGTGAGTGGTAAGGGATTTATGGAGATTCCTTGGTCTTCTTCTCCCGGACTTTTTCCCCTTATTTGGTTTCAGCTCTCTTCGTATTCCAGCGCCAAGGAATTAAATTACGCCTATATTTTTTATATTTTTATCTTTTAAACACCCTAACGTTTTTCGCTGGTGTTTTTTATTTTCTTTATATTTACAAGGAAGAAATGTGTTACTATAAATTAAACTATAAATTTTTACAGCTAGTTGTCACCTGACGCCAAGGCTATATTATATATTCAAATGAAGGCGCTGCCGTTGTCGCTGTTCTGGGTTCATCCGCCACTACCATTCTCTGCGCATAGACTAATCGTACAACAATGCATAGATCTCAACTTTACATATTTTGAATAAACTCTTTGCAAGAATTTGATAACGGAGTGTTTTTCTTAGGTATTTTGTGTGAAGAATATATATATTTTAAATATTATCATATATATAAAAAAAACACATAAAACTGTCAAATAATTAGGGGAGATAGATCTCCTCTACCTAGTCTAGAGTCAATCTAGAGGTTGACTTTCGAAAATACTTGATTATCGAAGGTTTTCCATATGATATTAAAAATATAATTCACATATGGTAGTAATATATATTAGGCATGTGTGTGTGGTAGGAGAAGGAAGGGGGAGACCTCGGTGGATTTCAAAAACACAATTTCAAATATGCTGGAGGTAAGTCACGTAAAAAGCATGAATGTTCCCCGGAGAGCATGTATGAAGAGGCTTATTGCAGTGGACGACGCGAAAGAGGTATGCAGGGAGCGCAGTGTTTGACACTCCGTTCTCTCTGACTACCCGAATTCTAAGTTTGGACACATAGTAGTGTATCACAATCTGGATAACGATACTAGTTATGAAAATAAAATTAATCCCAAATACCATCAAAAATAGAAATCCGTATCAATGATAAATGCAGCTATAACAATAAGTGAGAGCTACAACTTACACCTTTTTACGGCAAACTGAGCAATAAAACACGAATATATTACGACCCTTGCTCCGGCGTCGAATCAAAATAATATGATGAAGTATATATCACAGGGATATAGAGTTGTGTGAAAACTCTCTTAAAAAGTAGAAATATTCTCTTTTTTTATGTGTATGCTTTTAACCGTCAAGATGCCCCGCTCTACGCCCTCTTAAATCAACGCTAGGCTTATAGTTTACTAAAATAGGGAAATTCGAATAAATGAAAAATAATAAATCTGGACACTAGGCAGAGGCCTAGACAACACTTGCCACAAAAACTTAAGAGGTAGGTAGAGACCTACCTCTCAAGTTTTTGTGGCAGGATTGTATTAAATATTTTGTTTTGATTAAGTAAAAAGCGTAAAGAAAATAGAAATGGCATAAACGCCAATTTTTTCTTGTATCACGAATACACACAATTAAATGGTGTAAGAATTTAAATAAAACAAATAAGGCAGTTCACCTTTGATAACTCTTAACAAAATGTATGTATTGACACGTTCACTCTCATAATCCACTCGCGATGTAAACCTATTAAGTGAGCATCTCTGGTGACATTTTCCTTATTCAAATTTCTTTAACGTAAGTATGCTGTGAGAAATGTGTAAATTTTATTTGCAAAGATAAATACTCATTATTGTGCTATATAAAGAATATTTTCATTTAATATGACAGTCTTCATGAAAGAATGAAACAAATCTCTAACAATTTTTATTGATTTCCAGTTTAAAATATATATATACTGCTGTGACAACAAACGTAGACCAGTGAACCGTGAAGAGATTTTTTACACTATCCAACTATCAGTAACTAAACAACTATCAAGCAAAATTGTTTTAAAAATGCTTTGTGCTTTTATTAAAAACAAAATATATTTTTTATATTTTGTCTCAGTCAGTCAGTCTTTAAGACACATTGAAATTGAAAGTGTACTTGTATTTATAAATAGAGGCCCAGAGTTCTAATGCGAGTTAGTCAAAGATAAGTTACTTATTAACCATGAATTTTGTTAGCGTTTGACGAAATAGAATATTTTTTGCCATAAATCTACTTTTAGTCGAGCATTCCTTAAAGAAACAGTCTAAGTTATAATTATTGCGGTTACATAAATATCGTCCGAATACTCTAATCAAGTAAGCCACATGATATTTTTCCAGTTACGTCAAAGTTCTTGTACCTCTCACAAGGTTTTTTTTTGTTCAATAATGGAACCCAATCCACTGTCCAAAGTACTGAAAATGTAATTTTACAATATTTTGCGTCATTAAAATAATATAAAATTTGAAATATGGAGATTCATTATTATGTTAGCCTTTGTTATAATTACAGAGTTTCTGGAAATACTAAAATTCATTTTAAATTTTACTAGCTTGTACCAGTGGCTTTCGAAACAGGACAGGATATATTTTCGGTTCGAATACTTCCAGTACAGTACAATAACTGTAACAGCTGTCATTATCATTAAAACGATTAACATTATTTAATTTAGACCCTTTGTCATCACGCTGCGTCACACGCGGAAGTTAGAAAGTGTTAAGACACTCCGTTCCCACTTTCCGTCTTTCAAGGTATTACATGTTGAATAGTGGAAATGCCACGTTTCTCCCGAGTGGAATCGAACCCACAACCCTTTTACGTTTTACCTCCACGCCACGACATATCATAGTAAGCTTCTTCTAAGAGCTATATTTTATAAGAAACAATTTATTTCCGCTTCACTTTTATGGACTTCGCCCATAAAGGGTGCTTATAAATAGGTGGATTTAGCGATATCATTATTTTTGTCAGCTAAATTTGTTGTATAGAAAATAAGGGTAGTAGTATCAGTCACAACGTGTCCCGATTATAGCAGGATAGACAGAGGCAACTTACAATAAAAACATTCTGATTTCCGCTCTTTGTATGAAAATTGCATGAATTGCTTGTTGAGTGGCGGAACTCAACATTTTATAGAAAATAGGGTTGTTTTTGCTGGCATCTCTGTCTCTACGGCATCAGTATAAGTCTAGTATATGACTTTGGTTCGGCGATACTTTTACTGAGACTAATTTGTAAAATTTTATACATTTCATATGGTAATTATAGAATTTAAGCTATTGTAATCGGATAGAGTGTATATTTTAATCTCTCTATTTTATTTTATTTTTGAAGCTTTAATAAATACCAAAGATTATAACATTTATTGATAATTTTTATTTATAATTTATTTTTAAGTTTCACGCTTTATCCCGCATACTTCAGGGTAGGCAAAGGGAACTGCAGGAACTATATGAACATAGTGTTAAGACAATCCGTTGCTTAGTTCCTGCTTTTTCCGTCCCCGCTTTCCGCCATTTTTCAAAATCTATCTTCCCCGCGTGGAAATCGAACCTTAAAACCGTCACGTTTACAGGCAGACGCTTATGCCTCTGCGCCACGACGGTCCTCACTTATAATAAGGTTCATTATTTATAAAAGAGCTTTAATAGAAGCGTTGATGCCTACACAGCAGATGATTTAGCGAGCCATCACATGGAAACTATGTCCGGCATCACACAAAGGGGTGAGATTGACGATAAATTGGATTAAAAGCAAATAACGCAAAGGAATAATGACTAATTTCGTATTTATTTGGAACCACTTCTTATTTCAAACAGAGAAAGCAACGGGAATCTAATGTTAAGACTCTCCGTTCTCCGTTTTATGATAGTTAAAAAAATATCCATTTTTAAAATATAAAATTTAAAGCTTTTAAAACGTAGAGGTAGGATGATTAAACACTAGATTCTTTATATTCACCAGAATAAAATAACATCACTACATATAACTGTTATCATTATTCACAGTATAAATAGAGCCTAATGCTGTACCCCTGAAGGGAACGTGAGCTTGCTATTTCCAGTATTCACGTCAGGTAACATTTGTTAAAAGTGACAAACATTGTAGAATTCAAGCAGCTTAAAGTTGCAACTCTAAAGAACAGTTTTGTTACACCTACTATAAACTCATAAAATACTTTTAAAGTTGTAATAGCAGTTTGGTTAAAATATACATATATATGAAGACGATTTACAGTTCTTATATTAGCTATATTTTTATACAGTCTTTTAACCAGTTAAATACATAGGTTCCTTTAAATAAAGAATACACAAATATTCTTTGAGTTTTTATTTTCTATTTAGCTTTAAACTTTATCTCATATAACCGAAGAAACCGTGGGAGTACTAAGACACTCCGTTCCCCGCCCTCTGCCTTATTGTGTTGTGTAGCGGAACTCAACGCCACGCTTGCCTAGTTGCTAAAGTAAAAAAAATAGAAATGAAAAAGTCTATTCTCTCCGAGTGAAATTCGAATTCACAAATCGTTGCGCATATGAGCAGATCTTGCGTCCCCACGGCAGTCCTCTTCTTATACCTTATATCGTATATAAAGCAAAAAGTATCTTTGACTGAGCGCACTAATATTAGGAACGACTGCTTGAAATTGATAAATTGAATTTCTGATTGAAATGAAATCTGTCATGTATAGTCGACTTACTTATAAAGGCTAAAGGCTTTATACCACTGTACCTACCAGATCTAACTAGCACCTAAGAATAAATTATGCGCCATAAATAATTCTAAACTATATTGTTCAGATGAAGCAAGCCAAGAAATATATAAATGCTAGCCAATTATGCAAGTAATCATTTCTAGTACAATGTTGTATATTATAATTTTTAAAATGTATTCAAAACAATAAGTAAATTATATTACTTGTCAGTGATGAGGAGGTTAAAGAATCACATCGAGAATAATATTGGATATATATAGTTTATATATGTACATAATCATAGTGGTATTATTTACCATCAGTTTTGGTGCATATGAAACAAATCTTACTTTTCACATTGCATATAAAATGCGTAAAACAACATAAACATTTGGGCTTAACGTCTATTCCTTTCCTCTCGGAATTGCCAAAATCCTAAAATCTCAATACAAAATTAGCAAATTTAAATCTATTCAAAATATATTTAGGATGCAACCAAGCGTTTCTTCTATGAGTAGTTCTATCAGAGCTATTTCGACACGACTGTGGTCTGTGTTGGAATGTAATAAGCTAGGACCATAGCGCATTACGTGCAAGTGGCAAGATGTGGATCAATGCAATATCACTATGGAACTGGTGTAATACCCTTAAATTGATATTGGATCAGTATAGGAATTGAGGCAGGCTATTCCGGGACGTGTGACTGCAATCGTTATGGAGGCAGGTTCGATTCCAATCTTAAAAATAATAATATTTATATTTTTTTTTCTACCACTGGTGAAAATTGGGTTTGGCTCCTTGAAAATTTCGAATTTAACTAAAAAGTATGTTAATTTCATAGTATAGTCTGTGGATTTTTCATTGTTTTATATTCTGTGTATTTATTTTAACGATTTATGTTTATTATGTCAAGATCTTTTGACATTCCCGAGATTTGTGTGTTCAAAAGTTATTTTCAGTTTGTTTATCTACAATTTTTTGTTCAAAAATCTATTAATTTACAACTAAATTATCTAAAATTGGTAGTAGTTTTGATACTAACGTATTCTAATGAGTTAATTGAGTCATTTGAATTACTTTCATAAGCTATGTTGGTGAAAACTTAAGATGAGAAGTGATGCTTTTACATAAAGTCGACAAAAGCAAGTAGATAATCCAGATGATTTAAAATTATATAAAGTTGAAAAGGAAACTGTTGATTTCTTAGCAAATTTTCTACGCTAAAGTTCCTCTTTAAACTAATTGAGAACACTGACTCAACAATTTTTATTTCCACATCGATAATTTTGTTTATTTGTTGCAGAAAAAAATAAGCGTTACTATTGATTTATTAAAAACAATTTAATTCTTTATTTTTGATGATTTTTAAAGTGTTAATCCACACTGAGGATAGAAAAAATACTTTAAGAAAACATATAAAAATTTGAACGCAGCGGGACTCGAACCCGCGCCCTCTGCGAACCGTGCAGGCGCTCTCACCACTGAGCCATGCGTTCTACAAAAATTTTTATATGTTTTCTTTAAGTACAATTTAATTCCTTGTCGGAGGATTGTGACACAGAGATATAGTGTCTGCCTGTAAATGCGGCGGTATGTGGGATCGATTCCTGCTCTGAAACAATGTATTATTTTCATTTTGTTCGTTCTTGTACAAGAAAAACATTGACGTTGAGTTCTGCCATTCATCTTGAAAAACAGAAAGAGAGGATCCGAATGTTATATTACTAGAATCCATTTGTTATAAAAAGCATTTATAGCAAATAGATTCTAAAAAGCTAACTGTAATGAAAAAAGAACACTTTCTGCATTTACCTAAAAAGGGAAATGTTATAAAAGAACTTTGCGTAATTTTAAAATATATTTATTTACTTTTATAGTGTAATTAATGTAAAAACTGCGTTCTTTCGGTTCCCTCTACCTACACTGCCATGTGCGAGATACAGCAAGATTGAAGAAGAACTATTATCGTAATAAATTAATATGTCTCTGTTATCAGTTCCCACACCGCTTTAGACTGCATTTATAAATTTATGTACTTTTGTCTATGAATCTGTATGTGCATTTGTGCACGATAATCTCAGAAACCACTGTCCCTTTTAAATATATATTTTTATGGCAACCTCGCTTTGATCTTCAATATGTTTTTTGATTGGTTCGTCGGTTCATAACTAAAATGATACAAACTTATCTTGGCGGGACTATGTTAGTGATATTTCTCGCAAAATATATTCCTCCTTGCATTCTATGATGCGACTTAAAAATTTCTTACCTGTAAACACCAAAAAACAGTTAGTTAGAACATTGCTGCTTCCAGTGATAGATTATGGTGATGTTTGCTGCCTGGATATGAATAATGAACTCATGAACAAGCTCGAACGGATTTTTAACACATGCATTCGTTTTATTTATAACCTATGCAATATATCTTGTTATAGGAGGCAGCTTGGTTGGCTTTCTTTGGGTGATCGCAGAAAATCAAGAGTCCTTTGTTTAGTTTATTCCACCCTTTTCGACCCTAATTCTCCGACTTATCTATCATCTGATTTCTCTTTCCTCTCCTCTTTACATGACAGGTCCTTACGATCCCAAGCGAATCTCATGCTTTCTACGCCTAGCCACACCTCTGGCTTCATGGCTAACTCATTTGCTGTCGTAAGAGTTCGACTTTGGAATGACTTGCCGGTGACCATCCGTAGGGCTCCCTCTCGTGAAGTATTCAAACGTCGGGTGAAACAATTATTTACCAAACAAAGCAATTTTATATGTTAATTTAGTTTATCGCTTGAGTTTATATATTAATTATTTGTATATTTTTAAATATATGTTTTATTCTTTTGTATTTTAGTACGTATTGTAGTCGTTAAACGTAATGTATTATATTATGTTTTATTTATTTTCTTTTTATATGTTTATGTAAGCATATATGTATATTTTTTTTTATTTAGTTTTTACACTCATATGTCTTCGAAAGTGTTTTTTATTGCTATTATTTCTTTTTTTTTTTAATTTTATGTTGTCATTTTTTTTTTTGTACACCTCCACATTTATTTCTCACATACCCAGGTTGGCTGGTAGAAAATGCTTTTTAGCATTAAGCCCGCCTGTTGTGCATTTAACTTTGTTTTTATGTACAATAAAGAATAAATAAATAAATAAATAAAATGTTATATCAATATGGAAATTACAGTGGTGTACCTTTTGATGTTATAATTTTCTTTAAAAATCGTTACAACTGAGCTTAAAACAAACTAATATGCTATATATATAAACTCCTAATATCCTACGTAACAAGCGAACGTAAGCGTAAATTTATTTTTAAAAAGTGCAAATTCTATTTATCAAACGACTATTTTTGTTCTTATAGTTCCTAGTTCCAGCAAATCATCACTCCATCAAAATTTTTAAAGCCTTTTTCATCGTTAGACGCCGCCCCACTACGTCACTATAGCCTTAGACCTAGATCAAGGTAAAGCCTACAAGTAGGGTATAAATATTTCCCAAATGGGATTTGTACCCACACCCATCAGCAGTCGTCTCACGTGTCTCATAATCACAAACCACGTTCAGAACAGACGTGTGTATATCACTCAGGTTCCTGTGTTACTCCGTGACAGAAGGATAAACGAATTATCGCACGTTTACGTATATATCGAAGGCCCTATGGGAGATCGTTTTATTGCGAACGGGTCTAGTGAAATTAGCTTCGTGGTTTATAAACGAGCTGTTTAGTTTATATACTTAAATATTATTATTGCCTAGGGACTGTATACTGAAAATTTGTTATGTTATAAGTATAATTCTGAACAGGTATATATTTTTGTTCTCATATTATAGGTTCACGCTTTATCCCGCTTACAACAGGGTAGGCAGAGGCAACCGCGGGTAACTAGTGTTAAGATATTATTTAATATTAAGAAAACCTGGTGTCTTCATATATTTTTTTTTGTAAAAAAGGATGCCGCAGCGCACTTCTTAATAGATGTGAAAAATTAAAAGTGTTGTCGTCGTTTAACGGCAGTGTGGGAAGAAATTACTTCTTTTTGGTAATAATACAAAGCCCAGATTGCCTTATTGGATTGGATTAGGTTACATGCATTGTATTTACAACATAACCAAGTGGCCTTAATTTATACCAACATTTAAGCACACATACTATCCAGATATAAATATAAATATTACTACGTAAAGTATCTCAAGCATATTCCGCTGTGCTTTTTCGCAATCAAGTTGAATTTCTGAATTTCCACGATAGAGCCCGCGCTCGCTCGCCTGTGAACTCGCAAACAGTTAAGCGTTCATTAGGTGTTTACTTGGCTTATAAAAATTTTGTGTGTATTTTGTATGTATTTACCTGAAAACACCTTAATTGTGTTTGTAGTATGTTCTTTTTGTATGAATGTGTGATTGACTTAATTTTACTTAAAGAAAGCATATAATTTTTTTTTCTTTGAATTTTAAACAATTTTCAACAAAAACACCATTTTGATTATGTGAAAATTTTTACTTGAACTCATGTCTCATGGAAACCACCCAAGCGCTCTGACCACTAAGCCATACGTTTTTATCACTCTATTTGTCGTTAGCACCTCTATTGCAAATATCTGCTACACAAAGATCACTGCCAGTTAGCAATAATATAGGCGCGGGTTTAAATCTAAATACATAAAATACTATCATGCGGTGTTGAGTTATGCAACATAACGAGCTACGTGTTAATTAATATATAGTATATTTATTTTGTATAAAATGGAAATGTGAACTGAATAACCACAGATAATTTTAAAATTAAACAGCAACAAATATTTAATCTGTATCGTCGGTACGTACTAGTTGTTATTTGAAAATTTAAAGAGAAATACACGTATTATAACAAAAAAATAAAATATGAAACTTTTATTGTTTGATTATTTTAATTTACACAGTTGGTTTACATTTATTATATATTAACGAAACGCTCACTGTACTCGAATTAACTCAAATATTTAATTAGTACTTATATAGTATAGTGTAGTTAAATGGGATTTTTCTCACATTTCGTTTATTCTGAGATTAATGTACTGGAAAGATATTCTCCATAAATTTGTCTATCATTAAGTGAAATTTCAAAAAAAAATGGTAATAATAATTATTGAATTGAATAATTGATTACTTAAAAACATCGTGTTGTACATTAAATATTTTTAGAAAGCAAAATATGTAGGGTTATTAAGAAATAAAAAAACAGTAAGTCCAAACCAAACCTCAATATTAATATTTGTACCTAGCATTATCAAGACTGTGTAGTTAAATGTTACGAATTACTAAGGCACTTTAACTCGGGCATACCACTAAAAATATAATGAGCGTATTACATTTAAAAACCACGAGCGGAGCCGCGGGCAATAGCTAGTAATATATAAGTATAGCGCATGATTTAAAACGATAGACAACGCTCAGCTAAAATGACACAACCTGGAAACCTGAAATTCGACACATAAAATGTATGACGAGTGTAAACGAGTATTAAGATGGGATTTCCCGAAATATCCAAGAAAACTATTATAGCCTACATAAATTTAACCATAGGCTATAGCTCGTACTAAATATGACATAAATTGTTATACTGTACTCACGTGTAACGGATAACATAGCCTGTGGATGCAGCGCAAGACATGTATCTGGAAAGAAAAGCTTTTATTATTAAGTTGTAAGAAAGAATTAAGTCCTTGTCTGGAAGAGATCACTAGTGGCGATAAAGCCGCCCTACAAAATAATTCGGTCGTAATTTTATTTTATATTTTTATATAATGTTTTGATATAATAATTATTAAATTTCAAATTTTTGGCAATTTAAAAAAAATCAAGAAGATTTAGAGAAAATCCCGTTGAGTTTCTTGTACCGATTCGCCTCAGGTCTGAGACAATAACTTTAGTGAACTGGTGGTAAATTAAATAAATTATTTGACGTTCATAAAAGAAACCATGTTACTTATTATTTTGAATAAAATTATTTGACTTTGAATAAGTCTCTTATACACTATTAGCTCCCACCCCGATTCTATACTTTGCGGAACTTAACGCCGCTTTGGAACTCATATGATGAATAAAATTAATAAAAAAAAGTAATGAAATGTAAAAAAAACCCATCTAAAAGGAACTGTACCAACTATTAAATATTTACTAACGTCACATTGTAGCAAGACGTTAGTTTAGGGTAGGTAACTGTATTACGTATTAAAAAAAAATTTAAGCCTTTAAAATATTTCACGTCATATACAAAAGCGACCGACATTAATCGACTTTAATTGAAATATAGTTATATTTTAGTACAAAATATAAAATGTACTTATTATTTAATTAATATTTTATAAGTAATCAATCTCAATACAATTTACAATGTTCAATTGAAACAATACATTTTACACTCAAACCGGAATCAATGCGAAGTACTGTAATTATTAACACCCACTCTTCACAAAAGGGGAGAGAAATTTATTAATACGAAGTGTATATATATATATATATATATATATATATATATATATATATATATATATATATATATATATATATATATATATATATATATATATATATATATATATATATATATATATATATATATATATATATATATATATATATATATATATATATATATATATATATATATATATATATATATATATATATATATATATATATATATATATATATATATATATATATATATATATATACATATATATATATATATATATATATATATATATATATATATATATATATATATATATATATATATATATATATATATATATATATATATGTATGTATATTTATAGCTAAGACCCAAATGTATATAGGGAAGGAATAACTTCTTTTGTACCTATAAAGATAATATATGTAAGTATTTTTTCAAACATTCCCGTTTAAAGAAAAACAATATCTATATATATGTTGTCAACAAATTCCAACCTCGCTGCCTTCGATGCATTCCTGAAGCGTTCTAGATATCTAGGCTTTTTAGTTGGGAATTCCTTTGGATATTCAATACGTCTTTGAACAAGGATGGATAAAAATGTTAAAAAATATTTTGTTATTTATTTTATATAAACTTTTATAACGTTGTTTTTGTATTTACATTACCTTTGTATCAAGTCTTATACTCTCCATAGATTTCAAATAAAAAAGAAATAAAATAAGCTCTAACTGATACTTTTTTAAAATTTGAAAAATATATACATTATCAAAGTAGTTTAGCTAACCATGCAGTATGCATTATCAACTGTATAAGCTAAATTTTTCTGCACCGATTTTAGGCAATTACTTATTTAATTACAAATTTCATTTACATGAATGAAAATGCTGGTAAAAAAAACTTTAAAGTAACATATAGTTTTAAGACCGTCGTGGCAAAATGGCACGGCGTTTGACTGCACGCACTATGGTTATAGATACAGTTCCCAATTTTTTATTTTTCTAACTCTGGAAATAAGATAAGCCGCGGATTCAAGCTACGCTGCTAGCAATGTCTTCAAAAATTAAGCGGAAACTGAGTCTCTTAACACTTTGCCTAAATATGGATTAAATGAAGTAAAATTATCCATCTAAGGCAAAGCGCGGCGTTGAGTTCCGCCACTCAACACGCAATGCCTCGTAAACGGCGGAAAGTGGGGACGGAGTAAGCTTAAGACTTAGTCCCAGTAACGGAGTGTCTTAACACTAGTTTCTTATGGTTCCTGCAGTTCCCTCTTCCTACCCTGCCATGTGCGGGATAAAGCGTGAAGCTAAAAAAAAATTATCCATTAATATTATTATTTATAGGTTTCTTAATATTGCGCTTTAACAATGTATTCCTTAGTTAGGTAAAAAGAGAATCACACTATCCTGCAAAATGAACAGGATAGAACAAAAACAAAACAAATCATCCCACAAAATACGGATAGGATAAATTATAACATACAAGAAACAACATGGAACGGTGTTAATTAATGTTTATGCTTATGTGTAAATTATTATCGCGCGTGAACATTGCCATTTTTACATTTACCGAGGTATTCTGTGAGGGGATGTCAAAATCTGAGAGCTTTTAGGATATACCGCCTCATTATGACATCACATATATATATGTACTTAATACTAAATATAGTATATGCTTTAAAATATAGATATTATATTAAATATGTTTTTATGTGGACTTCTGGTTTTAATTTTTGTATGGAGGAAAGCTTTTATGTTTGGTGTAGAGAAAAAAAGTTGACATTTTTACATATTTTACAGAATATGTAACATATAAAGATTAAAAAGTTCAATTACATAAAATAAAAGGTTCAAACAGGTTACTAAAATTTTCTTAATTGAAATTAAAACGGAATTGGTTATAACTTGACATCCACCTCTTTTGTATTAAATTTAAAATGCGAGGACGGAGAAAGCAGGGATTGAGCAACGGAGTGTATTAACACTAGGTTCATATGGTTCCTACAGTTCCCTCTGCCTACCCTGCGATATGCGGGATAAAGCGTGAAGCTACAAGAAAATTACAAATGTTAATATTTTGTGTTTGATTATTTCTTTGTAATTCAGATAAAATTTCTATTTAATTGGTAAAAATAATTATTACATTTTAACAGTAGACTTACTTGACTAATATGAAACAAAATTATAAATAACAATATATACAGGTTCTTAATACAAGTAAAAATACATGTTACGTAGATATAAGATATCACTAATTTAAAAAAGTATTAGTCAAAATGTACATTTTTTGAATAACAGTATTTAAAGGATATCAATTGTGTTTTATCAGGAGCCAACTGCAAAATCTAGAATTAGGAAATGATCTATGGAAATGGTATATTAAACTTTGAACATCATCTCTCTTGAACTCATCTATTCGTACATTGACAATCAGATACGAAATATGAAAACAAATTTGTGGGTAAAACTTGACTTCTTTTAATTTTCCGTCAGAGTGGCTGCTTCAAAGGAAAATGTACTTTTATCATACTCTCATATTGTACAAGTAAGTCAAGAGGCAATTCTCTAAAGTTGTATTTGTATATATAATCAAATATTGGCTTCCATACCGGATATAGTTAAGTTAAAGTTATATATATATATATATATATATATATATATATATATATATATATATATATATATATATATATATATATATATATATATATATATATATATATATATATATATATATATATATATATATATATATATATATATATATATATATATATATATATATATATATATATATATATATATATATATATATATATATATATATATATATATATATATATATATATATATATATATATATATATATGTGTATATATATATATACAAATCTTCCTTTCATACAGATAGTTACCCTCGTAGTAGCCGATCCGTAACATCATAATTTTTGGGTTCACTCAATGGCTTTATGGGTTAGCGAATTTGTTTATGAACTACAAAATTACAAATTCCACGGTACACGGCCCAATCGATCTGAACGACCCTTTTGGTATGGACAAGCACAAAGAGTGGAAAGTTTAAATATACATATAAATGTTAACAAACACAAATACGTACATAAATATGTACATATACTCATACTATAAACTGGAGTAATGATCGATATTTATATACTTTATTTAGTCAGTTCAAATAGGAAAGAAATAAAACAGAATGTGAGCCTTTCATTACTGATGAAATATAGTAGTATATACGCTGAGTTCACAGACTTAGTGTTAAAACACTCCGAATTACAGATACTACATGCTTAGTAGCAGAGGAGAGTGTTACCGCAAAGTGAAATTGAACATTGATTACCCCGAATGGGAATAGAACCAACGAGCAACATACACATTAACAATCAGATGCTATACCATACGGTTTTTTTCCAAATTGTCTAACATTAATGACTTCATTTGATTTCACTTTATTTACTATGTTAAAGATATTTTTTACTTACTTCATTTTTAATGTAATTATTATTGTGTACACTGTATTTGTCAATTCAACATTTTTATTTTTATTTCTATATTTGTTGTATTGTATGATTTTTTTTAGCTTCACGCTTCATCCCGCACATTGCAGGGTAGGCAGAGGGAACTGCAGTGACCATGGGAACTTAGTATTAAGACACTCCGTTACTTAGTCCTTGCTTTCTCCGTCGTATGAAAATAATTCAAAAATTCTTAATATATGTCGAATACACAGAAAAAAGGTAGAGAAATAAAAATTTCAAAATATATATTTATGTTTTGGTAATGTGTAAAATTACTGTATGCATGAAATAAAATATAGTCAAAGTCAAACAATTTTATTCAAAACAAGAAGTACAAGCTTTATTTTTTGAACGTCAAATAATTTAATTTAATTTACCGCCGGTTCGCTAAAGTGAATGCCTCAGACCTGAGAAGAACCGACGCAAGAAAGTCAGCGGTACATAATCTGTTTTTTGTTACTTTTTTTTATTTACCAGATATTTACAATTTCACAATTCTAATTAATGACAACGATACTCTTGAACTAGACTAGATCGAGCATTTCATTCCCAAGACGTGTTATCATTTATGAAATTATTAATATGGTAATAACCTTTAGTTTTATATAGTAATAACCTTTTATATGTTATTTTGCAAATCTATATATTAGTTATATAACATAGAAAAGATTTTTTTTAAGTTTGTTGAACGAAAACAAACAAACAAAACTACAAGAGAAGCCTATTATTTTTTGATATAAGCCTCCATTTCCAAAATAAAGAAATTGTTTAAAAATATGTTTTAATTATAAATACTCTTATATTATAATTTAAATTATGTAATATACATCTAGAACTATTCTGCCAGGTCATAAGCATTTACACGTAAACCGAGTCGGTAGTTCAGGAAGCTCGAAGCACCGGTTAACAGTTGTATGTGGACGTGGACAGCATGCATTTAAATCGAATATTATATTTTCCATTCGCTTGGTGCTACTATTGATTTGATTAATCATAAATTATGCTATATATATATATATATATATATATATATATATATATATATATATATATATATATATATATATATATATATATATATATATATATATATATATATATATATATATATATATATATATATATATATATATATTCCTCTGCCTAAACCTGCCTACAATTATTAATTTATTAATATATATATATAAAATATTAATATATAGATAAAAATCGTAAAAATATCAAATCATAGATTAAAAAAAAAACAGACAATAAAGAGAAATAAAAATTGTAATATATAAATATATATTCTTTATTTTATTTTTCACTTAATTATAAAGTTACCTCACACGAGTTAGCTAGCAGTCTATTTTTAATACGTTGTACTCACGGCAGGCCTTGACCTAGACGCTAAGAAGTTGGCCTTGAATCGGTTCTGGATGAAAGAATGCATCCGTTGCTATGTGGATTTTAGATTTTAACTGCAATTTATGATTTATGATTCTCAATGCGGCTGCGGCTAGATTTTTTTATTGTTGAGTGGATTGGATTTCTAAGCGTTATTTGTATGACTATGGAATTTGGATTCAATTAATTAGACCTGATTTTTGTCACTTTATATATATATATATATATATATATATATATATATATATATATATATATATATATATATATATATATATATATATATATATATATATATATATATATATATATATATATATATATATATATATATATATATATATATAATATATATATATATATATATATATATATATATATATATATATATATATATATATATATATATATATATATATATATATATATATATATATATATATATATATATATATATATATATATATATATATATATATATATATATATATATATATATATATATATATATATATATATATATATATATATATATATATATATATATATATATATATATATATATATATATATATATATATACATATATATGTAATTTTAGACAATTTCGTATTTTTCTACATTTTTTTAATGTTATTAAACATTTATATATTATTTATTAATATTTATATTTTTTTTTTTTTTTTTTAGCTTCACGCTTTATCCCGCACATGGTAGGGTAGGCAGAGGGAACTGCAGGAACCATATGAACCTAGTGTTAAGACACTCCGTTACTTAGTCCCTGCTTACTTCGTCCCCACTTTCCGCTGTTTTTTTTTTCGAGGCATTGCGTGTTGAGTGGCGGAACTCAACGCCGCGCTTTGCCAGAAACCGTCGCGTTAGCCGCGTTACAGGCAGACGTTGCGCCTCTGCGCCACGACGGTCCTCATATTTATATATTATATCTATAAATACGTGTATATTAAATAAATCAACGAAAATTTAAAAGAATATATATAAAATCGCTACTATTAGACGAACATAAAACAAAGTGTTTTAACACTGTTTACATGGTGTTCATTTAAAAAAAATATTATCAATATATAATACTAGCACGTATCTTCATTAAAATACACATAAAAAAAAGCAAATAAAAATTTGATTGTGGCGAGAATAGAACACGCGCCTCTCACCTCGCGCTCCTCGGCATCCACTGGAGCAGAGCGCAAATTTCTACATATTTTCTAAAAATATATTGCCTAATCTTAGAAATTACAATAAAATTAAAATAAACAAACGATGGTTTCGAAAATCACGAAATTTTAAAATCAATGGTACCTTGCTGTACATTTTCTAATATACTATTGAAATAACCATTTCATTTGAATTTCCCATGAAAAATATTTCCAGCGCTAAAGGATTAACTCGCTTCTATTATTTGAATATGTTTTTTTTTTACTTTTTTTTATACACACAATCCATTTTTAGAAAGAACGGTTTTATTTGAAAAAATCCGTTGTGTCAGTTAGTTTGTAGATATTTCAATGACACTCGGTCACTTACAAAACTTGTGAAACGTTTATAAATTGTATTTTCCGATCTGTCCCATATACGAGTATGTTACAGTGAAATGGAATAAAGCTATTAAGTTGTAAACGTCTGGTGGTTAGAGCATCATGTGATGGCGTCGTGCCTTCATGGCGGAGTAGTTTAGAGTCCTGCATGTAAAAGTGAATTGAGAGCTTGTGAGAACAATTCTCCCTTAGAAATAATAGATTATGCAAATTTTTCTCGCCTTTGTATCAAAGTAAAGTCCGGCGTTAAGTATCGCCACTCAATACTATTTCTTGTAAGGCAGAAAATGAGTAACAGAGTGTCTTAACACTAAGATGTCTACCATCTCTGTATACCATCATATACTATCCGTAAAATTAAAAAGTTAGAGCGTCATATTATGAACGAAGCATATCTTTCTGATCATTTAAACTTTACTGTTTAAACTTACTCTATTTTCCACTCGGTACCTAGGAGGCACGAGTTTGAGTCCTACGACGTATATTTTTATTTATGATTTGATTTATATATATCCCAAAATCACAAAAACCCACCATCATTTCGTATATTTCAAAATACCATTTCCATCTCATAATAGACGAAAATTTCGCATTTCCCTTTGAAGTGAAATCTAAATGCATGCCACTCACACATACATAGCCCACATACATACATACATACATATATATACATGCATATATGTATGAATGTATGAGAAACCAACAATTATTACCCTAACTGCACGATTACTCAAATTACTCGCAGCTTGTTCTCAAAACTTTGTGAAGGATTATGCGCATAATACCGCCGTATCTCGTTTCATCGCAGATTTGCCAACTTTCTAACAAGTTTCTGGGATCGAGTTAAATTTGACTCACTTAGTGCAGGACACACATATGAATGTGTGCATCTACATGTGTGAGTATGTGTTTGTGTGTGTGTCTTTGCATCACAAGGTTGGTAAGAGATCATTTGTTTTTACATTTCAATGTATTTTGTGCAAACTGCGTGCACTTTATTTTTAACTTCATTTTGTGAAACTGTAAATATAAATTGGAAAATAATATTGTATGTAGCATGAGACGGTAAAATAAGGAAAGTACTACTGCTGCATATGAAGAGATTCCGTAATCTTTGTTGTCGCCATATGTGTAAATTCGGTCACCACTTGGGTAAATAATTAATATCAAGTCATAGTGTTTTATCACTACTTATTCTTAAGAATAACAATAAATAGATAACTACAAGCAGTAGCGGTGGAGAACAATTTAACTTATCACCATTTTATACCTAAACTAGAAACATCATGTATGAAATTCACTACGCTACCATTGCTTTTACAATCAGACAGACACACACATACACACACACAGACACACACACACACACACACACACACACACACACACACACACACACACACACACATAAACACATATTCAAATCACAAATCTTCACGCTTTATCCCTAGCGAGGTAGTCGGACGATATTTAATATGATACCCTCTATGATACCATTCTGACAGTATTATTTCTCATTAATTTACAATAAAACAACATAAATATTGCACTGTATTTAATAAAGTATCGTATATCTCAATACTTTAAATTATTCATGTGTTCTCGTCGCATCATAAAAATTAAATTATGCCTCACTAGCGCTCTACCAATCGTCTTCTGTATTTTCGTTTAGAAAATTCAAATGCAATGGCCAATTTTATACAGGCAATATAAGATGTATTTGATAAAGTAACAAATATATTCATTTAATGGGCTTAGAACGAATGAAAATCCTATTAGTTTCAGTTGGAGAAAAATTTGAAGAAACTGGAGAATCTTAGGTTATACTAAATAACAATTTTAATCAGGCTGAAGAAAATGTGTAGGTATCTTAACACGTATATTCTTTCTCTCTCTTTCACATACACAAACAAACACAAACACAATTACATTTATTTGTTATTCCTATCATTACTGAGCCTCATAAACGAAAGTGTCAATTATACTTCACGCTTTATCCCGCATATTGTCAGATAGGCAGAGGGAACTGCAGGAACCGTTAAGACACTCCGAAGTCCTGCTTTTTCCGTCCCCGTGAAATTTTTAGAAAGTTAAAATCCATTGTAATTAAGAATTCTCTGTAATATACAAGGAACGGATAACTGATTACATAGTGTCACTTACTATGTGTGATTGGAATGTTAGAATAAACATATACATATATGTATTTATCTTATATAAAATATTTTTTCAAAGTAGTTGTAAGGAGGACCAGCAGAAATGTATGGTAGCTGGTCCAAGAACCAGTAATGACGTGACATATATCATTAAAAAGGTATTTCAATATACTACTACAGTTACTACGGGAGGACATGTCAAATCAATGTGTGAAAAAAGTTATGGTGATTTAGAACACTTGATTTCATATACGATTCTCAGCAAGAAACTACAAATACAAATCATATATTTGCCTTAAACAATGAATTATTTCATATTCTATGACATTGTACAAAAAATTGAAAGTGTTTATGAATATTTCTGGGGACTTGGTATTTTAAAGACTTCATTTCTAGTAATGTGGTCAAAACCAAGGTGTTGAGGAACAAATTCACTTTGGAGGCAGTCCCTTGAGTTCAGCCACTCAACACGCAATGCCTCGAAAAAGGCGGAAAGTGAGGACGGAGATAAGCAGGGACTAAACAGAGAAGTGTATTAACATTAACTTTCTATGGTTCCTTCAGTTCCCTCTGCCTACCCTGCAATATACGGTATAAAGCGTGAAGCTAAAAAAAAATAGATACATTTTAAGTTTTCCATGTTACTTTGACTGATAAAGGACTACTATTATATAAGAAAATAAGTCACAGTATGGTGAAAGAAAATAATATGGTCTTACTTTAGAGATGGGCAACAAATTACTCTACCTACCCCGCTTTAAATACAAGTAGCTACGTATGAAATACTATATATATAATAAAAAATAAGATATAGTCTATATCTCTTACATCCACATGTATACAGACGGGTCAGAGTGATGAAAATTTATAATAACATTCGAAACGTTTAAGGGAAACGTTTGTACAATAAACATTAATTAAATAACCCCTTTTATAAAATACCAGCTGAAAACTAGCTAAAACAAAACGAGTAACTGAAAGTTTTGCATGAATAATTGTGGTCACAGCTTGTGCAATGGTAAATATTAAAGGCGAATAGAAAGTAATATTGTTATATGTTACAGAGATATCAACACATATATGTACAAACATACTTTTTATATATGTATATTATTAGAGCTGTCCGTAATCGCGATGGTTTTTGGGTTCACTCCCACTCCCACTCGGAACTCTTCGAGGATCATTTTATTATGCGTCTATATGTGCATGTGTATGTGTGTGCGTGTGTGTGTGTGTGTGTGTGTGTTGTAAAATATTAAGAAATTGTACTATTATTATGCAAGTGAAAAGCGTATGATACATGACGATGGTGGCGGGTTCCTAGGTAGGTTAGTAAGTTAGTAGGTTGATAAAAATAATATTATTATTATTTAAACAGCCTGGTTGGGCATTTTAACTAAAGGTTTGAACTCCATCGCCCAACTGCCAATATTTTTAATTTGGTTTTAGAAAACAGAATTTCATATATTGAAATAAGAAGGAGCGTAAATTATACTTAATACGCCAAAATCAAAAATAAAAGTGAAATTATTTATTTGTACAAAAAGTTCAATTTTTCCGCCCGTCTTTTCTCTATATATAAACAACTTCCTAATTCTCTTCTCCAATCTTTCATAGAAATCACATAAATTCGCAAGTATGGCAAATGCGATAAACATGGTTTAAGCGGTAATTAAACTATCGATTAGCGCTTTGTGGGCTCCCGGGGCTTTTACGAGTACGTTAAGTCTTCATCTTAAGCGGCTCATCTGATGTGTGATTACTTTGAGATTCGCGTTTTAAGCGTTTCTAATAATATTTCACGCTTACCTCACTCTTTAGTTTGATTGATTAGTTTCCATTTGATACTAGATCTTGGCCGCAGTTCTTCCTGTATGGTCGTCATAAAGAAATAAAAAATATGCACATAATGGCACGTAACATATAATTGCGTTCGAAACCATTAGAGTCAATTATATAGCTTGTATTAAATCCTGAAGTCACATAATTAAGTTACATATTACGGATAAAAATCAATAAATCTGTATATTTTTTTTATTATAAAAAATTTTGAAAATGTTGTATAAAATAAAACTAGTATAAGTACACTATCATAAATGTCCAACAATATGCACTTACGTATAAAGCGACATACGCGTTGCTATGGCAACACGTAGGTACCTATTTCACGCATCACCAGCTCTATACTCTACTAAAATAGTACATTCAAAAGTTCTAAAATATATATTTTACAATATAATTTAAAAGAATCTTCAAACTATATCTACCTATGACCACTTTGTTGTCACAATGTTGCATACATTGCAAAAAGAATGAAATTTTTTTGCTTCGTGCTCTAACCAGCAGTGAAGACGGAAGAAACTCAATGTTAAAACGTTTTGTCTCCCTCTTTCCGCCTTTGTATTTCTAACAGAGTGAAGAAAATTAAAAAAAATCACTCTCCTAGATTGGCATTTGAACCTACAAACCGTCACGTCCACAAAATAGCATGGCTTCTGCGCCACTAAATTTAACCTAAAACATGCGAGAATCGCTCATTACAAATGTCATAAATAATAAAGTATGAATCTCAACAAATGCTCTATCTTGCGGTACAAACTGCCGTGCTACGGCCATTCGTCATCTCGAGCTAGTGTATCAGCATCAGTGTAGTGTAGTACATTATTGCACGCTTTTATGAAATACGTGCTTGGTCTGCCGTGTAAAGCATAGCTGCACAGTGCTTACTAACTCTACTTTCTATTATTGTAATATTTTTGTTATATGTGGTTATTTAAGCTAGCATGATAAACATAGGGAACCTAGTTAAGATACTCAATTATCTATTTAATAAAATTTAGAGATAGACTGTGAACGTCACGCTCTATGTATTTACAAGAGTATGAAAATTTAAAATAATTCGTTTTGTCTTGTGAAATTCAAAGCTGCACTGTCGCTTTAGCAGTTATATCTGACTTTTTCACGAGGCCGACTACATAATAAGAGGAAAAAAACTAGTATTAGTAAATATGTTATACATATATGTTTTAAATATAACATTTGTATTTTATTTAATATATATTATACATAACATAAATATATATAATATCTTGTTGATCATAGACCTTGAATCGAAATCAGTATTTATGTAAAATTGAGGATATATAAAATTGAGAGATAATAAGCAAGAGACCGTAAAAACTCTATGGTGTCTCTACACTTTACCATAGAGAGTCATACAATAAGTATATGAAAATAAAAATATATAAGCATCTAACGGCTAAATTCAATCAATAACCATTGGCGCATACCTGCAGTACGCACTGTACTGATTTGAAATTCGAATATCCGGAAACCCTTTACAGTGTGTGTTATTGTGCAGGTATTATTTATTATTGTTATGTAAAATTCAAATACTTTATAAAAACAGAATGAAAATATTATTTAATTTTTATTACCAAATTTCCTAAAATTATTTTTTTGATTGGACATTGAATCCACTATTTATTATTATTTGAGGTCACCACCATCATCAATCTCATTAGGTTATGATAAACAAAGCTACATCAAATATATACATATATTTTAAGCATAATGCCTTTAAAGCGGGAATTGAATCCACTACTAAGCGCCTAGACATAACTACATTACGGCGCAGCAAAGTAGTTTTCTCATAAGCCATTTTTTTACTCAAGTATAAAAATAGGTGTAGATGCACTAAAACAATTGAAGTAAATCAACCGAGCGTGAAGATAATGTACCTGCTAGCATCCTTTATGACTGTCGATTCACTGTGGAATGCGTTGAAGATTTTTATATATAAACATTTTTATCGGTGTTATCTTTTCTGATGATAAAAAATGTTTCTAGTGATAATAATCCATGGAATCTTTCACTTTTATAAAAAATAATTTGAAATAAAATTTATTAAATACCATTGGGCTGCAGTAGTACAGAGTTCAAACTCGGTTGTGGGTCCATAGTTATTGGAGAAATTAATTCTCACTATTTTGATTTTGTAAGATGATTTGCGGAAAGTGGAGAATGGAGTATTTTGACACTAGTGTTTTTTTTTAGTTTCACGCTTTATCCCGCGCATGGCAGGGTAGGCAGAGGGAACTGCAGGTGCTATTTGAACCTAGTGTCAAGACACTCCTACTTTAGTCCCTCCTTTTTCCGTCCCCACTTTCCGCCTTTTACGAGGCATTGCGTGTTTGGCTTATTATAAAATTCAAGAAAATATTTATAACTAGGCTACACTGCCCATCCGCTTATATGGGTAATACAGCATAATAAGTCTATAACATTCAGTTTTTTAACTTTTTATTATCTATTGTAAAGTTACATTAGATGGTTAAAGAAGTTAAGATTTATTCGTATGGAAAATCGTAGAATTTGGTAATCTATTAAGTAGTGTTTAAAAAAGCTCTTTCTCAAACTGAGGAATATATATATATATATATATATATATATATATATATATATATATATATATATATATATATATATATATATATATATATATATATATATATATATATATATATATATATATATATATATATATATATATATATATATATATATATATATATATATATATATATATATATATGTATATATATATATATATATATATATATATATATATATATATATATATATATATATATATATATATATATATATATATATATATATATATATATATATATATATATATATATATATATATATATATATATATATATATATATAAGTGTGTAATATATTCATTTATCGTCAAGTCTACTTGAATTTTATAATATAAAACTAATTGATATTGTACCTACACCAATAAAATAAATTAAATATTTATTACAAATAATCTCCACTAGATTCAGGGTTTCTGGAAGAGATCTCTTGTTACAGATAAGTTATCCCTTTGTACACATTATTCATTTATATAATTTTCTGTAATTTTCTGTGGTACATAAATAAATAAATAAATAAATAAATAAATAAATAAATAAATATATATATATATATATATATATATATATATATATATATATATATATATATATATATATATATATATATATATATATATATATATATATATATATATATATATATATATATATATATATATATATATATATATATATATATATATATATATTAATCAGGTAGCACCAGAATTTGAGCTAGCAAGTATATTTTCCTGGCGTTACTCCAGATCATAATAACGTGAGCTACACGGTAGTGGAATTGAGGCCGCTGTGTATGTATTATGCAAACATTCAATTAGTTTCACCTTTTTGGAAGTGGAGTTTGGCACAGATACCGCATCTGATTTTTATGTCAGGCCTTCGTGAATCTCGTCTTGTTTTGTGAAAATAATGACTTTCTTTTTTTGTGAAAATGATCGAATGACCTTTGGAATGAGAATTGAGTGTTGAATTGATAATGATTTTATTTTATCTCTTCGCAAATATCAAATGACGTCATTTTGATGCAGTGATTTGGTATATGACTCAATATGCATGTGATTGGTGCGGATTCGGTTCTTAGTTGAGGTAAAATTTAATTTTTTAGACATGAAAACATAGCATGTTTTCTAGTTCATTATTTTGGAGTAAATAATGGATAAAAGTGCAGCTACAAAATTATCAACATGTATATGTTAAAGTAAGTTTCTAGTTAATTTTTTTCTCAAACAAGCAGGGTACATAGTAAGGTAGGCAGAGAGAACTGCAGGAACAGTGGGAACCTAGTGTTAAGACAATCCGTTCCCGCTTTCCGCTTTTACGGGGTATTGCATGTTGAGTGGTGGAACTCAACTTTTGCCTAGGTGCCAGAACAAAGAAAAATGGAAATAAAAAACTCCATTTTCCTCGAATGGGAATCGCGTTTACAGGCAGATGCTGCGCCTCTGCGCTACGACGGTCCTCTATTTAAATTTAAATTATTGCCTTTTTTCTGTACAACTCAAGCAGAACCTTGAACTTTAGGCTAAGACACACTTTTTCTTATTTTTTATTTATTCTTCATTGCTTTGTAGGTAGCGGAATTCAACGCCTCGCTTTGTCTTGTTAATGATACAAGGAAATATAAATATATAAATTCCTCGAGTTGTAATCAAATCTCTGACCACCTAATTTACAGTCAGGAGATCTCTACGATGGAAGGGGAGTTAGAACACTATATAACATAAAAATGCTTTTTAACGTATGCTATGTAAATTTAAAATAAATTCTCACTTGGTCAACAATAGCCTAGTGCTTCTATCATTTACCATCAATTCTCGACAGGATGGAACGGGTGTGCGCTAACCAAATGTTGACAGTCCAAAGTCTCTAGAGACTACAAGCTTCCTGAGGTGGAAAATTAGTAGAATATCGAACAAGAGGACAACATTGACAGTAAATGAAGCTCTATCAAGCTGTTAAATATGGAATTCAGATTGAGAAGGAAACTATGTCATTAAAATTTAATCATAATAAAAATATGGTACAAACCTTTTATATAATACTAACGGCAACCCGCGACTGTGCCTGCGTGGACTTTAGTATTTTGCCACTGAGTTTCATACAAACTTGGAAGCTACTTTAGGCTTTTAGGGGTGGTATTTAAAAAAAAGCCTTTCTTGGTACACCTTTAGGTACTAAAACAAATACTCCCTCCAATGATATTAAAAAATAACAAGGAAACAAATGTCGCCACGCCATGTTCTTATTACTAACGCAAAAATTTTTTTAAAGAACAATTTTGTTATACTATAAACCCTTTAAAAATTCAGCAACTCTTCAATATAAAGCGTCTCTCACATATTGCCTCTAGTTGTAAGCTATAACTAAAATAATGTAACACTCGCCGATTGACCCGTTCTATCGCAGTAGATAATAACAGTAATAATATTAAATGATGGGCCTTTCCCTACGAAGGGATAATGACGTATCATTTACCAGTATACTTTGGTATCTTAAGATTACATTCTCGCTAAGTTGCTAAGTTGTGAATGTGACTATCGTAGTATGGTGAAAGTGTCTAAGTACAATCTAGGTGTGTGTAGATATTATAAAATAAAGTAAAACGCGTCTGTCTGTCTGTTCGCCATAAATTCGGAAATTACTGAACGAATTTTCATATAGTTTTCAATAAGAAAAAGAGAATGTTTTCTGTGGTATATTTTAGTGTACAAGTTTAAGTTTTGTTGCTTTTGCATCTATATTAGTTTAACGTGTAGGTAAAAATTAAGATATTTAACATTCCTCGAAAACACTGCCAATACCTTTTGAATTATAACAAAACAATGCATGGATGGATTTTCCTCTTTCGATAAAAATTATCATCAATTTATCAATCAAATCAATCATATAAAAGGTATAACCAAATGCTTCAACTCACTTACCGTAATTTATATGATGCCGTAATTTATTTAAGTGAATATTCTATGGACGGAATTCAAACTAACACTTAAATTTTTAGCTTACATTTCTAATATTTCATAAAAATGTTACTACTAAAAATATATCTTACTACACTAAACATGAGGACCGTTGTGGCGCAGAGGCGTAAGCGTCTGCCTGTAAACGCTACGGTTTCTGGGTTCGATTCCCACTCGAGGAAGATGGATTTTTCTATTTCCATTTTCTTCACTCTGGTAACTAGGCAGAGCACGGCGTTGAGTTCCGCCACTCAACACGCAATGCCTCGAAAAAGGCGGAAAGCAGGGACGGAAAAAAGCAGAGACTAAAGCAACGGAGTGTCTTATCACCTCCTGCAGTTCCCACCTTCTGCAGGATAAAGCTTGAAGCTAAAAAAAAAACTAAGCATAATGAAGCTTAAAATCATTTTGTAATCATTAACATTAACTCTCATAAAACTATTCAACAACACCAAGTATAATATAACCACTGGTTACATATTAAACGAGACGCATCCCGCAATTTCATGTCGGCTATAAAATATAAAACTCCGTTTTTACCCGTTTCCGTTGGAACTTTGGGAAATCCTCTCAAGTGCTGTAACTCCCCAAGGACTCTACATACCAAATTTCACCTACTACGTCAATTATATATATATATATATATATATATATATATATATATATATATATATATATATATATATATATATATATATATATATATATATATATATATATATATATATATATATAT
Source organism: Dione vanillae (assembly GCA_037178615.1). Lineage (NCBI taxonomy): Eukaryota > Metazoa > Arthropoda > Insecta > Lepidoptera > Nymphalidae > Dione > Dione vanillae. Next base: position 3,119,494 of record JAZFAU010000099.1, read on the forward strand.
ATATATATATATATATATATATATATATATATATATATATATATATATATATATATATATATATATATATATATATATATATATATATATATTAAATGTGGTTTAAACAAACATTGTACTCTTACTGACGCTGAAGACAAAGTTATATTTTTCAAAAAAGTCCTTATTCTAATCGCTTGTAGCGACAAGGACATATATATATATATATATATATATATATATATATATATATATATATATATATATATATATATATATATATATATATATATATATATATATATATATATATATATATATATATATATATATATATATATATATATATATATATATATATATATATTAAATGTGGTTTAAACAAACATTGTACTCTTACTGACGCTGAAGACAAAGTTATATTTTTCAAAAAAGTCCTTATTCTAATCGCTTGTAGCGACAAGGACAGTCTCCTGCTCGTCTTAAATTTTGAAACGTTTATACGTACGAGCGTCATGCATTATATATTACTTATCTCCCCTTCAATGGAGTGCCAACTTTACCACGCCAACGATAGACAACGGCTTTATTGTTTTTATTTATACATATTTATTATTTTGAAATTTTGCTCATAAAAAAATAAATCTAGATTATTTTACTTAATATATATATGTGTTATATATCCAATATATGTAATAAAATGATAGAATACAAAAATATATCGAATATAACATATTATTTACATATATGTGTACATATTTCCACGCATTATCTCTAGCTGGAATCAGAGAGGGCGGAGAGATCACTCCTCTTCATACTACCTACTACATCCTCTAACTCTATCTCTTAATGCTACATACCACCTACTATGAAAATATATCTTCTCTAGAGTACATATATTGCATAATAGTAGATAATTCAAGTAAAATTTGGGGTAAATAATTATGGTTGCAAAATTCGCTTGTTTCATCAAGTTACACAAAGTACGACTTTGTGTTGCAAGCAAGACTCGTTTACAAGGTAAATCCTAAAGACTCTCCTGCTGCTGCTAATGAGTAAAAAGTACACCAATACATGGTATATTATATTATAAAAAAAATCTAACAAATATCTAGATGTAGTGTAGAGATGATCACAATCATTATTGACTATAATTTTTGGGTAACGAAATTCTTTCTATAGATATGTTAACAACATAAATAAGTTGTAATTTGTGTACAAGAATTTCAACATAAATTGTTGAAAACGTATGATATTAAATCTGGCGTTCAGAGCTCTTTGATAGTTTCCAAAAAGCACGGGTTCAAATCCTACTCCTGGAAAATATTTTTCTGTTCCTAGGCTGTTTTCTGTACCTACGCCCTAAAACTTTTAAACATAACTCTATATATTTTCAAAATATATATTTAATATAAATATTGTATAAATATGCATATTAAACAAAGCAAGACATATATTTTAATTATATTGACCTCTTTATCGTAATAGTAATTTTTCGTCAGCGCCTGCCTATTAGCATGTAACAACGTACACGTTCGGCAGGCATTGTTCTACTACAAAGGGTTTTGAGGGCCAAACAAAAGAACATAGAGATGCAAGTTTCCTGCTCTAATTACTTCTATTCTTTCTCTACTGGAATGTTACTAAAAATATATAATTATGTAATCAGTTATACAGCTTGGTCAAGCTGGGAACGGCCTTACTCTACATAATGGCTGAACAAATGTTTTTTTTCTTCATACAGGTCTCTCTTGCGGTAAGGAAACTGCCCAAAGTGGTCAAAAGGTCGGTTATTTTTTATTAGGCATATATAAAATTATTTATTAAAATGAGGACCGTCGTGGCGCAGAGGCGCAACGTCTGCCTGTAACGCGACGGTTTCTGGGTTCGATCCCCAGTCGGTGAAGATGGATTTTTCTAATTCCATTTTCTTCGCTCTGGCAAACTAGGCAAAGCGCGGCGTTGAGTTCCGCCACTCAACACGAACTGCCTCGAAAAAGGCGGAAAGTGGGGACGGAAAAAGCAGGGACTAAGCAACGGAGTGTCTTAACACTAGGTTCCCACGGTCCCTGCAGTTCCCTCTGCCTACCCTGCCATGTGCGGGATAAAGCGTGAAGCTAAAAAAAAAAAAAAAAAAATAAATCGAGATCTAAATCAAAACCGGAACCAGAATATATGGACACTTCGCCGCTGGTAGAGAGATTTCACTGATTTAATAATACATTAAGATTCTGATTCAAAATCATTGATCAGTTGCGGAACTTAATATGATAACATTACATAAGAATTTTTCTCCAAAATAAATTTTTGTTCTATTTTATTATAAATTAAGGCAAAACATAACCAATATTTGCATTTTGTAATGTAATACGCTATGTTTTTACATAAATTGACTTATATTATTAATAACAAATTAACCTGCAAAAGTTTGAGCGGAATGTCTCAACATTAGGTTACACGGTTCCTGCGGTTCCCTCTGCCTACACTGCTGTAAGCGGGATAAAACGTAAAGCTAATAAAAAATTAACGTACTGAACAACTCCGTCTAAGAAACAAGGCACGACTATCTGATAAAGGCAACGGTTAAAGATTCGATATCCACTCACAGAAAAATACTATTATCATACCCTCGCTATGATAAGAAGACAAAATGTGGTGTTTAATTTATCACTAATTATGCAGTATTCTAAAAATGAAACGGAAAGTGGGAAACGGAGTAAGTTTGGGTTTCCACAGGCTAATGTCAAACCTGCTATATGCGGTACAGTAAGAAGCTACAAAAACTTAAATGGTTATTTTGTTCATGTCATTTAAATATTTATGCTATTTCTTTTATATTCCAGGTTTTCAAGTTGCGATTAAAATTACATAAACAAAATGTATAGCGTTCGTGGTTAACCGAAAAATCACAATCTACAAAGATGCCAGTAACATGAAATGCTACTGAAGCTGTATATTAAATCCGTCACTTGCAAATTTACTTTTATGCGACTAAATCTTTTTGTAATATCGGAAAAATGTTATTTTACATGCATATTATGGAAAAATATTTATATAAATATTAATTTTAATATTGTTTTTTAGCTTCACGTCGTATTCCGTTCATAGCAGGGTAGGCATGGGGAATCAAAAGAAAACGGTGGAAACCTAATGTTAGCGCTTTACGCTCTTCGAGATATAGGATGTGAGACGGAACTCAACGCCGGGGTTGCCTAGTTGCCAGAACGGAGAAAATTAAAATTAAATAAATCAATCACCTTAAATGGAAATTAAACCCACAAATAAAACGATCTTCAAAATGGAAATCGACGTATCAAACTATTACAAAATAAATAAATTTCGAATATTCTATAGTATCTTTATCCTATAATCGTTTATCCCCAATACGGCACACAGAAATTAGTGGTAAGATAGCCCAATCTATGGGAGATTGTGCTTCGCCTAATTTCGAGACAAATAAGTGGTGGAAACCAACTCCACATTTTGTCAAGTCCTTTAGAATTATTTAAGGCTTAATTTTGGGATTAAAATATAAAAAATAATTTTAATTTCCAAAATTAAGCCTGACAACGAAAAACTACTCGAAATCCGAATCATACTTAGCAATGTAACTAGAGCAGTAGTACAGCGAACCTCTCGAAAATATTGACACAATAGGTATAATATTTTATTGTTGGCTTTGCCTCAATTTACCTAAAAGCTGACAGATCGAAATGCATCCAGTGAATAAATCGCAGGAAATTGTTATTATTAATAACCTAAATATCTGTTAAGTTGATTTAAAATTATGCTAAAGTACTAAAATTTAAAATGATGCAAAATAAGAGATAAATATTACAGGTTTGATTTTCTATTTTTTATGAATAGCTTTAGAAACGATATAGGAAGGGTTGCTTTTAGTGATTCCGCCTGCTTTATTTACAATTGCTGTTCGAGAACAAGAGGGTGCACAAAATTATGCAATAAGCCCTCCGAGCAAAAGCTAACAATAAAGGTTGGAACTACACGGCTACATAGAGGAAGGATGAAATAGAAGATGAATGTTAGTATGCTCAGTTCTGCCATGAGAACTTGAGAAATTTTCGTCGGATTAGCCCAAAGAATATTCATGACTGCTTTAAAAGTTGTAGATTGGGATCACATGAAACGTTTATGGGCCTGTATTTGGCCAGTAAAGTAAAAAAGTTAATGAGATTGAAAATTTCATGTGAATAGCACAAAAAATATTATGCATACACAAATGAATAAGAAAAATATGGTTAGCTTACTTCTAGTGGATTAGTATAAAAATATATAAATATATAAAGAGCTTCTTCCTTATACCCAGCTGCATGACGTATCTAAAATGAAAGTAAAATGTAAAAACAAAAGCAATTATAATGATTTCAAAAATTGTATTACTGATGTAAAAAGTGTAGAGGTATCAATTAAAAGATTACACACACAAAATGGTAAGATTATATAGGCAATAATTAAATTGTAACAAATAATAGTGTAATAACCCATAAAGATTATAAACAATACAATCTGCACAAGCATCAATTGAAGCCAATGAAAAGATAAAGTGTTAAAAATTTGATACAGAAAAGGATGAAAGATTAACGAACATCTTCTGGGAAACACGAACATTCACTGCCGAGAAACTAGTAATTCCCAGAATATTAAATAGGTGCTTTTGAAGAACGGTAAGTTAATATTTCTTTAATAGAACAAGGCGACGATAATTCAACAAGATGGCCTCAAATAAAAGTGATTCACTCAATTTTGATATAATAGACAAAAGCGGAGAGCCATACGAAATTTGATTTGCAGCAAGGTAGCGATTACACATTAAGTAATTATCGTTCATCATATATTGTCTTGAAATTGTTTTGATTTCTGTAAAATGAGACCTTTTAGTTATCATCAGTCATTGTACCCTTTTATAAAGGCAAACAGTCACAGATGGACTGTGCAAACTATAGAATTTTCAGGTAAATTCCTTAGGTAGTAAGGTATACCATTAGACCTGATATGATAAAGTGGATGAACCAAACATATTTTCACCACATGATCATCTGAAAAAACTTATGTGCTTCTGTTGACTACGAGAGTAGGACAAGGCGTTTGACAGAAGAACTTTGTTAGAAGTACAACTCCGATATAATATGAATAAGAAAAATCTATTTATAGAGATCACACACCTTGTATGTATATATAATCGTCATATTAAGTATATTTATGTTACTCAATGTGGTCAGAATTCTTTCAATTTTTCACATGTTGTAAACAACACTTGATTTTTCCATTGTAATTCGAATATAAAGCTGCATATTAAAAATAAATCATTAAAAAAAATATTTATTTAATCCCATAATCTTGTAAACTATAATCAAGTAAATTTTATTTTGTCTTTTGCTTGATAGGAAATATGCTGCTAGCTTCTTAGCCTTTGTTTCGTCATTTTGACTGGGGGGAGGCAGATATAAATAAGTTATGACCTTGGCTTGGCTACCCCTGGATGGCACCAACAAATAAGAGAATAAAGTCGTAAAAATATATCCTGTGAGACACGGATCATGCTCCCATACACTGTTTATAATAAGCACATCAACTGCAAGCACCACAACAACATCACTGAGAGGACCGTCGTGGCGCAGAGGCGCAACATCTGCCTGTAACGCGACGGTTACTGGGTTCGATCTCAAGTCGGAGAAGATGGATTTTTCTATTTCCATTTTCTTCGCTCTGGTAAACTAGGCAAAGCGCAGCGTTGAGTTCCGCCACTCAACACGCAATGCCTCGAAAACGGCGGAAAGCGGGGACGGAGAAAGGAGGGACTGAGCAACGGAGTGTCTTAACACTAGGTTCCCACGGTCCCTGCAGTTCCCTCTGCCTACCCTGCCTTGTGCGGGATAAAGCGTGAAGCTAAAAAAAAAAAAAGACATCAACTGAATAGGGCACTTGAGTAAACAGAAAAAGTAAGAATTATTATATAGGTGTATAATTTTAAGCATAAATCGTGTGATACCATAATATGTCATAATTTATAATTACTACAGGTAATAATAATATTACGGATAATGCATATAAACTTTAACTTCAGATTAAGGCACATTAGTTAAGCTTAGAGGGCGAAGTTAGGCGAGCTCAAGTTTTGTTCACCGACTTAACATTTAGCTTGCATTATGATTAGCTTGTTAATTTGTAACATATATCGTCAGAAGATAGTCCCTTATATTGTGAAAAAAAATCATTTACTCTCTTTTTTTTGTTCATACATATACATAAAAGGTGTACGTTTTCAAAAATTATACCATATATGTCACATACAACAAGAAAGACATTAAAAATTAAGTTTATTCATAGTTTAGTGTTAAACACTCCGTTCTCTACATTTAGTATCTTAGATTGTTGAACTGTAATAAGTACAAGCAGGCCACAGAGTGTCGTTGGAATGTTGTGTATACGCCGTCAAGTGAGACGCTGTTTATAATGGAAATTGTATTATTTATTTCATAAGATTTCTATTTTCAAGGTGGGGTGTTAATGATTACATCGTAGTTTTTAGTTATATTTTTTTTTTTCTAGCTTCACGCTTTATCCCGCACATTGCAGGGTAGGCAAAGGGAACTGCAGAAACTATATGAACCTAGTGTTAAGACACTCCGTTGCTTAGTCCGTGATTTCTCCGTCCCCGCTTTTTCCGAGGCATCGCGTGTTGAGTGGCGGAAATCAACGCCGCACTTTGCCTAGTTTCCAAAGCGAAGAAAATAGAAATCGAAAAATCCATCTTCCCCTAGTAGGAATCGAACCCACAAACCGTCGCGTTTACAGGCAGACGCCTCTGCGCCACAACGGTCCTCTTTTGGTTATATATATTTGTATTTTGTATGGTTTGGGCATGTTTTGAGAATGAGTGATCATAGAGTAATAAAAGAGATTTACTAAGCAAGAGTTAGTAATAAGAGAGGTACTAGGTGGCTTTGAGATGTATATATATATATATATATATATATATATATATATATATATATATATATATATATATATATATATATATATATATATATATATATATATATATATATATATATATATATATATATATATACATATATATATATATATATATATATATATATATATATATATATATATATATATATATATATATATATATATATATATATATATATATATATATATATATATATATATATATATATATATATATATATATATATATATATAGCAGTACAACAGACAAAATGAAATCTGAATTATTTAAATCACAATGCGCTAGTTTCTAGAATACCTATATAATATTGTACTTTAAATGTATACCGTCTGTATCTGGCGACTTAATTTTCCATCGCAATAAAACCAGGGAGCTTGCTTTCAAGAAGGTTGAATGCAGCGTCGATGACTTTTAATTTTAAACCAACTAGAGATGTTTTATCGGATTATTTTATACACAACGCGAGTTCTATTCTATTTAAGTATGACTGGCTTTTTGAATTTCTTTCGTGCTTTTATTTTTTTATTTCAGCCTTTTTTATTTCTGGCGATATTGGCGCAATGGCACGATTTTGGATTCAATCTCAAAAAAGACGACGAGGTTACGTCACTAAATACTCAATGTCACTATATGTTTAGAAATGTGGAGAAGAAAACATTTATTGTCGATATGAGCACATATTATTATACCAATGTCACGTTCTATAGAAAATACTAAGATTTATAAATAAAAAGCTTAACTGGATAAAAATTACAAAGGAATTTTAGTCGGTTAATCGCTATTCTAATAGAACTATTTGAATTTCTTTAGTATGAAAAATTCCGCTTATACCTTACAATTATAATTTTACAAACTTTTAGATCAATCTAAGTTCCCTAAGAGTCTATTAAGGCTTTTCTTTAGCTAATAACGAACCTACAAGTAGCTTTGAACTTTGAAAGTAATGGGAAGTATAAAGGAAATATTATAAGTACCCAATTTCTATACTTTGTACTATGAAATACAGAGGCAGTGATCGCTCAGCTTTGGCTCTTTCAATGCTTTAGTAGAGATGAATAAATTATAGATTTTTAAAATGTTTGGAATTTAAATTGCCAAAATTTTACTTCTAACTACTCATAATACTCGTCATTTTTAATAATTATTGATAACCACATTACTCCATTTTCTATATTAAGCCAGGCTTGTTGTTTGGCTGCTGACTATACCACTTTACATAAACTATTAGTTAAAAAAGTAACAGCTTATCATGTTACCTAAAATCACCCTAAGAACAGTAATTTAACAGTTCCATAGTTCCTCTCGAATGCTTCAAGAAGAATCTCGCCGGTCTCAGTATTTTTTGTACTATTTTGGTTTTACTGAAAGACATTTTACAGATACACTCTCCGTCTACGAATTTCTCGAATGGTACAACACTTGAAAGTAGGAGAAAATAGTGTACCTATTTTTCACTATCCGAGAATATATTAATAGGCACATCATATGTCTATAAATGTGTCAGTTTCTGGGGTTCTGTTTCCAGTTGACACGAGAAAAAGAATTACTTTTTAATTTTCTTCTTTCTGGCAACAGGGAAACACGCTGTATAAAAGTTACGCCACTCAACACGCAATAACTCTAAAAACGATAAGCAGAGAACGGTACTATGTATTACTTAGCACCTTCTTCCCTCTGCATACCCTGCTATGTCCGTGTTGTATACAACACGAAGTGAAAACAAAAATAATTAAACATTTCTTAACACGTTTAAATGCAAAGCGTGTTGACTTCAAATATTCCTCTTACTATAGTTTCCAAAACTTTACACACAGTGAATCTATATTAGTAGCACAATAAACGTTAAAACTGCGATCCCAAAACGCCGTATAAGTTAATGACATGGAAAGAATATTTAGTCCACGTCAGCCATTCATGTGTGGAACGAAGGCATTTATTATTATTGATATTCATTTTTATTATATATATATATATATATATATATATATATATATATATATATATATATATATATATATATATATATATATATATATATATATATATATATATATATATATATATATATATATATATATATATATATATATATATATATATATATATATATATATATATATATATGTGACCTTTTCATTGGACGACAGCTAGAACAGAGTGTTTACACACCAGGTCCAGCCATCCTTTTCAGGGCAAGCCTACATTGTTATATGCATAGCTATATTAGACAATATAAATCACACTATAGCATGTGTAAGCATTTGCATATATCTTAATATAGTATATATAGTAAGTAGCCGTCGTGGCGCAGAGGCACAGTGTTTGTCAGTAAACGCGACAGTTTATTTAATAACTAAAAAAGCTTAAATAACTACAAAAAGTAAAAATAACTCAAAACAATATAAACCTTTTACACTCTTATATGGACAAGTCAGCGTAAATCGCTAGAATTATCAAAATATGATATTTATATAACATAAATGGTGCAATTAGAAGACCCTTCGTCAAGACTATCAGAAATCCTTAAACGTTTCCTGTTACAGTGCTGTTATTGATTTCACTTGTAATTTTATTGACCGTTACAACTAATGGCATAGAATAAACGATTATAATTATAAGCTAACCTAGTTATTAAGTTTTGTGAAAGAAATTATTTGCTTTATTGTTCAAAGGGAATCTATATATGGTTAAAGTACTAGCACTTTACTTTCCTTATAGAAAAGAGGGCAAAAAATTCAGTGGTAAGATTCTCTGTTCTCGCTGTCTCCCTATTTTAAAGGCATTATTTCTAGGTATACTTATCAGAGTTAGATAATTAAAATAATTCATCACTCCAAGTTAGAACCATTGACGCAATCGCAATCTTAGCGTTTACCTAAAAATCTTTAACTTAACAACAAACATGGGAAATTGAAAATGTTAATAAGAGTAATTTAATACTACTTTTTTTAGCTTCACGCTTTATCCCGCACATGGCAGGGTAGGCAGAGGCAACTGCAGGGACCGTGGAAACCTAGTGTTAAAACACTCCGTTGCCCAGTCCCTGCCCTCTCCGTCCCCGCTTTCCGCCCCCTTAGAGGCATTGCGTGTTGAGTGGTGGAACTCAACGCCGCGCTTTGCCTAGTTTCCACAGCGAAGAAAATGGAAATAGAAAAATCCATCTTCCCCGACTGGGGATCGAAACCAGATACCGTCGTGTTACAGGCAGACGTGGCGCCTCTGCGCCACGACGGTCCTCAATACTACTTGAATACCCTAAATACTAAAACCAACCAACCACCAAATAATACAATAACGACAAAGTGTCTTTTAAGCTATATTTTTGCAGCGTTGAGAACTATCATCACACGAACACGTATTGTCTTAAGGCAAAAAGTGAAGAACGAGATTTGCTTACGTTTATCCTGTAATATGCGCAATAGAGCGTGAAGCTATCTCTTTGCCTCATCAAAATTATAAGTTACTATAAACTTCCCAATCCTATCCAAAGAAGCCCATCCCTTTTGTCCTTTAAAACCCGAATTAAAAAATATTTACTGACTTGTCAAAACAATTAAATTTCACAGACAGTTTCTAGCCCACCATTCGCATTACTATCTTAGCAATTATTTTAGCAATATATAGACTGTTTTATTCAGCATAATATATATGTATTTATGTATATGTGTATGTGTATATGTGTATGTGTGTATATGTATGTATATATGTGTGTGTATGTATATATATATATGTATATATGTGTGTATATATGTGTATGTTTTAAAATATGCTCATTATATATCTTATTTAATATTTTTTTTATTCTTATTCAAATTCTTTTCTTTTTTTATCTTATTTTTTTTTTGGCAATTGCACTGCACATTCCCGCTTTTAGACACTTACTCACTTCCACTGATTGGCTGGAAGAGATTTCGTTCAGAAATAAGCCCACCTTTGTAAACCAAAATGTATTTTTTTTGTATCTCAATTATATTTTTTTGTGTGCAATAAAGAATATACTAAAAATACAACCTATCCGCACAACGTTACTTAGTCAAGGAATCTAACTTCTCTCATCTTTAGTAAAGTACTAATAGCTCCATTAAGTAAAACCAAAAGTTAACAAAATTAATTAAAAAATAAAGCAAAAAATAAAACTCTTATAAATAAATGCTTATATAAAAATTTTAAGTACCTTCCATACATTCAAAATGCTTGCAAAATAGATACTGAAAAATAAATTAATATGTATATTCTACGCAACAGTAAACAAGTGGGGTTTTGTAATTAGTTTTAATGATAAAAATAATAATAACATTTGATTGACATTTTATTTTTATTCCGAACATAGCGGGTTAGGCAGAAGGAACCGTTTGAACCGTAGGAATTTACTGTTAAGACACTTCGTTCGCCGCCTTCCGCCTTTTCGAGGCATCGCGTGTTGAATGGCGAAGCTCAATGCACTTTGCGTAGTGCCAGAGTAAAGAAAATGGATATAGAAAAATCCATCATTCTCTCGTAGGAATCGAATCCATAACCCGTCATGTTTACAGACAGATGCTACGCCTCAGCGCCACGACGGCCTGTAATATATTAGTATACATTACGCCTTGAAGTAGCAACTTATTCAAAATTTACAAAATCTTAAGCCTTTTGGGTATAAAAATGGGAATCCATTATACCAGATTAAAACCATGACCAGATAATTGCTAAACTAAAATTAAAATTCATAAGTAATCCAAAATTAGTTTTCTTCCTGGTGTCTTCGTGTAGTCGTCTAAAATATGTACCATTGAACTTGTTTACACACTATCAATGTCAGATAACACTAATGACGGTAGGTGATTAAAAATGGCTTCTATTTTTTAAACACTTGTTGTTATCAGCGTTTAATTACGTAATCTACCTTTTATCAGCCTACATACCTGAAAATTTTAATCCGGTTTCTGTAATGTCAGATTCAATATAATCGTATATCAGTGTAAATATACATTAGATATAAAATTTATTCAGATCATTAGAAAGTTTTTTAAAATTAAACATATAAAAATACAGCATCAGCCAATCTCAGCAGGCAAAAATTGTCCAGTGCAATAGAAACGTGAAAACTTATCTAAAATAGTCGCTTGTCATTTTCCTGATAAGACCACGCGGGATGCGATGGCCTCAGATAACGATAATACACACAGCTAGTATTATTTTAGTCACTATGAGTAACGTTGCTGTGGTTGTTGGGGCGAGCAGTAATTTAGGGTATCAAGTTTTAAAGAAACTCACTAGACTATACAATGGGAAAATATACTTCACAACTGAAGATGAATCATCGGGCTACTCCATCAGTGAAACGTTCAAACAAAACGGTGCAAACGTCGAATATTTCCGGATGGACGTGACATATACGAAGAGTATTATCAACTTTCGCCATCACATGCAAGATTTGGATGAAAGGATTGATTTGTTAATAAACAATGCTGATTACACGCCAGAAAAGAATATCTCTCATACTGAAAAAGTGAGACGGACTTTAAGTGTCAATTTCTACGGATATATTAATTTTGGCAAACTGATTTATCCATTATTAACGGAAAACGCGCGGGTTGTCAACGTTTCGGGACCAGCTGGCCTTTTAGCAACAATCGAAAATGAGGAGATACGGATCTAGGATCAGCAATCCGAGGCTCACTGAAGATCAACTTGGTGGAAATCTTACAAGAGTATGAGGAAGCTGCAAGGCAAGGAGTAGAGAAAACTGAGGGTTGGGGTATGAGCGTGCATGCTGTTAGTAAAGTAGCGTTAAGTGCTGTTACGTTTCTGCAGCATAGAGAATGGTCAACCAAAGGAGTTGTCATAAATTGTGTGAACCCTGGAAATGTGAGTAGTCGAGAGGATAGGAAAAGTGCCAAAGTATTTGAAGAAGGAGCTAAAGCTATATTGTATTTGGCACTAGAGGCTCCTTTGACGTTGAAAGGAAATTTCGTTTGGAGCAATTATAATGTGATTGAGTGGAACAGTGATCCCTTTGTCGAAGTAACTACCGTATAAACTTTATTTATATTTACAAGCCTGTCAATCTCTACTTTTGCTTATTTATATTTAAATATGTCAATTAGTGAGGTTACATAATCTGCACCAACTCACTATGTGACAGTTTAAATGAGCGTAGTGTTTTACTTTATGCTGAAGTGACCAAACTAAGTGACTAATCTCTGTATTCTTCGTCAACTTTGGAGCCCAAGTAGGAGTCATCTTGTTTTGACTCTTAATAATGATCCAAAATTCAATATTACATTTTAAATTCTTAATATGTAAATATCGTACATATCTTTTTTTCGTTTTTCTGCTTATTTGTTTTATATAGAAAGTTCTGAGTCAAAAACTTAATTAAAGATTTAAAGACATACTTTAAGATTTTATTATTTCCCACAGGTTGCAAAACTTTAAATTAACTGCATTTTCCTGTAAGTGACTGAAATATGATTATTAGTGCAGCATAATATGTTAAAAATTTCAAAAACAACATATAATATGTTAAAAAATTCATAAAAATCTAACGAAGCGTTCAAAACAGCAAAAGTATACATCAAGCAATTAAAAAAAATCATTTGTTCCATTTTATGGAGCAAAATTACACCAAAAGTAAATACCAATCAATAATAATAGAGGAAAAGGCTTAATTTCAACGATCAACTATCTACATAATAAAAATGGCGGAAATTCCAATTCAATTTATATTTATAATTAAATTAATATATGTATTAAAATAATATATTATATTATGAAAATAGTATTATATACATGATAAAATTTCTTTCTGTATTTGTTAAAAAGCCTATCAATAATTTATGGCTATAATAGGCTTGTTTTATTTTAATCATTGACACGAAACGCGGCGTCGAGTTCCACTATTAAATGACTAGTAACAAATAGCCGTACAAAATGTTCTTTTCAGCTATTCTGTCATATGCAGAATATATTGTAAATCCTCTAATAGCTTCATGATTTTGAATATAAAAAATAATTTAAAAAATATTTCTTATTTTTTTTTATTTTAGCACAGCATAATGACATTTAATTTCTTATAATTTAAATAAAATTGGCCTGAGAGCAAAAACCGTGTGCCTTCAATATTCACTTCCCACAGATTCTTTCTCGCCTTGTTATTTTATTTTTTTATAATTTACAAAATTAAAAAAAATATATTTCTAAGTAAACTAAAACTATTTTTTGTTTTTGAGAGAAAAAGAAATGTTTGAGAACCGTTGTGGCGCAAAGGCGTAGCCTATCCCTATAAGCGCGACGATTTCTGGTTTCGATATCCACTTGGGGAAGATCAATTTTCCTTTTGCATTATCTTGGCTCTGTTAACTAGGTAAAGCGCGGCGTTGAGTTTTGCCGCTTAACACGCAATGCCTCGAAAAGACAGAAAGCAGTGAACGGAGTGTCTTAGCACTAATTTTCCATGGTTCCTGCGATACTTAACCCTGGTATAAGTGGGATAAAGCGTCAAGGTAAAAACAATAAATAAATAAAAAAAAACTAAATTATAACAATTCTTAAGACCACTCAAAATGTACATCTGATTTATACAAAGTTTATTAAGTTGATGCTATGAACAAACTAATTTTCTTGCGAGTTCAACGGACGTAACAATTATGAACGGTCGACGACTTGCTCCGGTGCCTGATGCAAATCTAGTTTGGAAACATTAATACTTGCAGTGCAAAGTGATACTATAGCTGCAGCAGACGAAATTTATGTCTCGATAAAGATTTGAGGGCCAGTCGTGGCGCAGAGGCTGTAAGCGTCTGCCTGTAAACGCGACGGTTTGAGGGCTCGATTCCCTCTCGGGGAAGATGGATTTTTCTATTTCCATTTTCTTCGCTCTGGTATACTAGGCAAAGCGCGGTGTTGAGTTCCGCCACTCACCACGCAATGCCTCGAAAAAGGCGGAAAGCGGGGACTGAGAAAGCAGGAACTAAGCAACGGAGTGTCATAACACTTGGTTCGTATGGTTCCTGCAGTTCCCTTTGCCTACCCTGCAATATGCGGGATAAAGCGTGAAGCTAAAAAAAATAAACAAAAAATAAAGATTTCTTTGTAGTACATGTTTTCAATAATCAAACTCACATTTCCAAGATTTCAGAATACATGGAGTGAAGAAATGAGGAGAATGAAAAGATATTTTAGAGTAGTTATTCTATCTGTACATTCGATAAAGCCATGTTTCTTAAGGCGTATGGACGAAACCTCGTTTTCACTTACTCCATTTCAGTATAGTAAAAATGTAGCTTCTGAGCCAATGCTATCAATATACTCGAGGGTTAGAGAAATTTGTCAAGCCTAAGATGTTAAACCAACCAATCTAAAAAAAACCCATTATACAACAGACATGGTTTGGAGACACTCGACTTGGCGGAACCTAACGCCGAATTATTTATTATATTAAAATTAAAATTAAACAAGAAATTCACAATGTAAATAGGCGAGGACAGCCTCACCTATTTCCACATCACGTGAATTCCTTAGTAGGTTATCAAAACAATAGTTATCAAACGTTCATTATCAATCGTTATCGTGAATCATCTTACTTGTTCTGAAACATAAAATAATTCCGTCTATATGATAATATCTTATCAATGTTAACAATAATAATTTAGCGCCTCATCTATTTACTATCGATTCGTTAAAAGTATTTCTAAGAGGCTACTTGTGTTGAAAACGTTTGATAAAGCTATAGTTGAGGTGTGGCATTTAACGCCGCGCTTTCTTACTAAAACTAGGAAGGTGATTGAACACACAGCCGTCGCGCTTACAGCCAGATATTGCGTCACAGGGGCTTTATATACGTTATTAACATTTTTTTAGTTTCACGCTTTATTCCCGCTCATAGCATGGTAGGCAGAGGGAACCGTAGGGGCCTAGTGTTAAGCATAGTGTATGGTTTGACGGAACTCAACGACGCGCTTTGCGTATGAAAAAATCCATCTTCCCTGAGCTGGAATCGAACCCACAAACCGTCGCGTTTACAGGCAGACGCTGCACCTCTGCGCCACTTATAAATTAAATTTATATTTATTTTAAACATCGCTTAAAGCTATACAGATAGCATTTATATTAATCTCGAAACAGTAATCTAATTTATTATCTGTCGATATTTACTTACATTTTAATATGTTTAATGTGAAATAATTTATATGAAATCATTGATATTTAAATTATTATATCGTTCTTTTAATTGTAATATTTTTTTCTTTTAGCTTCACGCTTTTTCCATGAGCGGGATAAAGCGTGAAGACATACAGCGTATAGATATAAAGTTATATATTTTTTAAAAAGTGCTAATATTCATAAGTAATTGAAGTTATTAAGACATGCCTGATGCCACAATTGAGGGTTTCCCGCAATTCCTGCATTCAATTTTTTTTAGCTTCACACTTTTATCCCGCACATGGCAGGGTTGGCAGAGAGAACTGCAGGAACCATAGGAACCTACTGTCAAGACACTCCGTTGGTTAGTCCCTGCTTTCTTCGTCCCCGCTTTCCGCCTTTTCGAGAAATTGGGTGTTGAGTGGCGGAACTCAACGCCGCGCTTTGCCTAGTTGCCAGAGTGAAGAAAATGGAAATAGAAAAATACATCTTCCCCGACTGGAAATCGAACCCAGAAACCGTCGCATTACAGGCAGACGTTTTTTCAGCAGACCTTTTCCAATTTCTGTAAAAGTGTGACGCGCTTCCTTCTACCTACTCTGCTATATGCGTGATACAGCGTGAAAGTGAGTCATTGATAATAACAGTAATTCAAAGGACATAAAGAGTAACAGTATATGTTATTTAAAATATGCCAGAGCAAACCTCAGCGTGTTAGGGGGCTGTAAAAAATTTACGACACGTATAACTGACGTTTGGAGGAAATTCAATTTATTTCGCTTACGGAAATGTGTTTTCTATTTTATAAAGCATAAACATCGATTTTGGAATAATAATAAGGTATATGATATTTATCATTGTATGAAGGTCTTATTAACAACTATTGTTAGTATTTTGTAAGACACTCCGCTTTAACGCTTCGTTCCTTGCTAGCTTCTTACCAGACAGAATAAAAATTACACGGAGAAGAAGTTCACTCCCCTAGTGGAGATCGCCTAAATATTTGCCTATAGAGATGCCTAAACGGCACCCTGTATATTACACACATAGAAATCCAACAGCTCTATGTTAAGACACTGCGTTCTCCGCTATTTACTCGTCGAGCAATTATGCTGACCCATATTGGTGCATACTGTTATATTTATACCACGAAAACGTTTTATTTCTTTCCTCATTTTACAAAGCGGCTTTAAGTTCAGGTGGCGTCATATATATTCTTAATTATCCTAATAAAAATATGAAAGAATCTTAAAAAAAGTTATTTTAAGAAAGCTTTTACCTGGAACGGTACAAACAAATTTACATACTTTTTTTAATACTTGTAATTTAGATGTATAGCGCGTGTAAAGATTAGTATGGCTCACCCGACTTTAAATCTTAAATCTTAGCACTAAGACCTATTTTCGCTTAAATCAACCCATGTAATGTTTGTTTCTAATTAGTATGACAGGAACGTTGTAGGTAAGCTCTCACTACGTACATATATGAACACTATGATAATTTATAGATATGTCGTGGAATTAAGCTCAGGTAATAACAGTAGTCTCAGTTCTATACTAAAAATATATAATATATACTTATAGCATATAGCTATATACTTAAGGAATTTAATAATAATGGATAATTTTAGATATATAATAAAAAGTCTAGAATAATAGTTCTCAATTGATCTGCATATCACCTATACCACGGCGAATGATTTTTAACTTAGCAAGTAAGTCTTCTTGGTGGTAGTACTAAAGTTTGTTTATTTCTCGCTTTATATATCTACCAACTTTGAATTACTGTGATTACATATTCACGTTTCACTCTTGCGGTAAGACAACATGTTAAAAATTCTCTTTTTGTACCTGTAATTATAGTAAGATATTAAAGGAAATCTTTAAAAGTATTCTGGTAATATCAATATTACCTGAAAACTTTTAAAGATATATTCAATATATAAATATTAGACATGAATCGCCACTCAACACGCAATGCTTCGAAAAAGGTGGAAAGCGGGGACGGAGAAAGGGAGAAAGCAGGGACTAAGCAACCGAGTGTCTTTATACTAGGTACCAATGGTTCCTGCAGTTCCCTCTTCCTACCTTACCATGTGCGGGATAAAAGCGTGAAGCTATAAAAAAAGATATAAATTAAGCTGAACTAAGAAATTGTTAACCGATATTATTATTTCATTAAGACATGAGCGAAGCTTTTAAGCTACTAGGGTAAACTTGCTTAATTCGTACCTGCGCTTAAATCGTACCTCCTCTATATCTCGGCTTGGGTAATAGTTATTAGTGCCTTTAGTACCATAAAATATTAAGAACTGGCGGTCATATTGCCATATGACAAACACAAATCTGCTACGTTGTTCCCGACTAAAATATAAAGCAGGTAAGTTTATTCTTACTTTTTGAACAGTTTTTTCGCATATTTCACAAGAACTGTCTTATAAGTATATCGTTCTTAAGCTGTTTACCTTATTATAAAATAATTATGCGTATATTTATGAATGTATTTCACAAAAGAAAACTCCCTTGTTTGTTGACATTTTTTTTTGTAGCAGATTTGAAATTCAGTTGACACTTGTGCCTATTTCGTACTCGCAGCAACTTCTTAAATCGTACCGGTACGATTTTGGAAAACTATTTATAATTTCATTTTAATTTTTAGTTATTTTTTGTATTTTATTTGTATCCAATTATTTTGTTACTATTTTAGGGCTACATGTCAAAAAAAACAGCAAGATCAATGTTTAAAAGGTAATATAGAAGAAAAATAACTACATTCTTTCTTCAAAGCTAATTCTAGAGACACTTGGAGTATTGTTGTCAATAAATTCACTTCTGGGACATTAAAACCAGTTAAAAGAAAAGCCAAAGGCACTCTTGTTATTACAGGAAGTCCATATAAACAAGAGCTTGAAGTTAAAGTAGAAGAAACCAAGAAGAAGACCATACCAAAGAAGCTAAATGTAAAGAAAACGAAAATACCTGAAAAAAACAAGAAATAGAAACAAGAACAAGATGAAAATGACTGTTGGATGATGATTACAACATTATTTAACAGAAACAAAGAAAACATGATTAAATGCAGTAATTGTGAATTATGGATACATAAGCTATGTGCAGGAACAACAAAAAAAATTAAATGTTACTGTGATGACGGACAGGAATTGGCAGAAACCATTGGCTGTATTACTAAATACTAATGTACTAGCATTCAATACATTAGCTACTAAGATTTTTAATTTTAATATTGTAAACCAATGATAGGATCTCAAAGTACGATTTAAGAATATACTAGTACGATTTAAGACGAATGTTCTTAAATCGTACTTTTTTTAAGTTTTTGAAATTTGCTTATTTTTCAGAAATTTAAAAGATTTACGTTGTTTTATTTTGATATACTTATAGAACATTAGTTATAGTTATTAACTTTATATAAACAACTATGTATTTTTCCTTCTTTTCCAAAATATTTGAGGTTCTCCTTAAGTGGTACGAATTAGGCAAGTTTACCCTATCTGTCTTTTATATGTATAACTTAAGCTGTATCTTTAAACTAGAATAACCGACTTAAATAGAGTACTTTCGGAACTCCATATATACATAGTGGAATATGGTGATTTCGTTACTTGTATACGTAATGTTAAATTTAAGTTATTCAAAGTTAAATAAAACGCAATTATTATAGTATTTAAATAAACAAAGAGAAGCCATCTAGCGATGCAAGCACAAAAGCGTGTAATTACGCGTCAGTGCCAACCGGCAACTTTGCCGGAACAAACAACATTTGTCTTAACTCACTTCAAAAATATGACCAGCGCTTAACTAGGATTTTACAACTAGATATCAACCTGGCTTTGTTTATATAAAAGGGTGGATGGAATCGGAAAAACTTATATATAACCAGGTATGGTTGAGGACCGTCGTGGCGCAGAGGCTTAAGCCTCTGCCTACCTGTAAATGCGACGGTTTGAGGTTTCGATTCCCACTCGGGGAAGATGAATTTTTCTATTTCCATTTTCTTCGCGGCGTTGAGTTCCGCCACTCAACACGCAATTCCTCGAAAAAAGGCGGAAAGCGGGGACGGAGAAACCAGGGACTAAGCAACGGAGTGTCTTAACATGAGTTTTATATGGTTCCTACAGTTCCCTCTGCCTAACCTGCAACATGCGGTATAAAAGCGTGATTGGCGCATATCGATATACATTCTATGATATTATTGTTACGAAAGTATATAGTACTGAAATTAATATTTAATTATTCAAAGCAGTAGAACCTACTTGTGATATTTTTGTTGGATATTGAAAAAATATATAATGTGTTGATTAAATAAAAAGGACTGAACTATTTAAAGTTGATTTCTTCTGTATTAACTATCGTACGAGAATAAACCAATTGATATTACTCTGTTATTTTATTGTGCAATATGGACTCCTAACAGTGAAATCTTGGCCTAGTGTCGACACTTGTTTAATACAACACTAGTTTTGTCCTCCATCTTAGACCATGTGGTCAAATAGAAATAAGTAAGAGTAATAAATATCCGAACCTTGGATTTGAAACAAATTTTGGATTTGAACCAGTATTTCGTGAGTGAGTTTTCGTTTAACTAAACAAACTGTCTGAGTAATATTAGTATACTTATCAATATTTTTATCGCAAAGTTTTCTATCTATCCGTTCTTAAAATGCTGGCAACATATGAAAATAAAAAAAATAATATTTTAAACTACGAATTTGATTTGAGAAACGTCGTGGCGTAGAGGCGTAGCGTCTGCCTGTAAACGCGGTGGTCTGTGGATTCGATTTCCTCTCAGCGAAGATGGATTTATTTATTTCTATTTTCTTCGCTGTGGCATATAGGCAATGCCTCTAAAAAAAGTGGAAGTGGAATTAAAGTGGAGTCCCATAGTTGCTGTGGTTCCCTGTGCGTACCCTTATTATGTACGTGAAGCTATAATAATAATAATAAATATTATATGGTAATTTCGATGTTTTTCCTATTTTTCTTTTTTGGCTTTAGAAAAGAACCAAGCAAACTGAATTAAAGAAGTAATGTTAAAATATTCCGTCTTAATGCTTTGAGTACTTTACGTATAAATATAGGGGACATGTTTTTTGTGGTAGGTAATTGCAAATGTTAAAATTGAATATATATATATATATATATATATATATATATATATATATATATATATATATATATATATATATATATATATATATATATATATATATATATATATATATATATATATATATATATATATATATATATATTAGATAAGATTACACATTAGAATAATTTTTTTGCAGATTCGATACTTATTCACCACAATTACTACAGCCATTACCCGCAAAGTCTGCTTCTTAAGAAAAACAAGTTGTACGTGTACTTTAGTTTAAAAGACCACATAATATTTGGTTAAGGTTTTAAAAATTAACTATTATTATACATACAAAATATGCATAGACATTTATGTTAAGGCTCACAACAACTGGATAGGACGTCCGTACATCATACAAGAACTTAGTAATTCTAGCTTTGTTCCAACCGCAACGTACAGGCGCCCCATTAAACATTTATAAAGCGAAACCCCAGAGAATGTACTGGAGACGAATATATTTTGCTATTTTTAACTGACCATTACTATCTGATAAAGTGGCACGTCAAGTCTACTGGCGAAGGGGTGTCCAAAACTTTTTAAGTCCGATTAATTAGCGTCTAGTCGGCAAATGAATTAACATTTTATCACATTATTGGTACTTGTATTGGAAGTTTATCACTGGGTATTGAAAAGGATAGATTAATTGATTTCCACTTTCTTCGCTCTGACAACTAGGCAAAGCACGCTGTTGAGTTCCACCTCTCAACACGCAATGCCCCGAAAACCGCAAAGCGGGAAACGGAGTTACTTAACACTGGGTTCCCAGGGTTCCCGAGGTTCCCGAGCGGGATACGTCAAACTCGGACCGCAGTTACATTTACATTAAAGTTAGTTATGCTACACAAATACTTTCTCTATATTTTTTTATTTAAACCGAGATATTCAAATAGTCGAGATAATCAATTTTGTAATATTGACGTATCAATACCATTAGTATAGATAATATATGAACAAAACTTAAAAATAGTCTGAAGTTGACATCCATCCACCAGGTAATTCATAAGCTCCGTTAATGAAAATGCTAGAAGAACAAAATGATCCTCGTCATATGCGCTATAAAAAATATTAAGCCGCGTTGTTGTTCGTGTAAATGTTTTTACCGTACAAATTTTTCCCCAGACTTAAACTGGATTTATACACCCCTTACGTTAATCCATTTATCCAACATCAGCATAGGTTATAACTTTGTGTTTTTTATCGAAATACGTTCAGCTTTCGCCGCATAATTGAAAACTGTGACGAGGCACCTGTTTAGCCTTACGTCCTGCATATACAGGCCGAAAAGTTAAGTCTACGTCAAATAAATCTATATCAGTTGGAAGTAGTCTTTATCAAAATATTCTTTATTTAATTAGGCTATTTGAAACTTTTTTCTAGAATCGCCAATTTTATATTGAAATGTCAGTCAGAAAATCAAAATTGTCAGTCCATTAGAAGTTGATCCGTCATATAAAACTTAAATTTTGTGTGAACTAGATGAAATAAACGAGAACAAAAGATTATTCTCATTCACTTATGTTAATTTACAAGGAATTTTTTCATACCGTATCCTAAATACCTACACAGTGGCATCTAGATTAGGCAGAGGGAACCTAGTATCAAGACACTACCACCTCGTTTGAGATAATGTCTTATGTTGAACATAAAAATAAGTAAGAGAGATAAAAATAAATAATTTCCTCGAAAGGGAATCGAACCCACAACCGTCACGTTTAAAGTCTTATTGCTTAAATTATATAGTGAATACTATATAAGGCTTATTTTAATTTGTATATTAAATATAGTAAAAAAATATATGTAACTGATGCCACAGAAACAATGATATAAACACAGACGCACAAGAATGACTCAAGTAACATAACAAATTAATTATGACATCCAATAACTATATAATTCCGTGAACGCATCTCCTCTTCCCATCTACAGTAGTAGCCTAACAAAAATGCACAGCAAAACTTTTAACGAGCCACTTCTTCTTCGATCGATTGTTCGTAAGCTTAAGAAAGCTTTATATGGTATATATTGGTAGGTTTTGGTATTTCTCACATATACATGTAAATGTAACAAAAGCTGCTAACTTAATATTTTTTACTTAATTTTTTTAAACTTAAACTATATTTAATTATTTAAATATAAACAAAATTTGTGAAATGTTATAAATTTTGATATTCCAAGAAAGAAAGTATTTTGTTAGAACAATTTTCGAAACAAAAAATATATTGCTGCTAACAAAAATGTGAGTAAGCCTAAAATCTCGATAGTCCATTAGTGGTGGATAACCACATACTAACACTTTAGTACTTAAGTGAAACAAACGAAAAGTCCGCAAAGTTTGCGAAGAAACGGGAAGCTTTATAAACACTAGGATTTCGGAATAATTAATGAACTATTGTTTTGAATCTTGGACTTGAATTCTTAAAGATTTACCTTCACACTCAGAAACGTTAATTGTCGTTTAATTGCAATTAATGCTTATATTTGCATTGGTTTATTATTTTATTCGTCTCAAAATGTGACCTATACTTATTTCATACAATAGATTTTTTAGTACATCTATAAACGATGGAAAAAATACTTAAATAAAACGTATAAAAATCAATTTAAATCCCGCTGCGTTCAAAACTTTTATACGTCTCTCTAAGTAAATACAACTAAGTTACCAAACAAAAAGCTCAAACTAAAAACAAAATATGTAGCACTCTTAACACTTTGTAAAGAATATCTAAGCATAATATTTCAATTTCCAACATTAATACGTTATCAGTTGAAACGAATTCCCCCTTTATCCATCAGAGCCCCATGAAAAGCATAGTTCTTCATATAGAATTCATTAGACAGCCCAATGTATCTCGGGCTTTGTTGCAGCGTGAGCGTGCATTTGACAAATGAAACACGTATTTCTTTCAAAAAGACAGACATTTTTGTTGTTTTTGTGTTACATTAATGAGCTGACTGATACAACAAGCTGTTGTGCCCTATTTGTGCGTACAAATTATTCTTATTTCTCTGCGTCATATCAGCTTGTTTACCTAGTTTTGACAAAGAGTGTCAATTAGTGGCACAGCACTCTACTTCCTTTGTATTTAAGTGTCTAAAGTCTCACTTGTCATAATATACATCTAATATAGATCTAAATCTCTGTTTTAGTATAAATTAACATTGTTTGATAGTTCGATTGATTCAATTGGTAATGTATTATCTTTTTAAGCGGATGTAAATGTTGTTATTGTAAGCCGTAATACTATCTAAGTGAAGCTTAAACTTAAAATTATTTCAAATTTAATTTTTTTCCGTCTTTAAATAACTTTTTTCCACTTCACAATAAAGATAAATCAAGCAAAATAATTCTATTCAGTACAGAATTGTATTTATATAATTGTTTCTGTCATAGTATTTTATGGCAACAACTTTCTTCTATATACTATGAATATGATTATTAATAAGGAAACAAGCGTAAAAGTTTCAATCCTAGTGGAATAATATCAAGCAACTTAGACTGGCAGTATAAAATACTACTTTCGTACCATTATCTCCAGCAACTTTCAAATAGAAAAACTTGCGTCGTTAGTGTGACCACTTCGTATACCTATACAATGAAAAATATCGGACTTCGGACGTTATGGCCAAGAATATAAGGCACAGTTGGTCGCAAATCCATATAAATGTCACAATTTATCGAGATCCCTTACATCATATTCATTTTATCGATACGTTCTTTATGTAGGGTGTTATTTAGAAAAAAGAGATACAAGAATACAACGCATCGTCGCAAGATGGTCCCCGTTCCAGATGAATTATAGCTTGTTAGTTTTGGTAAATAGTGATGACATTGTTTGTTCTGTTTTTTTTGGAAACGGTAGACATACATATTTCTATTGTGTATCGGGTTCAGAATATAACAGTATATTAGGCTTTACGATGCCAACGGTCGGTTTTGTCTTCATATTCAGAAAAAAAAGGCAAGTTTTATTATATTTTAAAAATTTCATTACATTTTTCGTATTTTCCTACAATTTGAGTGTCAATAACAATACAAAATTATCGTACATAGCATGTTCTTACATCAAATGAACATTTTATATAATAGTCCCCCGGTAGAGAAGCTTTTTAAAAATCTTCTTACAATAATGGTAGTAATAAAAGTTCTGACAGTCATACAGGGGCATTCTTAGATGTTCTGAAGTGTGTAATGTCTTTAATAACACTCCCTTCCTTTTATTTAGAGATTTGATTATTATTGGTTACATCAATTTAAGACTCTACTTTCATTTTAGAATATCATAGCCAAACCTTGAGGTACCAAGGTCGGAGCAGCTTGGATACTATTATGATGATCATATGATGTGTCATCTATTACCATAGAAAGCCTAAGGTAATAAAAGCTTAATATTATTGTTTTCATTGTGTTCTTAAAGTAAATAACAATTAAGAAAATAAACCTAATATAACTAGACACGTGGACCGTCGTGGTGCAGAGATGTAGCAACTGCCTGTAAATGTGACGGTTTGTGGATTCGATTCCCATTCGATGAAATATCTATTTCCATTTTCTTCGCTCTCGCAAAGCGCCACGTTGAGTTCCATCACGCAATGGCTCGAAAAAGGCGAAAAACGTGTATGCATTACAGAGATATTCATACACGTACATACATACACTCATATATTTACTCTATCTACTTGTACTCTAGTAGTTACAGCAATTGTTACAATTACTCCACTTTCAACAGCCTGTAACCGCTGGCATTAATCCATCGACAGTCAAGACTGATTAGTTAGCTTGTCTATCAAAGCATCAAGGTCGAGCCATCATCTAGACTAAATCTTGACTGAACCTTGTGTCTCGACCGGTCGTTGTGTAACCTCCACAATCTATGTGACAATATTGATACAGGTCTGATGGTCTCTCAGAGCTGTGAGTAATCAGCTATTGCCGTACGCACGTCTATCTGAACTAATCTATTTATTTCATTGTAACTGTGATGAAATTGGACAGGGTTTAACGAACTTGATGTGTATTGTATCGTTTGGAGTCTTATTATACGTACTTGTATATTGTCGGACCGTTGTGGTGTAGAGGCGCGGGGGTTGCCTGTAAATGCGACGGTTTGTGACTTCGATTCCCACTAGAGGAAGATGGATTTATTATTTGCATATTCTTCGCTCTCGCACCTAGGCAAAAGTGTCTTAACATTAGGTTACCAAGGTTCGTGCGGTTACATCTGCTAATCCTGCTACGAGCGGGATGTGTGTGTATATTGTGTTGTTATGGATGTATAACGTCATGTAACGTTTGAACTAAATAACAAAAATACTAAAGCAAAGTGAAATTGACTAAAGCGGTCAAATTCAGTTTCACTTGAAGTTGCACAAGTGCAAATATTGGATATAATAATTAACGCAATGTTTCCAATGTGAAACGTGGAGGATGGAGGGTACAGACACTAGAATCTCTTTGCCTAACTTTTGTATAGGATGACGCAGCGTAGGAAAAATAAATTAAAAAACAAGTAAAAACTATTTACTATTAAAAACTATTTACTTATATAGATAAAAAAAGTTAAAAATAGTAAAAATTCTGACAGTCTGTATTATGAAATTAACACTAAATATATTTATTACCTCCTGCTAACATATCGTGGCGTGCTCTTTATATTTCATACGATATTTGGACATTCCAAGTTGGGTTTTCAAAAATGCATAACACTAACTTTAGTATCTTTATTCACGAATGCACTTGGGGAGACGGGAATATTCAATAAATGCAACCTTTCATATATAATAATATGTTTATTTTAAACAAAATGTATATAGAATTTTTCTGTACATATGTTTGTAATAGATTGTGAGAGCAGTTATTTATTTCTAGTGTTTTAAATGAAATAAATAATGGTTTGAATTTAATTAACAAACTGTTTTTAATATCTTTTCGTGGAAGCATTTTCAGATAAATATTCTATCAACTAGTTTTATTGTAGGATCTTCGGCTCATTTTTATTCCCGCCAAAATTGACGAGCTGTTTCGCCAAAAGCCTCGGTGCTAGGTGTCATGCCGTTCGCCGAGAGTTGTCTAATCACGCGTCGTGAGCTCCGCGAATATATTCAAAATTCAAAATAAGAAGGTTTAAATTGTGCTACACTGTGTTGATATTGTGATCTGTGTTCCTTAACGAACTGTATAATGAAAAATACAACATATACAACCATCCCGGGACTTTTAACTATCTTCAATACCGTGGCGGAAAGTCGAGCCCAAGAGAATTAAAAGTAACACATAAAATATTAAAATCATCCACTGACCTATCGTGGTATTCAACCAATTATGTTTTTTTTTTATTTGAAATATAAATAATACTACCGACACCTTAGTTCGTATCCTTTTTAACTTTTACTGTATGTTCTTATTGTAAATATTTATACATACTTTTACTGTATAAATACTTTTACTGTACGTTCTTATTGTAAATATTAAATGATACATGTCGGACCATCACAGGATGCCTTAAACCAACGCCATTAAGTCTCCTATACCCGATAGCCGGAATAGCCCCTCCCTACGTCCGCAGAGACATTGCGTCTAGTATAGAGAAAAGCAAGCAGGAGACAGATGAGAGACACCCACTCTATGGAGCACAGGAACACACTCATCGCCTTAAAAGCCGTCGCAGCTTCCTCAAGGCGACAGCAGCACTAACGAGTGAACCTGCTAAAGCTCGCCGCGAACTGTGGATGAAAAGGATACCTCCTCCTGCTAGCTACATAAAACTAGACGAAACTCTACCTGCTGGTAAAACTCTGCCTTTTACAACTTGGAAGTCACTAAACCGACTCCGGACGCAAGTGGGCCGCTGTAAGTTCAATTTGAGAAAGTGGGGATACAGTAGCGACAATGACAGGCGTTGCGATTGTGGTACTGACCCACAAACTATGTCCCACCTACTAGAGTGCCCATTGTGTACCGACACCTGCACAATGAAAGAGCTCTGGGCAGCCACAGATAAAGCTGTAAACGTGGCTAAATACTGGGCCCAAACAGTATAAATGCCATCCTAAATGCAAATGCCATTTGCCATCGACACGACGAAGAAGAATTGTAAATATTTTTTATATTAATATTAAAACATAATATATAGAATTAATATTAATCATATTGAACTCTGATCTTATCTTTACATTTTTTATAGCTACTTACTGTCACTTAGAACTAGGGCTACGGCGAATTACATAAATTTTTATATATGTTTTTTTATTGTTATAAAATAAAATAATACGATGAGGTTCGAAAATAAAGGCAAAAGTAAGCAGTTTTACGGGAATTTTAGCCTAAATATATATAGGACATGCTCGCTTTTGATGGAACTCGTCGGGGTAGTCGACCGCTGCGTTAATGCCTTTCATAAACTAGTAAGAAGTTAACAAAAACTATTTTGAAAAATTCAATAATAAGTGAATAGCGTTTGGATTTGAGATCTAAGACAACTTCAATCATATTTTGGGTGTTCTTTTTAGAATCAAGACCTTTTAATATAGATTGGTCACGTTGACCAACTTACATTTGCTGTAATCAATATTGAAACACGAATCAAAATTCGTCAGCATTTCAAGGAACCTGAGGCTGGGTCTGTTTCATTAATTGAGATTTGGTAAGCTATCAATCACTTTTCATTCAATCAAGATATGCTAAAGAACTATTTAGCTATTTGATTCACGTTTTATCCCCCTGATAACAAGGTAGGCAGATGAAAACGCGGGAAGCGTTCCACCAACCAGGTTCCCTGGTGTTAAGACAATCCACTTTCCACCTTTCGAGACATTGCATATTGATTAGCGGAAGACAACGACGCCCATTTCCTATTAAACTGAATGAAGAAAACTGGAAATGAAATAATCCACTCTCCCCGAGTGAGAATCGAACCCACAAACCGTCATTTTTACTGATACTGCGCTGCACTAGGAAGGTCCTGGTAATTTTTATATATCGTAATAAATATATATTTTAACATATAATATATAATTATAAAACATAAAAGGCTTAACTAGTCATTGCATAATCTATATATTGTGTGACTGACGTAGTGGGTGTAGCGTATACATTATACACGTATAGTGAGTCCGAGGAGACAATAGGTCGGATTAGCGACTTGCACGGGCATGATAAAACTGGATAGCTTAGGCTTTGGTACACTTAACAGGTATTCAGATATAATATTTTATATATAAATTGTATTATACGCAATATACGCAAAGGTAGCAGATTCAAATTGGGTTATGATCTAATTTAGATCCTTTTCTTGTTTGATGAGACTAATTAGCTAATTATGTTTTATTTTGTTCTCGTATATAAAACTCGAGACGTTCGGTCCGTATCTTTTCCCTTAACTAAAAGTATATTGTTGGGAACAAGAGGTGGTTACAGTGTACTTTAAAAACAGACATTGAAACACTTATAGATGATGTTTTGTATTTGTACATAGATTCTGCGTAGTTGCATTAGAAACAAATAACTTAATAACAATATTTCATACTAGTACCCTCCTAGTAAAAGCCGTAGCCTGCATGCAACAGCCTCAATTGACATAATTTCATTACTTTCACTGTATTTATCATCTAAGTCTACCCTCTTTTGGAAAGGAGTTCTTACATGCAAGGTTTTTGTCTACCAATTATTTAACTTGACGTATATACTTAACTTAAGTCACTTGTATAAGTAACATAGTGTCAAAAAGCTCCATTTACCACTCTCCGTCATTTTCACTATATTCTATATTTATTTGCAATTTACTGAATTGATTATAATAATTATAATTTAAAGATCTTCTTAAATGGTTAAATAATCTTCTTAAACCGTTAACACATTATGTGACAATAGTGGCACTGTAACCCTACAGTAAATGCACCGTTTAAAATTCTGTCAATTGTCACAGAGTATTTAACACTCAACCCATTCGTAGTACAAAACGCATTGCAAAGCAATGGATAGCATTGTAATACCATGTGCCATAGTAATCTGAAGCTTTTCAATAATTCTACTAATTACAGGATAATTAGTTAGAGATTTCAACAATCTGTTAACTGTTTTTTGTTGGTTAGAATGATAGCTTAAAGCTTGTAAATTAGTGCAAGCTTTTAATTAAGTGTTAAAAAATATTTAGAATGAGCTTTCTTATGTATCTTTTAAGGACTTTTAACTATCATAACATATAACATGAAAGACGTGGCGACGTGAATAATGAGAATCCTGCTTTAAGAGATAGTCACCATTCTTATTAATTTATTTGTTGCGATACTGGAATAAATTATATGTATGTAAAAAATATATATATATACGTAATATATAAAAAAATTACACTATACTAATTTTAGAAATCCTTCCTAATAAAGTATGATTGGAGGTATTTCGATATAATAACTGTGTAGACACATAAAAAGCAAAGGCAAAACGCGGTGTTGAGTTCCGCCACTCAACACGCAATGGCTCGAAAAAGGTTGAAAGCGGGGACGGAGAAAGCAAGGACTAAACAACGGAGTGTCTTAACACTAGGTTCTTATAGTTTCTGGAGTTCCCTCTACTTATCCTGCAATATGCGGGATAAAGCACCTCTGTTTGTGACGAAAGACTAACGCAAAGTGTTAAAAAAGTTCCACAAATGTATATATTTTCGAATACTTACGATTATATATAGTTAAACAGTATTATTAGAAGATATTAAAAATCCTTAAAATGATTGATACAATCCATGTTCCCCGAGAGGGAATTGTACCCTCAAAAGGCAGATTCTACGCCTGTGCGTCGTGCGTGCTCGCGATATCTATATATAATATACATATATAATATTTTGACATATAACAATATTTGACATATAACCAACTCGCTCGATACTGTATCCTGCAAAACATGTTTACTATAGTTGAGTTGTAACTTTGAGAATTTCGCTTTCCGCCTCGCTGCCTTTAAAAACTTGCCCAGTTCCAAAGTTTGGGCCCTCGACATTCTGTACTGACTCCACCTAGTGCCACTTGAATATTTCATATATCATTATGTACCTACTTTGAAGTAAGATTTGGATTTTTGTCTGCAACTTGTTTATTTCACATTAACAATTTATTTAATGTTATAAACAAAAAACTTCTTTTTTAATGAGTAGTCTATTATCTAAGAATATTATGCTCTTTAAAACGTTACCTTAATTTTTGGTATTGGTTTGACATATGGTACAGTGGGTACTTGACTAGAGTTACTTCTGATATTAAAGATGGGTCATATATCAAGAAGTTTGTGAGAAGTGAGAATAAAAAGGAGGGTGTAATAAAAATCCAAGGATTCAACATGCAGGTACCAGCTGTGAGTGATACCGGTTTTAGAGGAGGTCAGAACCAGCGCTTGGGACTGGTAACTCAAAGTTAAACGGAGCCCCTTTAAAATACATTAATTCTCCCTTATATAATTCAAGCTTCTCTCACTACCTCTTTCTACCCCATTCATATCCTGCCTTATGTATATACTACTTGTTAGATCGAGTAGTCGTAAGAGGAGGTAGAAACTAATGTACAAATTGAAAGTTGAATAAGAGATTGTTCTTATTATTTTTTTCTTTTTTTTATATTATAAGTTGAAAAATGACAAATGGCAAACGAGCAAATGGCAAAATGTCAAGAGGCTAATGTTAAGTGGATACCCTGCCCCATAGACAACAACAACCTGAGAAGATGTGGATACATTGCCAACCAAATACCCAGACCAACTCTTTAACTCAACTTTATATTTATAGAATCGAACCTGTACTTCAACGAATGCTTATTACTTAATAATTTCCCCAGTATATTGTTACAATATTAATTAATACCCCCAAACCCCCAAATCCACTCGCACAGTGGCCGAATTGGCGCAGGATGCATAAAGGCGGTACTCAAATACATTAATCACACAAGACAAAAGCCGGTGCTATATTGTTATCACCGTCCTTCAAGCTTCCCGGACCAGGATCTATTAAGAAATATTATATATACATATAATATAAAGTAAATTTTATATAAGATATTAAATTACCTTTACCTTCGTGTAAAATGTATGGGAGATTTATTTAACATGGATGATAACCTAATAATAAATTAAATGACGATATCTTTGCGAAGGAAATTATATATTAATGTTTCGTTATGGCAAGATAAGGCGCGGCGTTAAGTTCCGCCATTTGACACGTGTAACATAAAATATAGGTTTCGCCATGTCTTGAAATGTTAAGTGAAAGCGCGAAACTGAGTGTCTTATCTCTAGATTCTTTCTACCATGCCTTATGCAACGACAAGCGTGAATTTTTAATCATTCCGTTACGTACCGAGTGAC
The DNA here is from genome assembly GCA_037178615.1 of Dione vanillae. Taxonomy (NCBI): domain Eukaryota; kingdom Metazoa; phylum Arthropoda; class Insecta; order Lepidoptera; family Nymphalidae; genus Dione; species Dione vanillae. Next base: position 3,152,100 of record JAZFAU010000099.1, read on the forward strand.
AAACAAACTCCTCCTCCTCTGCTTACTCCTTTATTAATAAAAAGTGCAACGCTGCACTTTTTATTAATAAAGGAGTAAGCAGAGGAGGAGGAGTTCCACCACACAAACATTCAATATTAAATTCATCTCTTTTCCCTCTTGATGATAGTAGATGGGCTATTATGAGATTCTTAGAAACAGTTTTGGTATGATAATAACTTTAGACCTAAGCCAAAGCTTTAGAGTTAAGTCCAATTAATTGTAAGTACTTATAGTGCTCCACCGTTCTGTGAATTGTGAAGCTTAAAGAAAGCTCAGCTTCGCTAATTTTATATGAAACTTTTAAACTTATCCACTTGGTAGGTATATAGATTAAATTGGACCTTTTTTAACACCCGTAATGGAATTTCTTTTTCATTTTTAGCTATCTCTGTTTAGTTAAGCATGTCGTTTATTTAAAGCTGCTAAAGTCGATATCGTATATCGATTGATAAACCGAAACCATATATTTTCTTTTTCAATCAAATATATCCAATACCCAAATAAATTTTAAATGTTATTAATAATTATAAATTTTCACATATATTATAAAGGTGTAAGTTATAAATAAGTTAATTATAATAATAATAATAATATTAATAATAATGAGCCGTAGTTTCGCAGAGGCGGAGCGTCTGCGTGTAAACGTGACGATTTGTGGGTTCCATTTTCACTTGGAGAGGATAGATTATTTAATTTCAATTTTCTTCGCTCTGGTAACTAGGCAAGTGAGGCGTTAAGTTCCGCCACTTAACACGCAATGAGTCGAAAAAGCAGAAGGCAGGGAACGAAGTATCTTAACACTAGGTTCCCACGGCTTCTGCGGTTCCCTATGCCTACCATGCTATAAGCGGGATAAAGTAGGATGATACGTGAAGCTTAAAAATGTAAAAAAAATGACGTGAAGTATCAACTAATATTACAAAGTAATGAAAAATGTATTAAGTTTAACGTTGTAATCTCAAGAACTCCCTTTATTAAGGAAGGCTTTTATCGTGTTTCATCAAGTTTATAGATATGACTTGACACACTGAGGCCTGCTGCGAAAATAACCTAAGAACGTGTCATGTCATGACAACAAATCAGACTAAGTAGCGAGTGAATAAACGAAGAATAATGGAGAATAAAATTAAGCTGTTACAAATATATGATAAAAACTGAATTTATACATGGTACATAATGTTTGAAATTGTTAGTGTTTAGACACTCTCCAGCTTTTGCAGACTAGTTGAGCAACGAAATGCCGGAATAAGAAAAGAGAATTCAATTTACTTTCCCCGAGTAGAAATCAAACCCACAATCGTTTACAATCAGTCACTGTTCCACTGCCTCACGGTGACCCATTATTTAATTTTTTATAAAAAAGTATTACTTATACTTTTACTTAGCAAAGCTTAAGTCGTACAAATAATTGTACTCAAAGACTCCCTTTACACTCTTTAACCCCATGTCAAAAGCTTAAGCCAACGCCCATATAGTCCACTCGGCACTAACGACATGGTTAACTTGCCTACCGGAAGTTAATGCTAAACGCCTTAGGTCACACGAACAAAATCAAGTTGTTACATTCTGAATGCCCTGTTGGTTTATGAGGTAGGCGTATAGTAAGAACATGGGTAGGAATTTCGTATTAGCTTTTGTTTTATTGGATTTTTTTGTAAGTTTTTCTTATTTTGAGCTAAATATGGGTTATTTTTTCATAAGTAATCAAAAAAATCGTGATAAATTTTTAATAAATAGATTCACTATCCTGTAAGGTAGGGAAAGCCTAGACACTCCGGTTCCCACTTTCCTCCCAATTTTAGGACATTGCATATTGAGTGGCGAAACTCAATACCGAGGTTTGTTACCCGAGCAAGGAAATTTATTTTATTTGAGTTGTAATGGGCCTAATTTGAGTTGTATTCGTTGGGGTAGTGGGCATCACTACCGCTACGAATAAATTTAGATTTAGAGAGAGAAAAATAATCCCAAGAATAACTCTAGAAATGCCTCAAACCACGCTGAAAATTAGGTAACTACCCATTAATTTTTAGCTTTAATGTCAGTGATGTTATAAAAAAATAATTTATACCTTATTTGTCGTCAACAAAGCCTTTTCTATTTGAGTGCAAATCTATAGGTCAAATTTCAAATTTGTTACATTCTCTCTACTCTCCTATTTCATCCCAAACATAGAAGTCTATTTGCTAAATGTGAAACTTGACGCAGCACTATCTTGACAAAATAATTTTCAAAAATTTTATATATTTATTTCCCATTTCATAATTAGTACAATTTTGTACGTAAATATAAAAAATGAAATAGCTTTTAGCTAAAATTAATAACCTTGTCTTTCCTTAGTTACAATGGCACATAAGTAAATTTAAATAAGTTTATAAAATTGGTAGGAAACTGATGGAAAGAGTGCTTTAACACTAAGTCCTTACAACCTACAACCCAAAAGAAAGCTTTATTACTGTATGCCATTAACGTAGAAGGGGAGGAGGGGGGGTGCGAGTGGTGCAGTCGCACCGGGCATCAAAAGGAAAGGGGCATCAAAGTCGACGATCAATTCTTCTAATTTTTTTTCAATCAAGAAATAAAATTATAAATTATAACTTATATATAGATACTATAGCTTTGAAGAAACAAAAAAGTTTATATCTACTCTACTATGTTCTGAAATCTGAAGTTATTTTGACCACTTTAAGGGGCCCCAAGACCTAAGCTGCACCAGGCAACAAATATTCTAGCCACGCCACTGTTGTACGCGCAGTGAAAAAGCTTTTTTTTGCGAATTAAAACTTTTTCACGCATGACCTCTGGCATGTAACATGTGCAGTTACAACAAATTTTCTACCACAAACTGAGTTAACTTTTTATCTAGCTTTCGGAATGAGGTGTTAAATGCTAAACGGCAGTTAGCGACGCGTGAAACTTTGTAAATCTAACCCCACTTAACGTATGTAATGGTTAGTAGAGACAACGTATGGGACATGGGCGTACCTATGCGTTTTTCTGAAGACCTTTTTTTATAGATAATAGTTCTTTTTTATATCACAAGAAATATAATTAAAAAATAAATTTTATAAGAGTATTGTATGCTATATATAAAATGTATTAACCTTTACAATATTATTTCATTGTTTTACTACAAAAAACCAAAATTTAGAGGCTTCAATCTATAAATTTGCCTTTTTGGAATAGAAATAACCAAGAACTATGTACTACACGTAACACATTCTGGTAGTTAAATTCAGGATTTTCATATATAATATAAAGTTCGTTCTGCAATATGGTTGCGAAATGTAGAATGAAGAGATAAGCTAAGGTACGACCTTACTCACACCATTTAAAGATTTTCATCAACTGAAGCTTGCGCTAAATTGTCGGTATTCATTAGCCTGAAAAATTCTGAAGAATCTTTGACTACTTTGACAACTTAGTCAGAGCTAAGTAAATATAGTATACTCGTACAAAACATTTTACACTCACGCTTAAAAATTGAACCTTCCACATTAGACGATTAGATACGGCTAGTTATCCAAGAATCCAGTCGAAATGTCGTTATTACCGAAAAAACATACCAAAAGAAATAAACTCAATTAATCCTTCAAAAAAATTTCATTTAAAATATGTACAAATTAGCAAAATCAAAATTTCTTCTCACACTTCACTTTACATTTTACATAACGATAAAAATAACAACTGGAAAGTATTTATTTTTAAATAAAAATCACATTTTACAAATTGTTTAGAAAAAAACATTAAAGAAATGTTAAAAGTTTGTTCAGACTCGCTGTACCTATAGCTGTTACCATATCAAACTTTTTAAGTTATTGCACAAAATAGAAAAAATATAATCAATATTTTTTTTATTTTTTTTTACCTTCACGCTTTATCCTGCACATGGCAGGGTATGCAGACGGAACTGCAGGAACTATTGGAACCTAGTGTTAAGACACTCCGTTGCTTAGTCCCTGCTTTCTTCGTCCCCGCTTTCCACCTTTTTCTAGGCATTGCATGTTGAGCGGCGAAACTCAACGCTGCGCTTTGCCTTAGGTGCCAGAGCGAAGAAAATGAAAATAAAAAAATCCATCTTTCCCGATTGGGAATTGAACCCAGAAACCGTCGCGTTACAGGCAGACGTTACGCCTCTGCGCCACGATGGTCCTCAATCAATATTAGTAATGCAAAATTACATACATGTCACTTTTACATTATACTGAATTCCTGTACTGGATTGAGTCCCTCGTGACGTCTCTTCATATTTCCTCTATATTTCTTCAGATAGACATACAAAAACGTTAATTTTTTTATTTTTCTTTTATAAAGAGTTGCTGAAAGCTCGGGAGACCTTTTATATAATAAAATCAGTTGAAGCTCCCATTCCATATTTTACAAGGCAATTATAAGTTTGTATCATGTTGTAACTGACCTTTTAGTTAGACGCGTATTATATCCACTCTGCAATTAAACTTTGGATCGTATAGCTAAAGCTCAGTTAAAGATAGTCACTTGTATGAAAATTAAAAACAAAATAGAAAAGCAATTTTATGTAACAGGAAGTTTTTAAATTATATTTATTAAAAAATATTTTGTAAGTATTTTGAATACCAGTAAAACCTGATAAAGTTGACCACTTTAAAAAATTCAACGTTCCACTAGTTTAATTTTTTATAGCTTCACGCTTTTATCCCACATACAGCAGAGTAGGCAGAGAGAAATGCAGGAAATTTAATGTTAAGACACTCCGTTCCCACTTTCCGCCTTTTTTCGAGGTATTGCGTGTTGAGTAAACTCAACGCCGCGCTTCACCTAGTGCCTAGAACGAAGAAAATAAAAATAGAAAAATCCGTCTTCCTCGAGTGGGAATCGAACCTACAAACCGTCGCGTATACAGGCAGACGCGATAGTCCTTGAAAATGGTTGTTTTAAAAAATTTTAATGACTGAAAAATTTGAATGATATAAATGTTACGAACTATTTTCATTAAATATACTGAAACACAATTCTATAGCAAGCGAACTATAATAAACCAATTTGAAGAACATTTTTTGTTTCCTTCCTTTCTCCACAAAAGTTATACATGGAGAAGAAAAGAGCAATTCAGGTGGAAAGTCGGAGACAGACGATTGTAAAGCTTTGTAAGCTTACAACGAACGAACAAGACATAAAACTTGGAAAATCCTATCCATTTTCCATCAATAATTGATAATAGATGATGTCATTATGTCAGCAGTGATTGATTGGACCCCCTGGGCGTTGGCTCAACACAGTACACGGATTAAGATCTATTTATAATCTGTATATAAACGTAAAGCTTTCTAAGCTGCGGTTGGGATATTTGTCAATTTAAACATTTTTAATGAGGGTCTCTGATCTGAGCTTTAGAGGGTTATAGCTTCAATAGAGTCTAAAAAAAAATAATGTTTCTGTCTATTTTTAGACTAGATGAGATTTTTAGACTATAGCTACGTCTGAATTTTCTAGTGTATTTCAAGCAAAATAAATAGCCTAGAATTAATAGTTCGTTACATCTATAACGAATTCAAATTGATTATGTCCAGATTATGGCGCAGAGGCGCAACGTCTACCGCGCAACGTGTAACGCAACGGTTTCTGGGTTCCATCCGCAGTCGGAGAAAATGGATTTTTCTATTTCCATTTTCTTCGCTCTGGCAAACTAGGCACAGCGCGGCGTTGAGCTCCGCCACTCAACACGCAATGCCTCGAAAAAGGTGGAAAGCGGGGATGGAGAAAGCAGGGACTAAGCAACGGAGTGTCTTTGTCTTAATACTAGGTTCCTACGGTCCCTGCATTTTCCTCTGCTTACCCTGCCATGTACGGGATAAAGCTTGAAGATAAAAAAAATATATATATATCAAAATGATATATGTTTTACATTTAATCGCGACGGTGAGTGGGTGCGATTTTTTTCTCGCAAATAATTGAATCCCCTTCTCTTTTATCCTTCCCTCGACGTTAAGTTCCTCCACTAAACACGTTATGTCTCGAAAGCCGGAGCGCAGAGACATAGTGTCTTAACACTAGGCTCGTTTTGCTTATGCTACTTTGTTACGAACAGAATATAGCTTAGAGCAAGCTAAAAACAGCCATTATACCTAATACGACACAATTCGAACACTTTTGTTGCCATTAAAATTAGTGGCATTTATAAACATAAATACAATTATCACTTATGACATAGTATTGTTATGTTTCTCATACACATACATATTTTTTTATTACATATTTATTATATATAAATAATTACTTAGAAATAGGCTAATGAATAGGCGATATAAGATAGAAGGATGACATATACAACTTTATGTTTCTTACCTTATGTTTTAAAAATTGAAATAACCAGGAAAAACCCTACACGATATAACAGTAAACATGTAAGTTGTGGGTTGAATTCCTACTCGGGGGAATTTATGATTAATTCCTTCCCTTACACTCTAGGCTTTAAAATTAAATCAATGGTAAACACTCCGTTCCTGACACGTATAGGTTAAAAATAAATAAATTACATTAATAATCACATACACAACAGAGTGCCTTCGTCCGTTTGAAGTTACAATAAGATATTTCTGTCACAAGAAAAGAGATTCAAACATTGTTGAATAATAATTAATGGAATGAAGTGAAGTTTTATTCAACACGGTAAACCAGGATGATTGATTAGCCCCCGGACAAAGGATTTAATGAAATAAAGAAAAGATTATGAATACCTTACAGCTCTGTTGTGTGGAGGGGATGACGGAAGCTCGATTGTGAGTGACAGTTGTGAGTTTAAATTTATTTCTATTGTGTGTATATCGATGCCCATTGTAGCGCGGAGGCGTAACGTCTACACGTAAACGTGACAATTCGTGGGTTCGATTCCCAGTCGGGGAAAATGAATTTTCCTATTTCCACTTTCTTCACTCTGGAATCTAGGCAAAGCATGGCATTGAGTTCCGCCACTCAACACGCAATGCTTCGAAAAACGGAGGATGCAGGAGTTAGTGCTCCTATGGTTCCTGCAGTTTCCTCTGCCTACCCTGCCATTGAGTGTCTTGATTTACTTCAAAAACTTACTTGCTTACTAAAAAATATGCTAGAAAAATAGAGAACTGTCTTAACACTAGATCCCCTCTGCCTCAGAATAAAACTAATAAAAAAACAAAAGTATAGAATTAAAAAGCTACATTGTTTAGCTAACGTTAGTGATTTATAAAATTCAAAAGGTTCACATTACACCCGTGTAAGCGTAGACATTAGGTCAAATCGAATATGCGCCGAACACACAAAGTATTAATCTATCAACGTCCGAAAGCTTTTGTGCCTTCTTGATTTACAGAGGCCTGATTCAAACAAAAAATTGACTTACCGGCTTCCCCCTCGCCTAAGCTAGACTCCATTAGATAGCTGCATTATTGAAAATAAATCCTGAAACAATTTTTTTATATTAGTTTTTTTTAATTTATTTTTTATTTTGTAAATAGCGAAGTAGGTAAAGAGAAGTTAGTGTCTAACACTATGTTTTTCACTTTCCGTCTTAAATCAAAAATTAATATTTACAATATGTTAACTTATTAGTAACTTTGAATTCTGGTCCAGTTAAAATAAATAAATATATATATATATATATATATATATATATATATATATATATATATATATATATATATATATATATATATATATATATATATATATATATATATATATATATATATATATATATATATATATATATATATATATATATATATATATATATATATATATATATATATATATATATATATATATATATATATATATATATATATATATATATATATATATATATATATATATATATATATATATATATATATATATATATATATATATATATATATATATATATATATATTATCGATTCTTATTATCATTTTAAATGAAAAATTTATATACAAGACGATCTCATATACTAGTGTAGTGCCAATTTACTCCATTCTCCTTTTCCAGTCAACTAAATTCAGTGAAACCTAGAAAGCTTGACATAAAAGCTAGAGAGAAGTGTTAAGACTCTCTGTTCTATAATATCTATCTGGAATGAAGATATTGTGTTAAGTGTGTCACCATTTGATTAGCTGACGCAACGCTGCGCTGCAGACTCATTTTGCTTCATGGGAACTGGATCTACTTCCATAAAATATACTATAAATACTTTAAAATAATTAATATACAAAATCAAATGAATTATATAATTTAATTTATACAATTAGAGAGCCAGAAACGTCGTGGCGCAGAATCACCGTGTTTAACGCAAACGACGGTTTGTGGGTTCGATTCTCACTTGAGAATGAATGAATTACTTTTATTTTCTCTGCAACACTAGCAACAAGGCAATAAGCGCGGTGTTGAGTTCCGCTACTCAACACACTATGCCTGGAAACAAGGAAAATGGAGAACGAGGTGTCTTAACACTAGGTTCCTTCAGCATACCCTGCTTTTTGCAGCGTGAAGCTATAAAAATAAAATATAAATAGCCAGCGGTGAGGTGATACAGGTCAGCATCTCAAGTTCGTTCTATTAATCAATTTAGAAATACCGACGTCTTATTGCTAGATGATTCATCACTTTGAAATTTATTAACGTCGAAGTAAAACTTCATGTAAGAGGCGTTAATTGAAAAAGACGATGTTATGAAAGATACGAATAGCACAGGTTCAAAACTTTAACTTCCTTTTAAAATAATATTTTATATGGCATAGAAATAAAAGTTATTTATATTATAATTTTACAATCCATAATAATATTAAAAAGCTTGAAAGCTGCTGTTTCAAATCTCAATTTACTAACATAGGCTATGAAGTATGCTACCCTTTTTAACGTTTCGACGGAACCTATTGCATCTGTAATCAGATCTATCTTGGGGAGTTGATGTGGCATACATATCTCCTAATAATTACCATTCCTCACAAGTGAAGCTACATTTAAAACCTACTAATAAACATATTTTATATTAAACAATATACATACATATATATGCATAAACTTACTTTTTTTTAACTAAAAAAAGTAAATAAACCGTAGTGATTTATCACTATTTTCTCTGGCACTTTAAAGAGAGACGATGTCCATCTATATTATAAAATGTGTACAATAATATACAATGCTTGAACATTTACGACGTGCTTAACGAAACTAGCATCTAACGTCCATAAAATTTGTTTCATTGCCATTTTATTACACGTAAAAATTTAGTTTTATGGCTTCGTGACTTCAGCCTTTGCCTTTGGTGTAGGTGATGTATCAATCTTTTATTTTATCGATTCAAAATATCGACTTTAATTACTCTTATTATCGATATTATGTCAATATTACTTATTAAAAATAAAAAATAAATACTTTATGAAGATTTTGTCTGCTACAAAGCTAACATGCTTGTTTGGATAAATATCTCAGTGACTACTTGGTTTTAATTTGAAAAGTTCCGTTAAACGGTTTATTTAAGGAATGCACGGCAAGAGTACCGTATAGTAAATGGGTTTAAAGTTCATAGTAACTTTAAACCCATTTAGCATGCTAGGTGCATTATGTCGCTTTGGTCATTTTTATTTAAAAAATTAACAATACTATAAAGTTAAATTCCAAATTTCGAAAAATGGTTGAAGTAAAAAAATAACATCTCATCGTAATCTCATGAAAAGTGATAGTTTTTAGTGACAGAGCAGTCTTCATCTGTATATAGTGAAATTTTCCAAGAATTTGTGCAATAGGGATGATATTAGCTTACCATATTACCTGCTGTAAGCTATATACATTTTATGTCAATTCTAGTAAGTTTATTGTTTTCTCTGCTCTCCACTTTTGGCATTTTACATTTTCCTACAGTGCGAGAAATAAGGTGAAGCGATTTTTTTAATAATAACAATTAAGATTAAATACACTACACTGTCTAAGGTCAATCACCTTTCCACATACGTCACAGTAACTGCTGTATATATTCACGTATATATTTTTGTCAATTTGACAAATCCGCCAAAACGACCGTTTCAAACACGCCACGTTATTACGAGAATCACCTTTGTGTTTCTGCCTTTGACTTTTGCATTTCGAAATGTAGCATTTGACCTTTTGTATTTTAAAAGCCGAATCGTTTTCATATAACTTTGTATATATATATATATATATATATATATATATATATATATATATATATATATATATATATATATATATATATATATATATATATATATATATATATATATATATATATATATATATATATATATATATATATATATATATATATATATATATATATATATATATATATATATATATATATATATATATATATATATATATATATATATATATATATATATATATATATATATATGTATATATATATCAACCTACAAGTTGCATGAAGTTGCTGCCATTACCATGCCACAATTAATTCACTTTTCAGCAATCAAATAGTTTTGGCAGTAGATTTCCATATGAACAAATCTTATATATTATATCTTAGTATTTGTTTCTAACTAAGTATACTAAGTATATCTTTTACTTTTCTTAGTTGGTACGTCATCTATTTACTAATTTATTTAATATTTATTAATAATATTATTAAGGACAATTAATTTTATTTATATACGCTGGTTTACAAAACGCGTCAGTTTATATATTTATATTAATTATTGATATATTATTTGTTCACTTTGTCCCCACTCGGGGAGAATACATTATTTTATTTGTATTTTTCTCGCTCTGGCAACTAGGCAAAGCTCGGCGTTGAGATTCGTCACTCAACTCACAATTCCTAGAAAGGCGGAAAGCAGGGAACGTAGTGTGTTAACACTATTTTTCCGCGGTTCCTGCAGTTCCCTCTACCTACCTTGCTACGAGCGAGATAAAGAGTGAAGCTAAAAATATATAGTAACTTAATAATATAAAAACAAATTACATAAGACATTTAGCGACCGTTCTAATAAAAAAAGTTATTCCAACAAACACTCTATATTGATAGAGAAAAAATGACGCGCACAAAACTACGCCCAGCATGTAATCCATCACAAACTTAAATTACAACGTAGAAGCGCAATTGTGGTGTCTTTGTAGAAATACACGTCAGAGATTCGATTTCTGGTTGGAGCAAGTTAAGTAAGGTTTTGAAAGTAGTGACTAATCAATACAATATTCACTGTTTGTAAAATAATTTACATCTACAATAATTGAATTCTTATAAATTTATTTATCATACCGAACAGAAAGACGAATTTTTGTAATAATACTAGTACTTAATTTTTTTTTAGCTTCACGCTTTATCCCGCACATGGCAGGGTAGGCAGAGGGAACTGCAAGGACCGTGACACCCTAGTGTTAAGACACTCCGTTGCTTAGTCCCTGCTTTCTCCATTCCCGCTTTCCGCCTTTTTCGAGGCATTACGTGTTGAGTGGCGGAACTCAACGCCGCGCTTTGCCTAGTTTGCCAGAGCGAAGAAAATGTAAATAGAAAAATCCATTTTCTCCGCCTGGTGATCGAACCCAGAAACCGTCGCGTTATAGGCAGACGTTGTGCCTCTGCGCCACGACGGTCCTCAGTACTTAATTAAGTTTCACAAACTGCGCGTAAAGTAATGGAAGCATTTCCCACGTGTTTTATCAGAACGGAGCAATTAACATGGGTTCATCTAAGAAAATACTATGCTAAAGTTAATAAAAATTTAATATTTTGTTATAATTTCAAACTCGGAAATTATAAACGTTTCTCATTACACAGAGGCCATCGTGAGTGGAGTCGTATCTTGCCATGAACCTGACGTATATGAATTCTCCATTAAATGATGAAAAACAAATGATATGTATCCAGGATTCCATCTACCTCATCTCAGTCTATTTTGCCGCTCACACTTTGTTTCTAAAATAATTCAGTAAGTAAAAACTTAAGAGATTGACTCTCACTATAAGTTAAGTTTAATAATTTTAGTTTAATCATACTCAAATCTGTTCATCACCTTACAATAATTACTAATCGGATCATCATAATTCCTGGCTTAGAGGAAGACTAATATCCCAAAAGCCCCGGGAAATTATTCATCCTTGATATATTAATATAAGTTGAAGTAAGATAAACGGTGCTTTGTCTGGCTACAAACTATTGAACAAGGGTAGTAGGTTCGACATTGGTGGAAAGTACAAACTTATATACTATGTACAATTTATTACACTTAATATGTCTATATATAAAATCGAATCCTATCGAATACTATTTAATACGAGGGATAAAATAAATATATTTTAATGTGGACTCTCTTCCTCACGAGACTTAGGTTCACGCTTTACACACCACACCTAATAGAACTGACCGCAGGATCTGTGCAAAATTAGTGTTAAGACTCTTCGTTCCCCGCTTTCGGCCTTTTTGTGGCACTGTGTGATGAATGGCGGAACTGAACGTCACGCTTTGCAAAGTTAAAGCAAGAATTAAAAAATGGTTTAATTAAAAAAGTTCCTAGAGTACCTTTACAAATTACATATGACGTTATATACAAAGTACTAACGGAAATCTATTTTTACAATTATTACTTCAGTCGTTCAAAAAAACGAAGGAAAAATACTCAGAAATACAAAAATTGAAACGAACTGGTGCCTCTTGGAAATCCAAGCCAAGCAATTGTATGATTTTCAAGAGGCGTAGGTTCCATTGTCGAAAGCTACGTAGACTATTGAAGTAATGGACACAGAACAAGAGGTAAATGAATCTTTTCATAGTATATATATATATATATATATATATATATATATATATATATATATATATATATATATATATATATATATATATATATATATATATATATATATATATATATATATATATATATATATATATATATATATATATATATATATATATATATATATATATATATATATATATATATATATATATATATATATATATATATATATAAGATATGAAATAAAACTCAAAACCGTTTACGAGTTCAGACAGACAGCAAATACATACATATATATTGTATTACTGTACGTGACTGTTACTTATTAGTTATTTGCATATTTTTGAAGAAAGTGTAAAAATGGCAATAAAAATATGTTGTTGTTATTTATAATTAACTTCCTTGTTAAAAACAATCTATAATGGCTTATTGTTCTATATGGATGTGAGGCATGGATCTTAAAAAAGATACCATAAAATGCGTAATCGCGTTAAAAATACGATTTCATGTTTAGTATTAGTTGGACGTAGAACATTCGAATGCAGGGTGTCAAAATATGTCACGTATAATGATGCAAACTATCAAAAAAAGCAAAATAGAACTTAATTTCGTCTAACATTGAACTAAATACAAAGTTTAGGATTGTCAGAATCTGTATACATATAGTAAATATATGACAGATCGCTGTAAGTATATGTAAGTTATATTAATATCAGACATTAAAGCTAAAAAAAACGAGTTTATATTTGAAAAAACATATACGAGGCAAATTACTCGCCCTTAAAATGACCTCTAAATTAATACTCAAGGTCATCGTTGACTACAGTTTTGGGTCAGTCAATATTTAAATTGTTCACACTAATGTGCTACACAGGGAATTTGACCTCGCAACTTTTACCTTATCCAAACTAACTGTCATGTCGATCCGTGGTCCCATTAAACACAGCGCAGCATATTATAATGTACTATTAGAAACCTTTTCCTAATAGAGGCTTCTATACATATTTTTTTATGGTTTGGTCCCGTGAAATGCTTATTAGTGAATTTTGTCATATGAATATTGTTATCAATAACGTCTTATAACCCATTAAGCCTGTTACTGATAACGCACACAATTAGTGTGTAGAGTTACACACTTTACACTTTAATTGTGTGTATGAGTTCGTATGTGTGCACTAATTGTGAGTGTTTATATAAATTTTAGGCACACTGTCGTTTTTTTAGCATGTTTCCTTTCCCTTTTCAGTTTTCACATTAACTTTTAACAATGTTAGAAAATTTCACCCTATTTCTACTGGTTGTAAATGCAATGTTGTATAGTGAAATCATTTTTAGTTCGCAGATTAAGTCCATCGTCCATCTAAGTTCAATCGAAGTTCATCTAGTTGAGCTAGATGAATTATTTCTTTTTTTTTAAATTTCACCACTCAAGGCACATTGTTACGTATTCAATAGAAAAACAAAGTGTCTTAACACTAGGTTTCTATCATTGTGACATGCCTATATATATATATATATATATATATATATATATATATATATATATATATATATATATATATATATATATATATATATATATATATATATATATATATATATATATATATATATATATATATATATATATATATATATATATATATATATATATATATATATATATATATATATATATATATATATATATATGAGGACCGTCGTGGCGCAGAGGCGCAACGTCTGCCTGTAACGCGGCTAACGCGACGGTTTCTGGGTTCGATCCCCAGTCGGGGAAGATGGATTTTTCTATTTCCATTTTCTTCGCTCTGGCAACTAAGGCAAAGCGCGGCGTTGAGTTCCGCCACTCAACACGCAATGCCTCGAAAACGGCGGAAAGTGGGGACGGAGTAAGCAGGGACTAAGTAACGGAGTGTCTTAACACTAGGTTCGTATGGTTCCTGCAGTTCCCTCTGCCTACCCTGCCATGTGCGGGATAAAGGACAATCAACAAATGACTGGAAAAGATTTATAACACTAGTCGCATTTTGCTCATAAAAGGAAAGGGAGGTAGATTTTTAAAAGTGAAAACAACTTCCATTAAACAATTGTTCGGGCAGACCGTTATTTCTGCTGGCATCCGCGTGATTGATCGCTTCCTTAGAGAAATTCAATCGATATAAAATTTTTGGAGCTTTTTGTATGTATGTGCTGGGTGAGCTTTCGTGTTGTTTCTTGAAATATTTATTTTTTACTTACGTCTTTTACAGTTGAAGCGTATTATATAGCATTTTCAGTTTAAGTTTCTAATATCTCAAGTGGACTGTTATGAAAATTTTCCAGACATTTGTTTAAAGTATTTTGCCTTGCCTTTGCACAATTTAAAAGATGTTTGCGTGTTAAAGGTTTCATACATATAAACATATATAGCTTCTCTATTTATATCCAGCGGGTTAGTAGTAGTATTAAATTTAACTAATGATTTTATAAATGATAATACACTTGAGGAATGAAACATTAATATATTGAACGTAAAAAAGCTTTTAACATCTCATTTACAATTAAATGTTGAATATTAAAATCCCACTACTCGAGCTCAAACTTGTACCATCATCACTATTTCTTATTTATTTATTTTATTTATTTATTTATTTTTATTTTTTTATTCAAATAAACTTATAATAAGCACTTTTGAATCGTCGAATGTACATATGAACAAAAAGCTACCACCGGTTCGGAAGGCAGTTCTGCTGAGAAGAGCCGGCAAGAAACTCAACAGTTGCTCTTTTCAAAATCAATGGTACAATCACAATCTGTTACATTAGTTAGCAGCTATCCTGCATTACATTCAATAGACATTAATTCCATACATGTTTGTCCTCTAAGTATTCTTGAACAGTGTAATAAGCTTTACTCGTCAGAATTTTTTTTACTGATATTTTAAATTTTGGAAGTGGCAAATCTAGAATACACTGCGGAATTTTATTATATACGCGTATGCTCAGACCCATAAAAGATTTATTAACTTTTTGGAGGCGAAAACTTGGAGTAACAATCTTATCTTTATTTCTCGTTCCTATCGTATGATTGTCACTATGCTTACTATGACAATGTACGGACAAAGAGGATATTATAGTATATAAATTGGGAAGCAACTGTAAGAATACCTGCATCTTTGAAAACATCTCGCAGAGAATCTCGCGCTCTTAGTTTATAAATATATCTCACGGCTCTTTTTTGGAGAATAAATATTGAATTTATGTCTGAAGCACTGCCCCATAGCAGCATTCCATAAGATAAAATACTATGGAAATAGCTAAAGTAGACTAGTCGGGCAGTGTCAACGTCCGTCATTTGTCTTACTTTTTTAATTGCGAACGCGGCAGAGCTGAGTTTATCCGCAAGTGCTTCCAGATGAGCGTTCCACTGGAGTTTGGAATCTATAGTTACACCTAAGAAAATAGCTGATTCCGACAAATTGAGAGTTTCTTCTTTAATTAGTAGACTAAAATTATGTTTTTTAACATTTTGTAAAGCAAACTCAATACATTTAGTTTTTTTAGCATTTAACATTAAATTATTAACATCAAACCAACGAAGAATATGCGATAATGCGCTATTCACATCGTCATAGTTTATTTTATTTCTGTCAACCTTAAATATTAAAGAGGTATCATCCGCGAAAAGTACAATATCACATAGGTTCTTCACATAAAAAGGTAGATCGTTAATATAAAGAAGAAATAAAAGAGGACCAAGAATGGATCCTTGTGGAACGCCCATCTTTAGAGGAGATCCAGATGATTTTACATTATTTATACTAACCTTCTGGATTCTTTGGTTTAAATATGAGGCAATAAGCTCAAGGGCAGTACCCTGTATACCATAATGTTTTAGTTTCAACAACAGAGTTGCATGGTCTACGCAATCAAAGGCTTTGGATAAGTCACAAAACACTCCAATTGCATTTTGTGACCTCTCCCATGCGTCATAAATTTGCTTTAGAAGTGCGGCACCCGCATCCGTAGTGGACTTGCCTTTAGTGAAACCATATTGCTCACTATGGAAACAATTGTTAATATTTAAGAAAACTGTGAGCTGGTTGAACATTATTTTTTCAAATACTTTACTTAAGGATGGCAAAACAGAAATCGGTCTGTAATTTCCAGGCTCAGATCTATCTCCACTTTTGCAAAGCGGCACTATTTTGCTATATTTCATTAAATCAGGAAAAGTACCGGATTCTACACAGTTGTTAAAAATTAAAGCAAGGTAAGGAGCAATATTAGGTATAATTGAATTAAAGACTTTAACAGACATGCCCCATAAGTCACCAGTTTTCTTTAAATTAAGGCTTTTAAAAGTTTTGACAATTTCATCTGGTGACACATTTTTAAACACAAAATTTTGTCTACAACTATTTACATGGGTTTTTAGTATTGATTCTGCTTCCAAAGGAGATGATGGCAGTGAACGTGTTACTTCAGTTGATATATCAGAAAAAAATTTTGAAAAGTATTTGCCACTTCTAAATCTGAATTTAAGATTATATTATTAACTTTTAATTTAATAGGTTCACTGACAGCTCTAGATCTTCCAGTTACAGTAGCAATAGCATCCCATGTAGCTTTAATTTTATTATTCTCTTATATGCATAGACTTGGCCTGGATACATACCTTTTTAAATATTTTTGAATAATTTCTAACTTTTAACAAGAACTCCGGATCTTGTCTCCATTGCCTCATATTATATAATTCGTATAGTTTGTTTCTGCTTCGGTATATACCAACAGTTGCCCAGTCGCTAAAGGTTAACTTCGAGTTTTTATACATTTGTTTAACTTTAAAAATGTTATCAAACTCTGTAGAGAGTAAATTAAAAACTTTACAATATAGCTGATTCGGATTTAATCCGGTTATTTCTAAGTTTACAATTTTTTCACTCACTCTATTATTAAAAAGATTAATTTTATTTTCAGTAATTGGTCTAATTGATATTTGTTTACGTTCTGCGACTGTTTCATCTATTACCGAGAACATTTGACCACAATGATCCGAGCTTAGATTAGTAATAATTTGTTTTTCTACAGTCTCACAATGACAAAAAACATTATCTATACAAGTAGCGGACGTATTTGTTATACGAGTTGGTTCAAAGAACATATTAAACAAATTAAAAGATTTAAATAGGTTTACAAGGCGTAGGGTTAATGATGTCGCCTGTATTATATCTATATTAAAGTCTCCGCATATGATTAAATATTTACTATTGGAACTCAAATTATTCAGAACATCCTCCATTTTTTCTTCAAATACTTCAAAACTACCTGAGAGAGCTACTATATCTGGTCGCGATTTACAGCGTATGTCATTTCTTACTAATATAAGCGAACCGCCGCGGATGGCCTTCTCTCTAACGAACGAACTTGACAATTTATAGTTTTCAATATTTACTGTATTGTTACATCTCGAGATCCAGTGCTCAGTTATACACATTATATGTAGGTATATTAAATTTTTTTAGAAACAATTCTAGTTCCGGTTCTTTGCCTCCTAAGCCTTGTATATTTTAGTGTACAATATTCAATGTAAATGGCCTAGGTGTTGTCTTGTTATCTAGTTTAAACTGGAACTTATTATGTCATTATTATTTTTTAATGAAAAATTATTATTACAAACTATTTCCTTTGTTATACAATGTATAGCAGGGTTTCGCATATTATATGCTACTAAGGTAGCAATTTGTTTTTTAAAATATAAAGGTAGATACAAAGTATCTTCTGTCAACTTACAACTATTATAAATAAACTTATTTAAATCTAAATAAAAAATCGCGTCACTATGATGTTGAGTCGCATTATACAAGGTCATATTTAAATTATAAATATACCTATTTTGTCTATCTGTAAGGCAAGAAGAATATGGAAAAGAGCATATAACAAATTTACATTTACTTTTACTATGTAATTTAAGCAAGTTTTCTATACTCTTTACCACATCTTGTCTCCTTACTGACAAACTATTTCCATGTAATAGTACAATAGTACTATGCTCATTTACATTCATAGACATTATTTTGTCAATATTAGACTGGTAACTGACTCCAGGCGAACATGCATTAAAACATTTGAAAAATGGTAGTTAAGTAGGGACCCAAAGCCTTGACCTAATTTATCTGAAATTACAATAATATTGTATGGAGAGGAGCGAGAGGAATTTTTTACATGTAAATTCTTATTCAGTAAAGTGTGCATGGCCCGAGTCACCCACAACCTCAGAGTTGCATATCGTTTGAGTGACACTTGACTCAGTGGACTCCATAACAGCACAACCACAGCTATGTTTATTTGTCAAGGATTCAAATCTTTCTACATTATAATTGCACAAGTCAACTAAGTTATTCGCAGCTAGAATATGTTCTCTAATTTCATTTTGTGAAGATTCATACTTCTCACTTAATGTTCTGAGGGAGCTATGTAAGCTATCTATTTCACTCTGCAGTTGAAGTGTGTCTTGGTCATACATATACCTACTTTGCTTTAGTTTATTATTATAACACTCAAGCTTTTTAATTAATTTTGAATTATCATTTCTTAATGTGATCATTTTTTTGGCAGAAAACTTAAAATTTATCATTCTATTTGTTTTTTTTTATGAATTTATTTAACTTAATATATTTCTTTAATTTATTATGTGTAGAAAAAGATATATTTTGTATTTTTTGCCTAGCACATGAGTCATCCTTCGTCAGGTCTATTACAACTGGTTTAAGGAATTGTTGTGCGTTACAATCAACCAGCTCATCATATAAACATGAGATTTTCTGCGATTCATTACATTCTTTTTGCTTATTTAGTGTAAGAATTGAGGCTTTGGCCTCTTGCAACTCAATTTCAAGCTCTGAAATCCGGTCCAGAGCCCTCTCATGTTCAATGCTGCACTGGTCAAATGTACCCACAACATCATTTAGTTGATCCCGCTGTGCCACTACATCTAAATAGTTTGTATGCAGCTCAGCAAGCTCATTTTTTAAATCTGAGTTCTTTTTAATTATTGTGCTAATTTCCACCTCACTGTCCTCACGTTCCTGGAGAAGCTGCTTACACAGGTCTTGAGATGATTTTAGTTTATGTAAGGCTTGCTTCAGCTTGCTTTCTAGGTCTTTTGTAGAGGCTTTACGGGTCATAATTTGTGATTCCATTATTAATGTCTATAAAAGTGAATTTTGTGTAATTTAATATGTTGTAAATATACAATATTGAAAGAAATACTCTCCGGGTTTCACAAAGAAATTCAAAGTCCTTCCGTTGACACAATGACAGACGACAGGTCACGGCGGTTGCACAGTCCAACGTTAGTAATCTTACAGTTAGGAGTATTTATAACACTAATAACACGTATTTAGATGATTTTAGAATATACACAGTGAATCACATGAATTAATATACATTAAATAATCCTTTTTAATAATTTAATTACGGAGCTCAGCTTAGAAATATTATTATAAAATATAAAAAATGACATGAAAAACGTCGAATCAAGTAGTCAAGACTTTATTTATATAAACAATCTCTAAACAAAATCCTATCAATCACGATAGGCGGTTGACGAATTGAACGACAACTTTCGAAAAGACTTTCTAAGGCTTACTATATCCAGACAATCAGTTTTTTGTGCTCAAGTCGAAATCAATGTGTGCTTATTTTTATCTAGCCAAGATAATAAAAGTATCGGTCAAGTGTGAGCGGTATTCGCACATCGAGGGTTCTGCACCAATTCCATGATTGTATCTGAGATTGCACTCCATATAAAAGAAATCTTCAAGCCTTAATTTAATGTCGTATCTACTCGTTTTGCATAATATGAAGTAGAGAACAGTTTTTTTTTTTGAAGTACAGTAAAATATTTCTATGATAGTTTCTGTATTAACCTTACAAACGTCATCAAGTATCTCCTTTTTACATATATATTTTAAGTTTTTCTTCTTCTAATTTCATAAAGACATTGAAATTCAAGAAATAAATGTTGACAAATTTGAATTTGCGTTCGTATGCATACGTTTTATATGAAATGAACTACAGTATAAGTTTGTACTTGTTTTTTTTTTTCTAGGTTATATGTATAAATTTTAAATTTTATAACTCAACTTCAGACAGAAGTGAGGAAATAGTGCCATAATATGGTCTAACACTCTCTATAAATGTTATTAAAGTACAGGATAAAACTTAAAATAAAATATTCTTATAGATATGTCATCAAAAAATATTTCACCGATCTTGATTTCACGCCATGGCCACCAAGCTTAGTCCGACTTGTTAAATCATGCGTTAAATTCTAATATAGAAACAAACTAATGATTTTTATTAATTTATATGCCTTACTTCCAGCTCATATTAAATTTATTTTTCATAATAAATGTACATAATGAGTGAATATTTTGGCCCTTTTCTTAACAATATTTTTTAACTATGTTAAACATTTTACATATACATACATATATATTTGTCAAAATTACTCCATAGCAATTGCTGCCTTGAGTCATGACCGCGGCCTCAAGATTATTCTAACTAACGCACGTACCTCTAACTAAATCCCTACGTAACTGCAACAGGTGTAGTTAATTCCACCCGCTTGATTAGACCCCTCTTATTACACCTGTCGAGTAGTTTTATGCTATGCAACGCTGAAGTTACTTTGAATTTCAATATACTATGCATATTTTCTCATACTAATTGTCAAATTAATGTATAATATAAGTTTTAATTTTAATTCGCAATTGTAATTAAGTAAGGCGTAAGCTTTACGTGTGCCACCTATGCTGTTTTATGATGAGTCAAATAACATGTAGAGTGAAGCCGTATTGCTAAGATTGTTGTGGTAATTCGAGAAATTCGTAGGAAAATTAAAAAAATACGAACAATTATTCGAGTTAAGTAGTTTACTTAGAACTAGAGTAACTTATAATGCATGAAAGAGATTTACTGATATAAAAGCGAAATGCTAGTATGGCAATAAGGTCTGAAAATATTGTAGAGAAATCACAAAAATATATATTAAATTACTTTTGCCTAACCAAATTAATATCATCTTATTTAAATATTAAATTTTACCTCAACTTCATTCCAGAAAGCTTTACTTCATAAATTATATAATATAAAAAATGCTTAAAAGTTTAAATTTATCACAGAGCTTTATCTCTATTCCACCTAAAATAAGCTTTTAGAGTATCCCATAATACACTTAAAACGAATTCCAGAAACAGAATATTGAACGGAAATAGAATTCATTTCGCCGAAACCAGCTTAGCAGAAATTCCCATATACATGGATAGTCCAGGTGCGGTCAGAGGTCTATTACAACGTTTTATTATTATTAGTAGTTCTTACTACACCTGCCTCGTAGGCTATTACGTAACTCTCCACCTCTTGTACGTAAATTACCGGATTTTATATGATTACCGATTTTGTGCATAGTTTCCTTGGTAGCTTTAATATTTGTTTTGGTGTAAATTTTTTATTGAATATACAAAGCTTATATATACGATTTAGGCAAAATTAACCATTTCAATTTGTTTTGAAGTCTAAAGAAAAAGACTACTCATTTATATAGTTCATAATGCATTTGTACATGTATTTTGAATATTTTTTTAAGTTTAATATTTCATCTAACATATCATCAGGGTAAGTATAGTAAAGTATCCAAAAGACACATATCTTTACCAAGAGTAAATCTCTCCGTTCTCCACAATAAGAGAAATAAGCTACGCTAATATGTAATTCCATTATAGTCTGTTAATAAAATAGCATCGTTCTATATATTGTGTATATCTATTACAGTATTAAAGCCCATCATTTCAAATTCTCTTATTAGTCAACAGGTGCGGTTAGTACGGCATTACACCCTAATAACGTCACTCGAGACAACCATTCTGATTTACTAATCTTGTACACTAGTTTTCTCTCATATCATATTAAGGAGAAGATATATGTTTGTATATATTTGTGTATATATGTATATGTTTTGGGAACTTTTCTAAGATATAGGTTTAAGATGAAGGCATTCAAATTTAATATTTTAAATATTAGTAAGAGTGTCATGTGAAATAAATATACATAGTTTACAAGTTTGTTAGAAAATTCTTACATACACTTTCACAATTTTTTTTTTGTTTTTTTTTTTTTTTTTTTTTAGCTTCACGCTTTATCCCGCACAAGGCAGGGTAGACAGAGGGAACTGCAGGGACCGTGGGAAACTAGTGTTAAGACACTACGTTGCTCAGTCCCTGCTTTCTCCGTCCCCGCTTTCCGCCGTTTTCGAGGCATTGCGTGTTGAGTGGCGGAACTCAACGCCGCGCTTTGCCTAGTTTACCAGAGCGAAGAAAATGGAAATAGAAAAATCCATCTTTTCCGACTGGGGATCGAACCCAGTAACCGTCGCGTTACAGGCACACCTCATTATTTCTATTTCTTTGATATTATTCAATATTAGATTTATATTAATCATATAAGTATTATAATTTTTTCCTCCTTGGGGGTACCTTTGGGTGGTCCAGTCATTTCTTATTTCAGTTGACAACTAGTTCGTAAAACTACAGTCTAAACTACTACTAAATATTTGAATTTATTGCTATTTTTAGTAATTAACGTCGTAATATGTCAAACCAAAGAAATGGCTTAAAACTTAACTTAACACTACTTCAAAAAAATGTCTTTAACTTATAAGGATTTATCCCTTTGTCAAAGCATCAAACCAAAAATGTGTTATGATTCGAGTCATTTAGTATATTTAAATTAATAAAGCCTGTAAATTTAAATTTATACACTATCATAAGCGTTACGTTTTTTCTTTAACTCTAAAATACCTGCTATTAAATACATGATTCTAACAAAAAACCCAAGCTCACATATGATTATGTCTTCAAAAGATTCCACGAAAGCTAAATGTATGTGTGAGACGTGGTGCGAATGTGGAAACTTTATAAGTTCAACAGCTTCCTACGAAAAAGTCGGCATACTCTACGTATGCAAGCAATACCAATGTCTCTCTTTTGAACATGTCAAAATTATGTTCATCGTAATATACAAATATATATATATATATATATATATATATATATATATATATATATATATATATATATATATATATATATATATATATATATATATATATATATATATATATATATATATATATATATATATATATATATATATATATATATATATTGTTCAGTTGATTTCGATCACAATTTTTTTACGAAAATTCAATGTCGTACTTACGTCCTTAAAGGAAACAAAAAATCATAATCCATCTCATAACCATTGCACGCTCACAAGTTTTGGACAAGGATACGTCGCCATTAGCTACGTCTTGTGCTTGACGTAAGACGCAGCGAACTCAAAACGAAGATATTTTCTTGATTTAATCATATAAATATGAAATGTTTTTGTTATCTTTATTTTATGTATTGAATCTATAAAAGGTATCCTACGGCACATACTTGTACATGTTAATAAAATTCTAGTATCAGTCTTCGGCATTGGCATAGCGTCGTTGTTTACTTATTTTATAACTTTTATGAAATACTCTTTTGTAAAATTGTTTCTCTATTATTGTATATATATTATTAAAAAAGTATTGTTTAAATGTGTATATTTAAAGTAATTCTATATTCCTCATGTCACACCGCGCTTAGTGTTGCCAGAGTGATAAAAATTAAAAAAAAAACCGGAACTGGGTATAGAACGTACAGCCTCTGATATTTAGCAGGATAATATATATTTTTATAGCTTCACGCTTTATTCTTCCGAACTTCCAAACTTCCGAACGAACATGTCTTAATAACGAACATGTCTTTTCGGAAACTGGCTTGTTCGAAAGGCTGGAAGTCATCAAACCATCACGAATCGTCTCGATACTATCGAGACGATTCGTGATGGTTTGATGACTCGTGATGACTCTCGAAAACAACTTATAAAAATGGCTCCACGCTCCTGTTCCATGTTTCTAATGTCCTCCTACATAGCATCCACTTCGTAGTCCGGGGTATGCCGAGGTCGGCGCATATACCTGGATGACCTTCAGTGAATATCTTTTAGATATTCTGAGTATCAAGTAAGCTACCTTACTCGACACACTATCGATTGCAATCACGTTGTTAACGAGGGACTTGCGAACGATAATCCCGACACCACCTTGGGACTGTTGGTCGCCCTCCCGGTAATAGAACAAGTTACCAGATTTGAGGGCTATCATGTCCTCCTCCTCTCTTTGGACTTCTGATAACCCTATAATATCCCAATGTAACTTGTTCCTCTTCCAGCTCGACCATCTCGTCGGTCCTCAAAGTGCGCACGTTGTGTGTTATCAGGGCCAATCATCGTTGGTAGTGGAAGCCATGTGTCTGCCGGAGATTCTTAGCACCCCCTGCTCCGCCGTTTACCTGACCGCTACCGTAGCCAGAACTAGCGGAGCTGCCGGGGACTGGGGGCCTGGTCGTTGGGTCGTCTGTCATTGGAGGGGATTTGTCTTACTCGCCACGCTTGGCAGGCGGGTTGGCGAGCGCAGTGATGTTAATGGAATACATAGGAAACGCTGCTGCCCGTTTCCTGCAATTTCCCTTAGTTGCCTTTTACGCGACTCGCCTCCGTGCGACCCGCCTCGCACTATTTTTTATTATTTTCACACTTTATCTACGAGAGGATAGTCAGAGGAAGGCTTCTGCATATATCTTTAGCCTTGTCCTTTGTCACAGTCTGTCCTCGTCATCCTCACACAGGAGTCCACACATACTGTGTTCTCGAAGGTCAAATGAGGGCTTGAAAAAAATGATTTATTGTTAGGAATTTAGTAATAGATTTCCTCCACTTTCTTCCTCTGAGTTATTACGAATATTGAATCACAATTGTAAGAATAACGTGACATCAAGCCACTTCATTCTACATTTCACGCCTATCGTACAGTCATACCGCAACCCAACGCCACATGCTGTTGAAACAAACTGCGGAAAAATGTTAATTCTCCAAGTTGAAATCGAACCGACAACTGCTGCATTATTTAACTAAGCAATAATAATGAAAAGAACTAGTCAGGTCGAATGTTTACGTTTTCTTCTTTCCACTCAATGAGTGACGTAACTCAACACCTGGCTTTGCCAGTAGGGCAGAAAATGGAAAATAACATTTATATAATCATTACATAACTTCACACTTTATCCCTAGCGGGGTAGTCAGAGAGAACGGAGCGCTAAACGCTTCGGCACACTTGTTTCGCCTCATCCACCGCCTTTTCCTCCTTCCAACCTTCCTCCAGTATCTTCGATACTGTGTTTTCAAAAGTCAACCAAAGTCTCAACTTACCTCTCTTATCACTTAATTTTGCTTTCACATATTTTTATGGTAAGAAAAATATATGAAATTCTTACATTACTCATTCTCTCGACGTGCCCAAACCATCTACTAACAGAAAATAATAAAAAAAATAACTACTCTTCGAGTGGAAATCGAACTATCAACCATCAGTCACCGACCTTTAAATTCCAAAATTTAGTTCAAATACCCTAACAAGCTTATATTGAAGTCTCAGTAGAAAAACGTTATTGTCATCACACGTCCGCAGTAAATATGCTGCAGGGCAAAAAGTTTGAAACGTAAAGTTCCAGACGGTAATCAGCAAAACCTTGGGCAGTTTTGAAAAAGATTTATTCATTTTCGTTCTTCTTTAACGGCATTAAAGATTTGTAGGTTATTTGCCATTTTTGTTTACTTGTAAATTAGTTGATTTTGATATAACTTCGTAGTTTAGAAGCTTTAAGCTTTACATTTACGAGGGATATTATATATGGGAAATAAAGGAAACATAAAAATATATACTACATTTTTATATATTTAACTGTATGTAAAATGTACATAGACGTAGAAAACTATATGAAAACTGTACTATAACCAAAAACCAGAGAGATTTTCACCAAATCGAGTCTATGTAAAAGCACCAAACCAAGCATGTCGTACACCGGCACCGACGAACAAATAAAAAAGGTAGCTCCCATTAATATGTAAAAGATAAAAAAGAAGAAAATTTATTATCTCCGCAAGAACTTGGCGCAAGAATAAAAATATTAAGACTTGCTTTCCACAAAGTTTTATCATGTAAATCTAGTGGGCTTGAAATAGTCAAGGGCTGTATTCAGTTTTGTTCAAATTATTAATACTTTTGAGTGCCGTACAGCGTCTGAGTGTGAACCGACGGTCGCAGGTTTAATTCCTACTCGAGTAATGGGTTATTTCCTAGCTCTAGTAACAATAAAAAGTGCAGCGTTGTGTTCCGCTACTCAAAGGCGGAAAAAGATAAACGGACTGTTTTATTATTTTTTTGCAGGAAATAGCGTGTAATTATTTATTTCTAATTTTTTAATAAATTTTTTTTAGTAGTGCTTGATATTATTTTCCGTTAAGATCGTGTGTGTTCGTGTGTGTGTATTTGTGTGTGTGTGTGTGTGTGTGTGTGTATAAAAGGCGTATAGTTTATAAACCCATACTAAACGTACAAATATTTGTCAATTATTGTTTAAACTAATATATAACTGTAAAAATATCGGTAAACTTACTGTCTTAAATAAACTGTGACGTTTAGCGTTATATTCTGATAAATCATTTTAAATTCCACAATAATAAATTAAAAATTATTCATGAAGACCAATGTTTATTTTTTTTTTATTTTTGGTATAACAATGTTTATATCAAGAGACCTTCATGGCATAGTCGTACAGTATCAGTCTGTTAACACGATGTCTCCGAGTTTTAATACTACTCAGGGAAGTTATTAGGTAAATATAAAACAGAAAATTTACGTCTTCATTGCTCTCCCTGGAAAACGAGAAAAAGCTTGAAACTGCTTTTAAATAATAGTTATATATAAATAAAACAATTGAACTGATGTCAGAATCAAAAGATAGATTGATCGTAACTACAAAGCCAATTCCCATCGTATTTCATTCCAATGGATTTACCTCAACTCCACGACAGTCCAAGGTTAAAATCCAATTTATCTTGTAAAGTGGGGCTTGAGGACTAGTAGAGTTGCTTTAATAATTGTCTGTCATTCGCTTTAAATGTGTAATAATTTAACAAATGTGACATTAACTTCAAATTATATTAATAAAAACAAAATTTTCACGCTTTATCCCGCATATAGCAGGATAGGGAACCGCAGTAATCGTGGGAATCTAGGGTCAAGAAGTGTCTTACGTAGCTCTTAGAGGTATTACTTTTGCATACGTAATATGCACAACATGCAAACAGCATCAAAGAAAAATGTAAGTACAGCGAAATGATGGAATAGCTAGAATCATATGCATGATTTATCTATTTTAAAGTTATAGTTAAAAAATCGAAATTATTTTAATAACGATACTACTCTGAAACTGTTTGGGATCACGTAAACATAGTGTATACTGACTTTTGCTTTTTCGAGGCATTGCGTCTGCCTAGTTGCCAGTGCGAAGAACAAAATGGAAAATCCATCTTCCCGAGTAGGAATCGAACCCACTAAACCGTTGTATTTCCAGGCAGACGCTATGCCACGACGATCCTCTAACATAAAATATGTAACATTAGTGTTAAACGTTTTTCTCTAGGACTGTTCTACCTGCCAATTGATGTATAAGACAAATCGTAAAACAAAAAAAACGTCCTATATCATGAGATGTACTATCTAATAACCTGCTATGTAAAATATATACGTATAGAGCAAAACTAACAGCTATCGATTCTGAGTTGAAAGACCTGCAATATCCATATATGGACGAACTAAAATGTTCCCAAGAAACGCAAATTGAATCAATTTTTCGAGAAAAATTGTTTTCCGTGGAGTGAAGTGAACGAAATTGTATGTAAGGGTGTTCGTACGTCGACAAATCACCTCGGCCGGGCACATCGACATATATATATATATATATATATATATATATATATATATATATATATATATATATATATATATATATATTACAATAACAGTAAAAACGCTTCACGATCTACTTGCAAAACTTACACTGAATAAACATTGTCCTTCATTAAATTAATACAAAACCACTTGTACGTTTTAATATTAAATTAAATTTAATATTAAAAAAGACGTATATGATTTTTGGCTATTCGATCATTTCGCTGTACTCATATTTTACTTTGACGCAGTTTGCAAAGTGTACATATTACAGATGCAAAAGTAATATCTTTAAGAGCTACAACATAGCTTATTTAATAACGTTAGTCTTTTACAAGAGTTCTATTTGTAGTATGATTTAAAATTCAATTTATCTAAAAGTTTTCATCAGAATATATTCCTATATGTATGGACAATTGCTTCCTTTACCTAGCTTGTGATATAAAGCGTAGAATTGACAGAACTTTATTTATCTTATTTTTAAAGTCATCCACAGAGAGGAAAATTAATAAAAATATATAAATAGTATAGTTTATATATAAATTATTAAAGTAAACATATAATATAAGAAATCTGCAGATTTTTTTGTATGTTTTTTTTAGTTTTTTTTTTTTAATTTAAAAGAACTACACCTATTTATTTGCACTAATAAATTGTAAATATAATATTTATTTATTTTGTCTAATCTGTATTGAAAGAAGTGTTATTTTTATACATGGCAACATTAAAAAAATTAAAAACTACACCAATATCGATTTTTATTTCAAGACATTACATGCAGATTATTTTCAATGACACTGTCGAACAAAATTTGTTATATAATTGTCTGTATCATTAAAAATGTACAGCCAATTAAAGTAAATAATATATAACCTGCGCAAGGGAAGTTAGGTGATTAATCATAATATAAATAATATTTCGCCGCGGTCCGGGCCTAATAAAATAATAATTAATATACAATAACCGTTCTACTCCGCAACTGTTTGGAATCGAATAAATCAGAAGTGCGTCGTATTGTTCATAAATTCATTTTGTGAGAAATTTCATTGGTTTCTACTTATTACATCATAGCTATGTATTTATGTATATATATATATATAGATATATATATATATATATATATATATATATATATATATATATATATATATATATATATATATATATATATATATATATATATATATATATATATATATATATATATATATATATATATATATATATATATATACTACAAATTCTAGATAGGTGGTAGCAGATACTACGACTTAAAAAATTTCATTTAATTCATTTAGCATAAGCAAAACTTAATTGTCAAGTTAACCCCATCTTTCTCTAATCATGTAGTATCCAAAACCATCGTGGAGATCCAGACGTCCTAACTACGTCTCAAGTACCCCACTTTGACAAATTTAAATTTAATATTTTTTCTTTGTAACTTGCTTCATAGGCTTTAGACACCAGCCACTATAGCACGACCTGTCAGATGACGCCCGTAAAACCTCCAGCTACAGAATATGCACAGAGCACGAGGAGTGAAAGGGGGTCTATTGATTCTGGTCTGATACAATGTACAGTGCTTGTTTCAAGTATAGGATAATAGAAGCGGAAGACAGTAATCGGATTTATTTCCCCTTAGCAGGCTTTTGTGGTGTTCTACATCGTAAATGATTCAGTAAACTACTTGCCGGTATTTATGTCGGTTTAAGCATATTTGTGTAGTGCACCTTTTGGAGTGTCGCAGGTTTGAAGGTCGAATCTCTTACATTGGTACGCAATAATTAATTATTAATATATTTCATCTTGTTTCTTTTTGTGTATACAACGGTTATAAAGCGGGAACGGAGAAAGCAGGGACTAAGCAACGGAGTGTCTTAACACTAAGTTCCCACGGTCCCACGGTCCCTGCAGTCCCTACCCTGCCAAGTGCGGGATGAAGCGTGAAGCTAAAAAAAAAATAAAATTTTTGGATTTTTATGATTTTTTAGAAACTAAAACTAAAAAAAGAAAGCATAAAAAGAACGCAACGCCACGGAACTCGTGCCTTGTGGAATCCGTCCAAGCCCTCCTAAAGGAAATTTTAAAACAATCACATATCTTCTTTCCGTATTTTCCTTATTAGATTGGTGGTGGACTGTTGTTAGATTTTTACCCATAAAGCTGATAATAGATTAAAATAAATTGAAACAATTCGCAGGGTAGGCAGCAGAAATCTAGTAAAACTAGCAAGCTGCTTCCATACATTTACTACCTACAAGTTGTATAGTGAAATCCAATACCGCGTTTTCATAACAGGTGGAAAATACATTTTTTTTATACAATGCGATACGAATACAAATTTTATATGAAAATATACTTGCATTATACTTAAAGGAAATATTTAAAAATTTGAAGTCAGTGAGATTTGATCTGCGTCCTCTTGTGAACCGTGCAAGCGCTCTGACCACTGAGACAGGTTCAAATCCAAATCCATTGCTGCAATTAAAATTTTATGTTTTCTCTTAGTATTTTTCTATCCTCAGTTTGGATTAACACTTTAAAGACGTTTTTTTAAAATTGATAGAGCCAAGTTACACCAACACCAGTAGCTAAAAAGGGCCAGGCTCGAACCGGGTAGTTACCACGCTCTCACAGAATTCGTCACGAAACAGGAGCATCTTAACGCTGCTGTGTTTCGTCTGGTGAGTGAGAGTTCCGGAAGCCCATAAAGGGACCCCCCCTTTATTCGGGCATTTGGTTGGCAACGTATTCACATCCTCTTAGGTTGTAGATGTTATGGGCGAAGGTGTCTACTTAACATCAGGTGGCCCTTCTGCTTGTTTGCCAGCTTATAATATAAAAAAAAACTTTAAAGATCATAAAAACATACACGTTCATTATTCACATGATAATATCTTTATAGAACGTGTAACGTATATACAATACAAATCTAACTATAAATATCACATTAGACCCTACGAGCTTCAATTACTAATTTATTTATTATCTGTGACTATTTTATGTATTATCTGTCACTAATAATAGTTAAATAAAAAAATATTAAAAAAATAACTAATTTATACACTACCTGTCAATGTCAATATTTTAAAAAAGGTAAATACAAATATAAGCTAATTTTCGGCCTCCATTACAAAATTCGCTTTCAATTAATTTTTGTAAGCCGACACTGAAATTAGCATCACCAAGGAGGTCCCTTTTTGATATTCGCGGGTGACGATGATTAGTATTGATTATAGCTGTCGTTGATATCAAATTATAGAAGAGTGTATTATACAGATGATAAGTATATACTTGTTATAATACACTCATCACCAGTAATATTATACTGATCATCATCAGCATAATATTACTGATGATGAAAGTATTATACTGATAATGCCAGTATTATACACTAAGCTCTAACAATGTTCTCTAAATTTATATAGTTTGGATGAATCGCCAACCATAGTGCGGTACTTTTATTGGTTAGACCAGGAAAGTAGATATATATTAAAAATAAATGTTTACTTTTCTAATTGTTTATGATGTTATTATGCTGTAGCAGTTTTAGCCTGTCATAAATTGTGAAACAAACGTAAGTAATCGGTCAAGTGTGAGTCGGACTCACGCACTGAGGGTTCTTTATTATAAAATTGTTGAAAAAAAACCCGTGATGCGCGATAAGACTTAATTAATTCATATTTACGGATCTTTACACGAAAGTTGTATCCAAACTCAACCAAATTATGTATCTGTTTTTATAACACTAAATAATAAAATTTAGTCCTTTGTCTGTACTGCAAGTAATTCACATTTGGAATTATATCAGGAGTAAACGGAAAGCATACGTACGTTGCGACAGATACATTCAAGTGATTTTCTTGCTTTAAAATTGCTGTGTAAACCTCCCAAAATACATATAGTCATAATGTGCTTATTGTAAACGAATGAAATGATAAATAAAAAAAAAATAAATAATAATTTGATTATACTGACTGAGAAGTTGATTTTATCACTTCTCCAAGAAAATGTAAACCTAAGAATTTGACATTAAATTTAACTTCATATCTCAACGCGTTCTTGAGATACTGAGTTTCAACCTACCGACAGACAGACAATCAAACTCAAGATTAAATAAAAATGAGTTTCCGGTTATAAAGGTTCCGTTTTTATGTCTCAAGTACGATACCCTAAACAATGAACAAGAATTGAATTACGCCTGATCAAAGTATTAATATTAATATGTTGATATATTTGTCGATGAGGCTTAAGCATTATGAATGTACATTCATTACTGTTACATTATTATTATGCTTTCTAGAGATATCTTTGTAAGATATTATATAATAGAAGATATCCAAAGCGGTGCGTTAAGCTCCGCTACTTAATACAATTTTTTTATTTTTTTTAGCTTCACGCTTTATCCCGCACATGGCAGGGTAGGCAAAGGGAACTACAGGAACCATGGGAACCTAGTACGATACGAAAAAACGAACCTTAAGACACTCCGTTGCTTAGTCCCTGCTTTCTCCGTCTCCGCTTTCCGCCTTTTTCGAAGCATTGCATGTTGAGTGGCGGAACTCAACGCCGCGCTTTGCCTAGTTTGCCAGAGCGAAGAAAATGGAAATAGAAAAATCCATCTTCTCCGACTAGGGACCGAACCCAGAAACCGTCGTGTTACAGGCAGACGTTGCACCTCTGCGCCACGACGGTCCTCAATATCTTAATTTTAAAAGAACCTTTATACTATATATGTATATATAGGTAGTATAAAACAATTCCACACCATTGCTCATATTATTTTTCAAAGTACACGACGGATTTTAGTGAAGCTTTCACTAATAGTTAAAGCAATTGAAGAGAAAAGTTATATATTAATTATTCGCACAAAAAAGGCCACGTGTAGAACTAATATACAAAAATAACTTTTTCTATTCCCAAAAGAACAATTTTTCTTTAACGTCACGCTGTAACGTTAGCGACATCATTTCTACCGTAACCGTTAAATAGAAGAGTTCTGCGCGTATCTTGTGATAAGATTGTAACCATCTTTCACTTTTATCGGTTTAGATGGCAATTGGCTTATTATTTATTTTGTTATGTTCCGAATTATCAAAATATGGTATTTTTGGGGCCGTATGTTTTTGGAAATAACTCAATTTTAGGGTAAAGTAAAGCTATTTTCGATACAGTGATAAAATAAAGTATTTTTTTTTAAGTAACAAAAATCACAAATATATTTATTTTAATTTTGATTAAGCATTGATCTATTTTTTCTTTTTCTACCTCGTTCTTTTTGGGATACACTTTATATATATTAAAAGGGACTATAAATGTTTAGAAACTTAGTCACATTTTACTTAAAGATGCGTCTTTAATGATATTAGATTTCTTTTAGATTTCTAACATTTTAGTAATAGGACACATAGTCGTAATCAAGAATAGCACGGATCCCAACGTGTACATCAAAGGATCCCACCGGAAATCACTTCACTCAGCTTTTAAACTCATTACAGACGCAAAATATTGAGCCCCACGCTCTTTGCCATACAAAGGAACTGCAAAGACTTTTGACGTGCCGCCTTAGGATATATTTAAGTGAAAGCTGTCACGCAGTGGTGGGGTTTCTTCTAATTCAAGAATGAATGAGTGAATGTTTGGAAGTAATGGTATAAATCATGAATAACAGATTAATTCAATTATATTTCAGTTGATTTTTTAAAAAAATAACAATTAAGTTGAAAAAGAGAGTCTATTATAAAATCTCATGTTATATCGAAATAATTCCAATATTATAAATAAATGCTAAGTAAAACTTCAGCTAGTAACCACTGTATCATTATTATAGGCCATAGTCGCTCATTTCAAAAACTAATGGGGACACGGCGTTGAATTTTACCTAAATAGCGAAATATTTACGCAATATCTCGATTTCGAAGACAAAAACAAAAAAAAAAAAATATTTATATATCAACATGGTAAGCAATTGAAAAATATTATTTTTTGTGAAATTTAAAGAAAGCCGCCGGTTGATACTTCAATAATAAACATAAAAGAGTTCATTATTTTCGGATAGATACTTTGAATTTGTATTCAAATTGACTGAAAAAGAAATATATAGGTACTTTGTATTGCCTTCGTACTTATGAACATGAATGGTAATTTATAGCAACGTATAGTACGCCATGTTTTTAATTGGCAAAGAACTCTTTATTTACAAATAAAAATATGGAAATTCATTAAAGCTCTACCGTTGAGAGTTAGAGCTTTTGTATTGGGGAGAGAGAGCTTAATGTCAAATATTTATCCGTTTTCCGCTCAAATTACAGAAGAATGTCGGTTTATTGAGGTTTATATTTAAAAAATTACAATAATTATTTATTTGAGGACGTCGCTAATTAATAATATAAAATTTTAAAATATACACAGCAGAAATAAATCAAAGCAATTGAAATAACAACTGTACATAGTACATACATCAGAAAACATTACGTAGACCTCTTGAATTAATATGAAATAACATTTTAATATAAATATTTAAAGAAAAATGTTCAAAAATTTCAACCTTGCAAGTGTTGTACGATTAAAATTTTTGTACATTTTTTTTATAAGAGGGTGCGGGTTCAAATCCCGCTGCGTTCAAATTTTTATTTGTTTTTCTTAAATATTTTTCTAACGTTAGTATGGATTAACAGTTTAAAAATCATAAGATTATTTCCTTAAATACAGATATAAACTTCAAATTCAAATTTTCAATATTCATCGCTCGTAAAAATAATGCTATCCAGTTTATTTTCTGAAGGTGCAATAAAATTTATATTGGAAATAGAATGATGTATTATTATGTTACTCTTGCCTGCCAGTCTACTTTGCAAGAAGCAAATTGGCATAATATAGTCTAAGATGGTTAGACTAGGATGTTTGTAGCTCCGGCCTCCAGCATGTATGAAGAGGTTAATGACAATGGAAGAGTCGAAAGAGGTGTACAGGGACCGCAACGTTTGGCGCTCCGTTCTCACTGACTGCCCCGCTAGGGATAGAGCGTGAAGCTATGTTCTTCTCAGGTCTCAGGCATTAACTTTAGCGCACCGGTGGTAGTGTTTTTGACGTTCAAAAAATGAATCATATATTTTCATTTTAAATAAAATTATTTGAATTGAATTGAATTATGTATTTATGTATTTATACTAGGATAGTTAGGACAGACGCTGTCCGGTCCTATAAACTTCGCCTCCAAACAATGGGAGAAAAAAGCAGAGAGAGTTATAGCAATAAGTTTCCTCTGCCTACCCTGTCTTGGACAAAAAGTGAAGCTGTAAAAAAATGAATGTAATTTAATAATCGTAAACGGTAACTACAAAAATTTATCCACTTTAGCCACTTTACACGCAAAGCCTCAAAAAGGGGATTGTGGTGAACGGAGTGTCTTATCGCTAGTTTCACACGGTTCCTGTGGTTCCCTCTGCCTAACGAACGTCTTAATACTAGGTTCCTACGTTTCCTGAGGTTCCCTCTGCCTAACATCTTAATATGAGGTTCCCATGGTTCCTGTGGTTCCCTCTTCCTACCCTGCTACGCGTGGGATATAGCGTAAAGCTAAAAAAACATCAAAGTATATGTTGAAATGCAAAAAAAATCAGTTCAAGCTAATCTTTAAACCATCTAAAATGAGCTACATTTGTTCTTAGATTGCTTTAGATAAAAGTAGTTGAATTCAGACCAGATCGAATACTTGGATGAATTGCCGCAGTCACCTGTCGTTGCATCGGGCCAGAGTAATTTGTCGTATACGGTACTATGTACGTATATTGTAAGTATATAAATAGACCGTTGCTTTTATTGTGGTGGCTTTT
Organism: Dione vanillae; assembly: GCA_037178615.1. NCBI lineage: Eukaryota > Metazoa > Arthropoda > Insecta > Lepidoptera > Nymphalidae > Dione > Dione vanillae. The sequence continues at coordinate 3,188,593 of JAZFAU010000099.1, forward strand.
TATTTGGCCACTTGTAACAACACAAACATGCTTTTAGTTGCTTAGATCGTATAACATACATACATATGTATGTTTGTTTGTTTTTATGTGTGTTTATGTGCAAATGTGTGTGTGTAAGTGTGTGTGTGTGTGTAATTGTGTATGTATGTGTGTGTGTGTGTGTGTGTGTGTGTGTGTGTGTGTGTATCTGTGTGCGTGTGCGTGTGCGTCTGTGTATGCGTGTACGTGTGGATGAGCGTGAGCGTGTGCGTGTGTGTGTGTGGGTGCTAGAATGCGTGTACGCGTGCATGCACGTATATATGCATGTATGAAAATTGACTGACTTTACAATTTGAAATGAGTATTTCATATCTACCAAATGTCTATGACAATACAATATTGATAAAAACAAAGAATTCACCACTCTAAAAGTGACCAACAATGCTTTCTTCTTTTTTTTTTGAAATAAAAAAAATATACATTAATATATTCGAAATACATTTTTTTGAGCCAACCTTAGTATCTGTATACATTCTATCACACATATTTAAATTGCATCACAGTGGCTTTTATATGAAAAATATTGTGATTGTACATTTATAAGTGTTTAAGAGTCGCGCAATACTGTCAGATAGGATTATACACCTTTGTAAAAAGGTTGAAATAATTGAAAATAGCGTTAAATAATGACTCTATGTTTATTTTAACTTTATATTTATTATATTTAGTGTAGACGGAAAATATTAGAAGCGTTTTTCTATTAAAGCTCTTAAGTAAACCGTGAGGGTCGTGGATTCAGTTACCGCTTGAATTAATTAATTCCTACAATTTTTTTTCAATTCCGCACGTGTGGTGTTAACTTCTGTCATTTAATAATAATTGAGATAAGGGGCGACGGAGAAATCTAACACTACGTCCTTTACCTGTTTTTATACTATATTACTATGAACTCTCCCACGCAAACTTAAGGTAGAAGAAACTAACACATAATTAAGTGCGAAAGGAGATACTGAATTGGTTTGAGATTCATAAAAGAATAAATATAAATAAAAAATTAAATTATTACACAGATATACACACTCGTATGCATTAATAATATATATATATATATATATATATATATATATATATATATATATATATATATATATATATATATATATATATATATATATATATATATATATATATATATATATATATATATATATATATATATATATATATATATATATATATATATATACATAATACACACATACATTTTTCATTATTTTCATTTGACATAATCAGAATTTTCAGAGCGTTAAATAATAGTTTAGTATGAAATTCAAAAATTTCGAACGTTCAAAAGTTTTGCTATCAAATTTCAAAACATTATAAGCACCGCTTGATACATAACCAGATCTTTTCCTTTAACTACACAGAAATGTATCTAACATTGGAAACTAATACATTTCGCCGGCTAACCTAACCATACTTTCGAGAAGATTAGTGCAGACTTAAAAGCGTTAAGTAAAATTATTTGAGCAATCCTTTTAAAACGACTTGAATGGCTTTCATTTGTTGCCGCACAAGAGACGGATCGTTGCTATAGACTATCTGGAGGCTAGATTATTCTTCCACCTTATACGTATATATATATATATATATATATATATATATATATATATATATATATATATATATATATATATATATATATATATATATATATATATATATATATATATATATATATATATATATATATATATATATATATATATATATATATATATATATATATATATATATATATATATATACAGTCACTCTCGAAACTCTCGTTACAAAAATATCAATCTATAAAACTTTAATTAACTCGTAGTAATTTTGTGGTTCTTTTATTTAAACTTTAACTTCATATTTTTTCACATCACATTTTCGTATTATAAGTATAGATTTGAAATTTGATTTTTTTATATCACACACAGCCTGATATATTAATTTTTAATATACTAATATATATCAGGCTGTACGTGATATAAAAAAAATCAAATTTCAACTCTAATAAAGAATGAATGTAGCTGAAGGAAGTTCTGATAGTGACTCTGGTGCTCTACATGTTCTAATGGTGATGGTGTAAATAAATCCACTGTAACTGAATGATTCTAACAACACTAGCCTTTAACAAACTCCAAGTCTACATTCAAAAGTTATTTATCTTATGAAGATTAATTACTGGAAATTGCAAAACTTCAATTGTATCGTCGAGTAACTTAAAAGTTTGACTTTACTGTATTGTTTGTACAAACAACTGTCTCAGGGACAAATTCAACAATTATTTCAATGGCTATAATTAATTTTATTCCCAAACACTCTGGCTAGGTAACTCGGCGATCTATATAGTAAGATTATGTTGTGATTATTTATTATTAATTATTATGAAATAACGGAGTGTCTTAACTCTATGTTCACTCTGCCAGGGGATATAGTATGAAGCAGTATTATGAAATCCTTTGTAGACTCTTCTAATTTAAGTTTATTAAATATTCAAGTCATAGTTTGGAACTAAAAATTGAAATAATATTACTGGTCAAGAATACATAGTACAGTTAAGTGCAAGTAGGACTCTCGTATGAAAATTTCGTTTAAATTTTTTTATAGAAAAACCGAAAGAACAAGTTATATAGCTATTTGTAGGTGAAAGATCTCGTTTTGCTTTAAATTAATTAAAAATATTTGCTTGGAAATAATATTTTCGATAAATAATAATGTGCGTTTACTATGATTAGCCTATAAATATTCAATTTATTACCTGTATGATGCTGTAAGTTCTCATTTTTTGCCAAGTCCCTGTCAATCAAAATCAACACCAAATCACCAATATCATAGCGTACTTGACACGTTCTGATATAGCGCCAAATTTCATACAATATGAGAAAAAACGAGCCTAAACCAATAAATAAAAATGTAATAAAACATTTTTTAATTACGTTAACTTTGAATTTAATTTTTGTCACTCAAAAATGGACAAATACACATACGACAAGAAATGAATTGTAGAAAATTCACATACGTGCATAACATCACGCCTTATACCTAGCTGGGTAGTTAAAGAGAACGGAGTGCCTAACGCTATGCGGTCGCTGCATACCTCTACTGTCTCGTGCACTGTCATTAACTGGTTTAAGCATGAGCTCCGGGTGTCCTCATGCTTTTTACTTGACCTTCCTCCGAGGTCTCTACTCACCTCTCTTGCTACTCACTTTTGCTCTATATATCTTTTTTAGCATTATTTCATCACTCAGTCTCTCGACGTGCCCAAACCATCTGAGCATTTTCACTGTGACATCCTCGCTGCTTTTTACTAATCCTATGTAATTCTGCAAGCATCATCATAAAAGGGTTCCTTTTTATTTAGATATTTATCTTCGGCAGCAACGTGAAATATGATAATTTTCGACACTAACCTATTCCTTCCTTGTCCTTGCATGATGTAAAATTCCTAAAAAATATTAGGCCCTTGCAGTTTAATTCTGCCTCAATCCAAAACAAACTTGCGATACAGAGATCTCTGGAGTATATACTATAATACTAACAATCCTCGAATCAGGTAAAAAATTAAAAGTTGGCAATTTATAAATATGAAGCGTAAAATAAAAGCGGTAGCGTACGACCTCAGGGTAACTTAGAAACTTTTTTTACGACCTACCCACTTTCGCCACAATGGCCGAGTTTAAGACCACGCTTTATGATTCCAGAAACTTCAGCGGGTTGCGAGAAAAACGATCACCTACTTTACTTAATTTGCTTTTTTTTATATGATAATTGGAGTTTTTGAAAATTTTGTTTATTTATATTTATCTTTCGTCGTATTTAAGAGTACACTAAATTCAGAGAACATTTCTAAAGTACTCCGAAAGGCCTAATTGAATTTGAAAAATAAGAACTTTTGCTTGTTCTTGTAAATTTTCATTCACTTGTTATTCTGTGTTTCTTAAATGCAAGAACCTAAAAAAAATATTTTTATTTTATTTTGTGACGTAAAAATTAGTTTAGCTTTTAACTTTTAATTTTCAATACTCAATTTTTACTTCTACTTCTACTTCATTAGAATTAATTCTCTTATTATACATTTTTTGTAATCATTTAATATGATGTAGTGGTTATTACAATTTTGTTACAAAAAGATTTTAAGCTTTACTCTTTATCCCGCTCATAGCAAGGTTTACTTTGAGAATAAACTCATACTTTTTATAAGACCTTCCTCCAGTATTTTTGATACTGTGATTTCGAAACTCGACCGACGTCTCCCCTTAAATCTCTTAATAAACACTTGCGTTTTTTTTTATTTTTAATTTTCAGTAATCATGAAAACTAAAATTAAATATATATATATATATATATATATATATATATATATATATATATATATATATATATATATATATATATATATATATATATATATATATATATATATATATATATATATATATATATATATATATATATATATATATATATATATATATATATATATATATATATATATATATATATATATATATATATATATATATATATATATATATATATATATATATATATATATATATATATATATATATATATATATATATATATATATATATATATATATATATATATATATATATATATATATATATATATATACTGTGTATAAATTATAAAAATTTAGCGTGACGACCTGCACTGGCTTTTCACAACTGCAGGAACCTTGGAAACCTAGTGTAAAGACGCCCCAATATTATTAGTTAAGTCAATTTTGTAAAATATTTTTTTTTTGATTGTGCGACGACATATTACTTATATACGTGGCGTATATAGTCATATAATATATATATATATATATATATATATATATATGTGGCAAAGACAAAGTCGCGTTTAAGTTCGTATTTTTTGAATACATTAACTTAAAAGATTGATATTTTCTCAATGAGCTTGATTCTATAATTGTTCTGGTTGTCCTGACTTTTACATACGAAACCTAAAAAGTGAAATAACATGTAGTTATTACAATTATATTGCAAAATATTTTGTATGTTAAAATTAACCTTTAAACACGAATGCAGTAGAAGTTATTAGATCTATATGTCTGATCAAAATTGATTTATTAGTAGGAATGAGTTATTTAAATAACCTATATCACATTTAATATTTCACAATTTTATAATCATAATTAGTTTAGGGAAATATTTTTTTTTATTAAAAAGCCATTAAAAATGTGTATGAAAATTACGATAATATTGTAAATACAAGAATATATTGAAAGTTAAAAATACAAATGCACTACAAATTTACATTAAAACAACGCAATTGTGTGTTAAAAAAATGGCAACAACGCAAACGATAGCTTGTGGGTTCGATTCCCACTCGAAGACGATGAATTTGTCCATTTCCACTTTCTCCGCTCTGGCAACTAGGCAAAGCGCGTTTAGTTTCGCTACTCAACACGCAATGCATGGAAAGTATGGAACGGAGTGTCTTAGCACTAGGTTTCATGGTTCCTGCGGGTTCCTCTGCCTACCCTGACGTGTGCAGGATAAAAGCGTGAGGCTATAAAAATATCATGTAATTTAAACAAACAAAGCTGTAGTCTGGCCGTTAGTACCTAATTTCGAACGCCACCCGACCCATTGGTCTCTATTTCACGTTTTATAAATCATCCAAACATCTAGTTATTAATGGCCAACTATTCACAATTTGCTACTTAATTAAGGCATTTAGATAAAATTTATAGCGTTATTAGAAATAGCAAAATATTTACTGAATCATTTAATTTAACTAAAATGGCCTAAGCATTTCACGTTTCGGTCATATTTTATTTGTAAGTTCGGTGTTTGTTAAGGAAATAAATAGATTAATAACATTACATTTATAATAGGTATGAAATGCTGAATTTTCCGCTCTGTTTATTCTAAAATATTATAAGTTTGTTTTATTTTTTGCTTTTTCACGTAGTATCCCGCACAAGGTAGGGTAGGCAGAGGGAACCATAAGAACGGTAGGAACGGTACGTAGGTTAACACTAGTGTCATGACACTCAGTTAATCGCTTTTCGTCTTACGAAACAATTATTTCTTAAATGGCGGAACTCAACCCCGCACTTAGTTCTTGATGCCATCAAAATCATCATTCAAAGCCTCGAACCATGTATTAAAAAAGCATTTTTTCATCTGCCCTTGACTTTCGGACTTGAACCAACAAAAAAAAGACAAATTATAAAAAATCTATTCTAGTAGTAGTACTATAAATTATCTTTATATTGTATATCTTTATATGTAATTTCGATTCCAAAAAGCAATTATACCGTTATAAGTATGTACAACAAGGTAATCAAGAGACGCCCTTCAATATACCCATCAAATGTAGTTAATTCTAACTAAATTGGCATGGGTGCCGCCGGAAATAGACGGGTCACGGGCGGACTAATGAGAGTGAAAGGATTGCTATTTTTAAACTGCTAGTATATGAAAGAGGATATGATAATATGACGTTTATATATGTTTTTCTTATCTTTTACATTTTGTGTATATATGTTACATATACAATTTTTAATATTATTGTTACTAATTGTAATATTGACTAGTGTTAAAACACTCCGTTGTTTAATTACTGCTTTCTTCGTCCCCACTTTCCGCCTTTTTTGCGTGTTGAGTGGCGGAACTCAACGCCGCGCTTTGCCTAGGTTTCTAGAGCGAAGAAAATGGAAATAGAAAAATCCATCTTCCCCGAGTGGGAATCGACCCTACAAACCGTCGCGTCTACATGCAGACGCTTATGCCTCTGTGCTACGACGGCCGATTATATATTAAGCTGTGGAAGGATTATGAGTGAATTGTTAAAAATTGGCTATTTTTTGTTTTGTTGTAACTAAGTTTTCATATTGAGCAAAGAGTGTGCGTCGTCAGGCATATTTGAGTGGGCCTAGCTTAAAACTATTAGGTAAACATTCTTGTCAGTAAAATAAGGTAAAGTTGGTAAAACTTGCCCTACGGGGTTCTACTGTTGAGGCCTAAACCCTATACTTAGGCTCCTAGTAAGCTATAGTAAATATATACAATGGAGAACAAAGTAATTTATCTCTCTGCTTATATAGATGTCATCATATATATAAAAATATTTACATATTTTACGTTATAATATACGTTACGTAGTAAATCCCAAATAGATTGGCTCAGACGGGTCACGGGCGAACTAATGAAAGTGAAAAGCCAGCTATTTTTAAGCCTCGTGAGCTTTATTCATGTTTCATACTAAGACTATTGATCTGCATAGACAATAGAGCGGTGTAGTGGAAAACTTTAAACTTTCGCTTGACGCTTTCGTGACGCGTGGAAAGTTATTATATTTTGTTGACTACACGTAAACGTTTTTGATGGTATAGCAGATTATATGAAGCTTTTTGTATATTTTCACGTGGTTTTTTTAAAGCTCAAACAATTGTTGAGATAAAACGATTAAGTCACTCATTACATTTTAATATGTGTATAGATTAAATGTATTTAATTTTTAATGTAACGCCGTTGAGTTCCGCCACTCAACACGCAATGCCTCGAAAAAGGTGGAAAGCGGCGACGGAGAAAGCAGGGAATAAGCAACTGAGTGTCTTAACACTAGGTTCATGTGGTTCTTGGAGTTCCCTCTGCCTGCCCTGCAATATACGGGATAAAGCGTGAAGCAAAAAAAAAATTATATGTATTTAAATTTGGAGACATTTTTCTTCTTAGTTATGCTTTAAGCTTAGTTAAGCCTATACATATATGTATATGGTGGTGTGGATGTTACCGCGACCTTCATTTAAAGCATAGTATTAACTAGCTTTGATAAACTTGGTAAAATTATAAAACAAGTAAAATTTTCAAAAATATTTTTTTTTAATAAAAAATACTATTGTTCCAAAATAAAACGCCATTTCTCAAGTATGACACAAGCGTACTCTATCCTGTGAGAGCAGGAAAGAGATATGTCCCTTTCTCATTAGGTAGGATTGACAACGTTTGATAATATTTTTGTAGGACGAGGTCTATACGTCATTCGTATTTAATTATAACTACTTCACGCGTTACACAGCACGTACATATAAATATCGTGAAATAGGAAAAATGATCCTGTGCCTAAACTATTGATATTTGTGAATTAGTTTTTTTGTATATAGCCTTGAAATATTTTCCCCTATGTGTGTGTGTGTGGTGTGTGTGTGTGTGTGTGTGTGTGTGTGCATACTTGTATAAAAACAGGCATTTTTAATTATTTATATATAAATATTTATTCCTTTTCGACAAAGCAAAGAAAAAGAAAAACAAACGTCAAAGCTTTCCACCTAACATCTACAACGACACACGGGTCACGGTCGATGGGCGAAAGTGAATTTAAGTGATATTTGATATATACCTTATTAATACTGTGCTGCATTCGGTACTTTTGGTTTTCTTTAAATGGTTCTAGGTTCGAATACTATTTCAAATAAATTTCGTATGATAAAAATTTAAAAAATTATAAATATACTTAGCCAAACCTATTTACGTCTTAAATAACTCTAATGGTCAACACTATGTTATTAATTTTTTGTTTCATTTTGGTTTGCAATTTTTTTTTTAATATTATTATACAGAGTGAAGAAAATGGCAATGATAAAATCCCCTCATGGTAATCTCATCATCCCTCAGCCATGGGAACCCACAAACCTCTGCTCTACGACCGTACGTTTTATCGTTTTATTAGTAACGTTATAAAATCCATCTTGGTATCGATAATATCGGATCAAATAACTAATATTTAATCTGTATCAGTTTAGGCATTAAGCAAGTTCTACCAAAAGCGGGTCAAAGACTATAAAAAACTTGCAACACTGCAGTGACGTCACGCGCGGAAATAGCACAGCGCATTCAACCTATTTCGACCTTGCCACATTATTTTAAAATCTAGGCATATTTTATGTTGCGAAATTTTATTTTTGTGTTTTTTTTTTTTGCTTTTAATGAATGCGACATTTGTAGTTCTTCCGGTTATTTCGCGATTTCGTGAGGTTTTAGTTTTGCGATACCTGTGAAAATAGGTTTGCATTCCATGTGATATTTTGTTATAATCTAGGACTTTGCTTTTATATGTACTTCTGATTGTGTGTATGTATTTCTACAATAACAGGTATTTTTAAGAACACATACATAAATATTTATTTCCTTTCCACAAAGCATAAAAAAAGAAAAACAAAGCTCCAAGCTATTTTTCTATAAGTATTTCAATATATTTATAAAAAGCTTGAAATTATTTTCGATATATGAAAATGAGACAAGGTTTACCAAACTGTTAATTTTTACCGAGTAAATAAAAACGAACTGACTTACAGTTTGTATCGCTGGATGTCGCTTTAGCGATTCTAAGTGTAAGTAAACCTATATATGTATTAGATTACACTTACTCTATGTACACTGAACTTAAGTGATAAATCTCTAATAAAAATATATTTTTATTTAACGTTTCGATTAACGGAAGAAGAAAGGTGGGAAGTGAGAAAAAAATAAAATTACTTACCTTATTTTTATGATTAAAAAGGTTGCTTGTTAGAGAGAAGTAAAAGGTTCTATCAAGTGTAACATATTATTGTATAACAGTACTATGTGTAATGAAGAATTTTTGATTGATTCATTGAATTGTCTTATAAAAAATTTTAGTAAACACTATTGCTGAAACCTATAATGCAGGCACAGCGTCTGTAAGCATGGCAGTTGCAGATTATATTGTCACTCGAGGAGAAGGCGAAGTTTGTTTATTGATTTCAAAAAATTGTCGTCGTGGCGCAGAGATGTAAGCGTCTGCCTGTAAACGCGTCGGTTTGAGGGTTCGATTCCCACTCGGGGAAGATGGATTTTTCTATTTCCATTTTCTAATAGCAATAGCAACTAGGCAAAGCGCGACGTTGTGTTCCGCCACTCAACACGCAATGCGTCGAAAAAGGCGGAAAGTGGGGACGGAGAAAGCAGGTTCAACACTAGGTTCAAATGGTTTCTGCAGTTCCCTTTGTCTACCCTGCAACATGCGGGATAAAGCGTGAAGCTAGAAAAAAAATTGTTAAGCTTTAAAAAATTAAAGGCTGCGATACTAATATTAAAGAGAAATATTAATATTAACGGAAAATATAAATACCCAACATAATAAATATTTAACAATAACATTCTCATTCTGTTTTATAATTTTACACACACAAAAAATAAGTTCGAATATTTTTTCCATAAATTCCATAAATTTGAGGACCGTCGTGGCGCAGAGGCGCAACGTCTGCCTGTAACGCGACGGTTACTGGGTTCGATCCCCAGTCGGAGAAGATGGATTTTTCTATATCCATTTTCTTCGCTCTGGTAAAACTAGGCAAAGCGCGGCGTTGAGTTCCGCCACTCAACACGCAATGCCTCGAAAACGGCGGAAAGCGGGGACGGAGAAAGCAGGGACTGAGCAACGGAGTGTCTTAACACTAGGTTCCCACGGTCCCTGCAGTTCCCTCTGCCTACCCTGCTTTGTGCGGGATAAATTTACGTAAATTTCTATATAAATCCTTAAACAGTAGTTTGTATTAAGTTATTATTTTTTTTGTATATAAACACAAATCGTAACCTATCCTCGTTGCCAGTATAAGTATGCTCTACGTATAAACATGATGTAATTTGGTTTCCTATTCTATTCTTTCATTAGAAGACAGACAGTAGAGAACTTGTCCTAAAAAATTAAGGTGATTATTCATAAATATTGTAATCTAGTATTATTGTATTATTTTAAGTATAATAATTTCAGATGAAATACTTAGTAAATGGCAACCTCTCTATTTGAACTCTAAGAAAATCCTAAGCATGCATCATAAAAGCATGAGTAATTGGAAATAAATTTGCTTTCATTTAAAAAAATTAACTACTGAACGTCTCTATGGTAATAAAAAATAATAAAGAGGGTTTCTGTATTGTTATAATTATTTTAATAGATAAATAAGTAAAAATATTTTCTCAAAACATATTATGCAGTGCTACTCGTAACATTTGTATGATCCATACAATTCTATAACAACAGAACAAAGTTAACAACACGTTAAATGGGAAACATTAAATTTTTTAAATGGCGCATTCGCTATTTTTAGCCCTTATAAAAAACTTTTGACCTACATTCATTATTCATCGAAAGCTCAAAAATGGGACTAAAGAAACTATTCGAATAAAAACTGATATGATATATATATATATATATATATATATATATATATATATATATATATATATATATATATATATATATATATATATATATATATATATATATATATATATATATATATATATATATATATATATATATATATATATATATATATATATATATATATATATATATATATATATATATATATATAATCCTATATTTCGAACAAAATAAATAAATACAAATGAAATACGTTATGTCTTCTTCAATAAGATACGTTACCTTTTGAAATCTAAAATACTATATTCTCAGGTCTCTGTCCAAGTTTAAGACAACTTTGTCTAATCAAAATAATTTAAAATTCCTTTGTCCAAGTGATAATCGATCTGAAAACCACTGTATTTCCGAAACGCAATTCCACTGCACACGACGGCTTCAACTTCAAATAATCACATATAAAAATTAATGATTGAGTCCATGTCTACTATCACAAGGTGACTAAGTTATTGCATCCTTCTTAACAATCTGAGACAGGAACTTGTGTAATGAACTCACGCTTTGAATGGAGCTTTAAATAAATAGAGAAGTAAACAAGTATAGGGACTTTGACAACATCATGGCGCAGTGAAGAAGGGTCTGAATATACATAGGAATATTTAATTTCTTTTTTATCTAACAAATCAAAACAATTCCATTAGAAATTAGCTAGAATTCTATTATTTAAAAGCTTTGTGTTATATATATATATATATATATATATATATATATATATATATATATATATATATATATATATATATATATATATATATATATATATATATATATATATATATATATATATGTAATTTATATTAATTCTATATATTATGTATTAATATTAATATAATCAATATATACGATAGAAGCATGTAGTATGTTAGTTACATTTCAAAAAAAATCACCAGGTTATCTTTAAGTACGCTGGTTTATACAGAAGTCGTGAGTAAAATAAATATATATTTCACGCATACTACCAGAACTGCGTAACCCCAAATATTTGAATTTTTCACACGAAAACAAATGGAAAATATGACATAATTGGAACGGCAATATGATGTGACCAGTGACTGAAACATGTCACTGTGAGGTACACTTGTACGTTATTTTCGGTTTTCATATTAAAAATTAAAGGTTATTTTAGCAATTAAAAATTTTTTTATTTATATAAAGCTATAACACTTTTGCTTTTTCCATAATGAATATTTTAAATTAATGTAATAAATTAAATATTGTTCTTAACCTCATTTAGAAATAAAATAAAGAGAGCTAAATGCCTGAAAATTGTAGAAACCTTAGAAAATTGTAGAAATAAAAATGATTAAATTAAGTCACATTGAAATTCAAATTTCACTGAAATGAAACGCCTCATGTAGGATTAATTACATATAACAATCGAAGGGCGATTGTGGCATAAAGAAAATATATATATATATATATATATATATATATATATATATATATATATATATATATATATATATATATATATATATATATATATATATATATATATATATATATATATATATATATATATATATATATATATATATATATATATATATATATATATATATATATATATATATATATATATATATATATATATATATATATATATATATATATATATATATATATATATATATATATATATATATATATATATATATATATATATATATATATATATATATATATATATATATATATTTCTTTATGCCACAATACCACTTTTAATTACAAACATATAATAAAGCTACCGTAAATTTACAAAATATACTAATTCAATTGTATACCACTAACCATTAGGTGTGCTACAAGTTTGTAAATTCGGTCCCGTTTTTCCTTTAATCTATAATTCTCGTATAGTCTCTAACAATTTGAATACAATTTCATTAAGGCAACGTAGAAATACCTGTGGGAGGTGTACAACATAAGCCACGACAACTATGTTACTTGGCAACATCATCTAATTTGCTTATTGAGACTTAGTAATGTTCAGTTAGTAAACGGATGAGTACAGTCGTTCTATATGATGATAATAGACTCAAATTCCTTTTAGGGGGATATTTATTTTATATATAAATCGTATGTTAATGTGTATATTACTCAGCTGTTAAATTACTCTTCAACAGATATAGATGAAGTTTTTATATATATTTGAATGAAGCGTTGAATGGTTTAAAAATATATAACAATATGGTAGCGTTGCAATCGATATTATTGTAATATACTAACCTATATTTTAATAGATTAATATCTAAAAAGGTCATGTGTATCGCTTCTTTCCTGACAAGACAATTCTATCGTGACTGTGACTTTACGCTTTATCCCGTATATAGTCTAGTACAGCGTTCATAGAAGTCAACGCTGAATGTTCCCTTGCCAGGACAAAAAATATTAACATTTCATATACACAAGTAGAGAATGAATTTAAAAATTAGAATAATATTTACTTTAAGACGATTTGCTGCAATAACAGTATCAATGTCAGTAACTTGTATTACGTATTACGAATAACGGTAAAAATTTTAAAATTTTATAACAATCTTTATAAATCAGAGTATATTATCATTAGATTTAACGTAGAAAAAATTAAACTGATACAAGATAAACCTATATAAATCTACAAGTTTACGCCAGTATAGCTGTAAAGAATGCCGTACATTCTTTATAATGCAAGCGAGTGGAAAAACTGTATATATAAAAGATAAAGGGCATTGCTTACAACATATGATGCTCTCAACATGCATTTAGATTATTATTTCAAATGTATGCTCTATAATTATGTCGTTTGTGTTACTAGAATTTATTTACATGCCATCTTGATGCTGGGTTTCTGATTGTAACCGAAGGTTGCGTGTTCGATCCTCAGTCAGTGTAAAAAAAAAGTTGATTTTTGTAAGGATTTTAACTATTTTTTAAGCTTTTTCAGATAAGATTTAATCTAACCAAACCTTCTTAAATAGCATCATTATCGGATATGTAACTTTTATGCTGTTTTTGATTTTATTATATATATATATATATATATATATATATATATATATATATATATATATATATATATATATATATATATATATATATATATATATATATATATATATATATATATATATATATATATATATATATATATATATATATATATATATATATATATATATATATATGTATGTATATATACATACTGGTTAACTTTGCCTAACATACATGAATACTTCAGGATTAATTACAAGATTTTTATTAAATTATAATTGTACCGATCTAAATTATTAATTATCTTCATAATACTACTATTTCTTGAATGATCATATTGTTTTATTTGATTTAATATACTGTTTTTTTTTTATTTTTTTAATTTTATATTTGAAAAAGAAACCAAATAAAATCAACGCAAATCAAAACACCAATATTAGCTACAAACTTGGCACATTCGGTAAACAATTTGACAGTTCAAATATTCTAACGATTCATAAAATATTCAATTTGTATGAAATTCCATTAGCCATATTGTTTGACGCTAAACAAACTTTTTTATTGGACCCTGAACAAAATGAATATCAATAGCCTAACTATCGATGCCTCGGGAGACACAAAAGCGTATATTATAAAACGCTAATGTGGTTGAAAAATGATTTTTTAAGTAATCAATTCGATTCTTATTTGAAGGCAAATTTATAAAACAGCTAATAGATAACTCAAGTGTTATTACAATATTTTAATTCAGTTTTCTACTGTGTTATGCACCTAGAATATATCTTAAATCCCTTTAAATTCTGCCAAAAATATGTTGTAACTAGCTTATATAAATCATGACAATCGAAGAAGTGTGAAATAGCCTATTTGATCCTAAAACAGTACTTTGAGAGATAAATGTGAAGGACAAAATTAATAGTAGTGCACTCTTGTACTGCACGTTGAGTCAACTTGTTAATTATGATATCAAGTAGCGTAAGCAACATCAAAACGATTAAGGCTATAAAAGTAATTTCAATATAATTTCTTAAGCTTTAAAATAATATATAAAAGTGTAGATAGTAAAAATAGAAGAACATATCATTGTAGAAAATTCTATGATTTCCTTGGGAAAACGTTACATGCTTTATGTGAATTCTGAATCTTTCATTACTCTATGCTCTTTATACTCGCTGTAAATCGAATTCAGGTCAGATCGACCTTTTGTTAAAGTTACAGGTTCTTTCAAAGACACGCTCGGATTAAAGTCTAAAAAAATCTGTTATTGCTAAACCTATATTACGTCCATTGCACTATTTCTAGCAGCCGTATTAAAATACGAATTTGGTTTGGTTTTGAAAAAAAATGCTTCACGCTTTATCCCGCAAATGACAGGATAGTGATTGTAAAATGTCAAATCACTTTGATCTCCACGACCTCATTTTTCTTAAGTGGTTCTTAAAACCGAATCAAATTTTATCTTTTATTATAATAATGAAAGACGGTTTTAACTATTGAACTTTAATAGAATTTGAAGATATTACTCCTCTTGTGTGACTAACGTACAAGTTGGTTAACACTTTTAATAAGCATAGTGTTTTAATTCAATCACCCAACACACAATTACACTAAATGACCAGAAAATTGCTAACGAAATAATGATGATTAAAATCTTTTCACCTTTTTTAGTGTCAGAGTCAATGTAGTGTTAAAACACTTCATTTTGTGACAAAATTTGAAATCCGGAATAAATCACTTCAGGCAAAATAATTATTCCGAGTGTTCACTAAGCCTAAGTGCTGCACCACTACCACATATCCTTACTATTGCTGAAGCAAAATATATATATAGATTAAATAACGTAACAATGTGTACTAAAGAATTAAATATTTCAATAAAAAATATTATTATACTTGAAGTGGAAATTCAAAATATATTTAAATAATTTATTTTATCTTGAACCGACGCCAAATATTCTAATGAGATGTCAAATTGTTATCACTTGTAATAATCTCCCTAAGTAAGCTGTAACGCAGCGACATCTAGCGCTCGTTCCTTTAACTACACCATAAATCTAACTTTGCCAAAACAATTAGAATCTAATGCCATATAAACAACGTCTGAGAAATCTTTACAAAATATAATTTAATTCTTCATAATAAATTTAATTCTATTATATATACCATGTATATAAAGTTAAACTTGGGAAATATTTAAAAAAATATAAAATAAAGCATATTTGTATATTTTTTAATCTGTATACAATATGTTATATATTACCTAAATCAAACACAGATTAAAAATAGATCATAATAAAACAGCACTTAATAATCGCTTCAAATATCTTAGTAATAATCGTCTCTACCATAGAGACGCAATTTACGTCATTATGAACGGGATAGATATTAATTAACACGTAATGAAGGTCGAATAGTGTTTAATGATTCACAATAAAATTATTCCAAAAGGAGTACAATATGAACTTGCTCAAAGATTTCTCTTTAATTAAACAGAAATAAGAAAATTAATCATAAATTATAAAAAAATAAGGTGTATTTGGTTTTTTTGCTTAAATCTTACATTTCGATTCTGATTGGGGAATAAATAAAGTTGAATATAATCCGTATTTATTATAGAGTATTTAAAATTAGTGTTCAATACGTAATGAATTAATGATAACTGGTAATGATGTGTTTTTACATGAGGAGGTGTTCAATTTATAACTTCAACAAAATTTCATTGAACATAGATTAATCATGTCCTAGCACTTTATATATTCATATATGTATATATTTATATATTTCGTTAACTAAGAATATATCGTTTCTAGATAATGTGACACGAGTTTCATACAAACGTTTCAGCTTTCGCACCAAAGGTTGAAGAGCGTTAAAAAAAATATTAAAAAATTGTAGAAAAAAATCCAATTCATTTGTATGTATAACTTGAATAAAAACAGAATTTTTATTTCACACTATGAGAAACAGTAGTGACGTATAGCGGATATGTCATTGACCCCATTTCTCGGTATGACTGAAACAACATCATTTTCACTTTATATGCAAAATCTCAGCCTCATTAATATTTGCTCTAGATTTTAGTTAGAACCTAGTGACCCTAGTGACTCCAGTGTCTCAGAGAAGATCCTTAAGCGTGACCCATGTGGATGAGCGAACTAAATAGGTTACCTAGCTCTACTTGATCTCTCTCGTACAAATACGCCTTACGTTCATCAGAGTCAGCTTGTACCAACGCAAATCTGATGTACCGAGAGTATTGTCAGATTCTTTTCTGCTACCATTGAGTTTAAAAGGAAAATCTAGTCAAAAATGATGGGTAGCCTGTTCAAATTTGTGTCACACCTCACCGCGCGCTCATTTAAAGTGAATACACATACTGACCGAAAGCACCACCAGTTCACACCACACATGCCCGCGTTTGCACTTTGACCGTCATTGCCGTGTTGGCTATCGACCGTGCCGGCCCGCGCCGCCCAGCGACTGACGCGCGGGCCGTGCGCGCGCACCGCACCCCCGACCCCGCCCGGAGCCCAACTTTCAGCCATCCATCCGATCGCACGAAAACCCTGTCGATCTGTTTATATTGGTTGGAGCGTTCAAATCTAGTGACTGACTTGTGTTATGCACATCGGTCTTGGATGTTGTGTAGTGTAGAGCTTTTTGAGCTTTTACTAAACTACCCTAGGTAATGTTCGGTTTATTTTATTATAGTCTTTATAACAAGTAATTCCATGCCTAATAAAAGCATTTTTATAGAGAAAATTTGTAAATAACACATCACGATAATACAATAATATAACCTACTACAACACAGACAACTACTATAACAACTAAGGTTAAAATTAAATTATATTATTAATTTTTACCAATTTAAAAAAAATGTTAAATAAAAAATGATACTAGAATAGAACCTATATCACGTGACGCCCGGAGGCTCTTTGGTGTTTATTTTCGGGCGCGGCGCGGCGCGTGCCCGTCGCCATGGCAACGCTACGAGACCGCCCGACCCGCCCCGAGAGAGGTCGAGCCCAGAAATACCTAGCTCCTTTTGGAAAAATCTTGATTGATTATCTATATTTAACTCTAATATAAACATATAATAAAAATATATCAATTCTTATAGTAATATACATAATGGTTATTAAATAATATATTAAATAATTAATTAATAAGCTAGCTAATACTGTTTCGTGCATCAAAAAGGCTTGTAATTAAAAATCAGGTAAATTTAATTGAATTAAATTAATATAATAGATAAGTAGAGAAATTTCTCAACCTTCTTTTTAAATACTCTATAATAACCCAATGATTGAAAAATAATATTTCTTTTGTGTTTCTCCGATTTCTAACAGGACACGAAAATGTTATTCATAATGTTTATATATAAATAGACACTATACACTACAGCTATACTGATAACTGAAAGCACGAAAGCATTTAAGAGTTGTATGACACATGACACCAAATCCCCGAAGTTAGTTAGAAATTACAGTAGCATAAATCAGAACAACTACAAAAAAAAGCCTATAGTTTCGATAAAGAGTCTATTCAAAAGTATTAAAATACTATATATGTATATGTATATGTATATATATATATATATATATATATATATATATATATATATATATATATATATATATATATATATATATATATATATATATATATATATATATATATATATATATATATATATATATATATATATATATGTATATATATATATATATATATATATATATATATATATATATATATATATATATATATATATATATATATATATATATATATATATATATATATATATATATATATATATATATATATATATATATATATATATATTAGTTTATGTATATAAAATTTTTATTATTTTTGTGTGTGGCTAGAGCTTGTACCGTTTTAATGAAACCACTTTAGGCGGTGACGCAAAATCAATGCCCACTCTACATTATTAATTTGAATCCTATTTGAATGAAAGCGTGATTGCAAATAAAAAACTACAACATAAATATGTTTTTTTTTTAATTTAAAATGCAATCATAAATTCTTGTATGGCAATACAGATATAGTCCAACAAATGTATTTCGCATGTAATTAAGCATTTATTTGTGGTTTCCTTTTTCGAAATGTTGCAAGTTGAGTGTTGTAACTCAGAAAGCAAAGAAAATGGAAATGATAAAATCCATCTTCCCTAAGAGGACTTTCTTTTAAGTATTTTTTACAGTTAATTGATAATTTCCAAAAAAATATAACTTAATGAAATATATTTTTAATAAATCAAATAAGCAACATTTTTTAAACACAGCTATAACAAAATCATTGAGCTAGCAACACCAAACGGATTATTTAAAAATAAAACACTTAAAAATTAGGACGTCGTCGTACAATATTGATAAATTATTGTCAAAACGACAGAAGCTACGCTACGGTGCTACGGCGTAGGCTCATGACTACTTTGTTTAAGTATAGGCTTAAACCTCTTTTCTGCTCTTTAAAAAATTATACATTTACTGTCATCATGATGCAAATCTCCAGTTTCCAGTGTTAAAGAAAAGCTCTGTCTGTCTGGTTTCACGCCTAAATTTTTTTTAACGCCTGATTTTAACAAAATTTTCTCTAGAGATCCAGTTAATTTAAATAAAATTTCAAATCACTTTATTAAGTAACGCTGTACTAATGTTATTTTTGAACTACGTAACAGATTTTTTTATAAGCGAAATATATTTTAGAGGATATTTGATTATATAATATATGTATTTTTTTAAGGGATGAAAAACCTATTTAAAATATATTTAATCCGCTCATATCTTAAATACTGGCCAAATGTTGCAATGTAATTATTGTACTGTAATTGATCAATATTTTATTATCATTTTTATGAAAAAAAAAAAGATATTGCCTTGAATGTCACTTGTTATTTGTCTATTTAGTATTTTCTAATATAATTGTAATATCAGATGTTGTAATTATTAATTAATTGTTAAAATTGCTTGTTATAATTAAATATAAACTTTATTATGGACTTGTATTTCGAAAATTTAAATTATTGTAGTTTAGTTAGCAACATTAAAAAATTTCGAATAAATTGTACCGGAAGGTGGTCAACTGTGCGGGGTATAAATAGCGTAGTATTTTAGTAGTATTTGATCGACGATTCTTGAGAGGATCATTCTGAAGAGAACATTAAGCAGTCATGTAGTTTTTGATATCCGATTTTTGATTTGATATCCGATTGAAGAAGGAACGTGATTTGTTTTATTATAAAAAATGCTTAGCACTATTGCCACTTCGCGTGCACTATATTGGTCGTACTGGGAATTGGACTTATGTTATTATAAATTTTTTTATTAGCTACACGCTTTATCCCGCTCGTAGCAGGATAAGCATGGGGGAACCGCGAGCACCGCCGTATCCTAGTGTTGCGAAACTGCATTTCCCGCATTTCGAGGCATTGTGTGTTGAGTGGCGGCCGACGTGCTTGCCTAATTGCCAGAGCGAAGAAAATGAAAATAAAATAATCCATCCTCTCATGGGAATCGAACCCACAAACCGTTACATTTATATGCAGACGCTGCTCTTCTGCGTCACGACGGTCCTCTGTATAATACTTATATACCTAGTAAATATTTAGATCGAAATTTAAGTCCTACAATATATTAATAAGATACTGATATTTGTATACGACATATAATAAACCGATCTCGTTATTAATTATTAACGTTCTATAACTCACTTTAACATTTATATTTTTTCTTATTTTTTAAAGCTTTAATCTTCTCTAAAATAAGCAAAATTTAATTTAAGCGGGGTCCGAACCCGCGCCTTTTGGTAGCCATCAAAGCACTGTCTACTAAACCATACGTTCTCATCAAGCTAAAACATAATTTATGTATGAAATTTACTTTTTTTCTAATTTACTTTTACGAGAGCCTAAACTTACTTTCTAGTGCGCTGCAAATATATATGTATGAATGAACACGAACGCAATTCAGTTTATTAAATCGTGCAGTTCAAGCGGACGGAGCCACCGTCGGGTCACTATTTTAAACAAATATACCTATATGAAATTTAAATTGTAATTAAAATCAGATTCCAATACATATCTTTATATAGTGACAGGACCGTCGTGGCGCAGAGGCGCAACGTCTGCCTGTAACGCGACGGTTACTGGGTTCGATCCCCAGTCGGAGAAGATGAATTTTTCTATTTCCATTTACTTCGCTCTGGCATCTAAGGCAAAGCGCGAGTTCCGCCACTCAACACGCAATGCCTCGAAAACGGCGGAAAGTGGGGACGGAGTAAGCAGGGACTAAGTAACGGAGTGTCTTAACACTAGGTTCTTATGATTCCTGCAGTTCCCTCTGCCTACCGTGCCATATGCGGGATAAAACGTGAAGCTAAAAAAAAAATATAGTGACATATTTTAAAATATATACTGAAACTTTAACAAAATATTATAACTTATTATTATTATTATTATAACTTATTTTTATGATTTTCAAAGTGTTAATCCACATTGAGGATAGGAAAATACTTAAAGAAAACATATAAAAATTTGAACGCAGCGGGACTCGAACCTACGCCCTCTTGCGAACCGCTGCGTCGAAATTCTTATATGCTTTATACAACTTATTTCGCATTAGCAAATTTTTATAAGTTTTCTTTAAGTATTTTGTTTATATAAGAATTTGGACGCAGCGTGATAAGTGCGCATGGCTCAGTGGTGGGAGTGCTTGCACGGTTTTTTGCTTAAGATATTAAGATAATAAATCGTAGCCTACAACAGTTTTTACATAAACTACAAAACGTAAACTACCCTTTTTTCGTCCCGTTGGAAATGGGGAAAATTCCCACTAAGTAATCCCCTAAACTCCCCTGGAATTCCCTACATATGAAATGTTAGGTATCTGACGTAGTTGCTGTGAAGTTCTCTCTGCCATTCACTCGGTAACTGAGGAGTTCATAACTTAATTTATGTACAGACGAGTTGTTCTGCGTTTTGGACTATTTGGTCTGTCAATTACCGGCAGTCAGTTACGGCCAATTACATAGCTGTTTAATGTTGATAATTGAACTAATATCAAGCGAATGATATTTTCCGGAAATTCATAGTCAATATACTAGCTCACAATGTGCTCTTGATGTTGAGCTGCGGAACTCAACGCTGCGCTGTGAACCAGGAAAAGTTATATGAAAATGATCGAGTGGAAATGGACTCTACAATAATCGTATTAACAACGATCCCTGAAGAAAACATTTTTCTTCCATTCTTTTTACACATATTTATTTCTAATAAATCATATGCTTATAGTAAAATCTCAATTTAAATACAAATATGAAATATAAATACAACAATATATTTACTGTAATAAGTGTTTTGAAGACCTTATTTCTTACTAAATATAAAATTTATGCCATCAGAGCATCTGTATCACAGAAGACATATCATAACACCTTACTACGCAATAACTCGAAAGGTGGAAAGCGAGGAACGGAGTGTTTTGACACTAGGTTCCCCAGTTCTTGTAATGCCATCTGCCTACTCTACTAAGAATGTAATGACAAAACGTAAAGCCGACACGTCACAATTGTCGCTACTATATGTCTATAGGTAAATGTTTATAACAAAAACAATAGTTTTATTTACCGTTTATATGCCAAATTTAATTAATTAATTTGAATCAATCAGGGTTTACTTGTAGGTTCAACCTCACAACCTTTTCAGTTTTATAACTTTCATAGTATTTACATTAGTGTAGATATATACAATGCTAATATTTTAATAAGTACATATATCTTTCTAGGTAGGATCTGTGATTCAAGTAAACGAATCTATTTACTGTCTAGTTTATTTTATTTATTAATAGTTAGTGTTTTATATTTAAAAAAGCCGCCAATGATTGGCTTTTTATTTATTTTAAATGTTGTGATATCTCAAGTTTCATCTTTATTATAAAGTTCCGCCACTCAACAAGCTATGCCTCGAAAAAAGGCGGAAAGCGGGGAATACAGTGTCTTAACACTAGGTTCCCACGTTAAATATGAAAAAAAAAATTGAAATAAACACAATTTGGTTCAGATCACCTTAAGTATATTTATGGTCATTCAGGAACCTAGAGACGTGCTCTCGTCGCTAGCCTAGAGTATAATAAGGTACAGAAACTGCGTTGGATACTAACATTTTTTATAGTCGGTACGTTACAGTTGGTACGTTACTATTAAGGCACGCTTTTGAGACGTGAAACATCGAAGGTCGACATACATATGTATCCTATTTGAAATATTTATCAAGACATGTTCTGGTTCTCACTTATAAAATAAAAAAAAATATAGACGTAATTTAAATGAAACTTAAAAATTACGTAGCTTAAAAATGTAATAGAATATTGTGGTTTATTATTTTTTGGATTATAATAAATAGTAAAGAAGCCAAAGAAGAAAGAAGAATAATAACAATTTTAATAATCAATAATCAGAAAAAAATCACACACATCTTTTGCACTTCACGCTTTAAAGTCACAAAACAAAATTAACCGAAAAGATAAATGTTTTTTTTTTCAGCTTCACGCTTTATCCCGCACATGGCAGGGTAGGCAGAGGGAACTGCAGGAACAATACAAACCTAGTGATGAGACACTCCGTTGCGTAGTCCCTGCTTTCTCCATCCTCGCTTTCCGCCTTTTTCGGGGCATTACGTGTTGAGTGGCGGAACTCAACGCCACACTTTGCCTAGTTTCCAGAGCGAAGAAAATGGAAATCGAAAAATCCATTTTCTCTGACTGGGAATCGAAAGCAAAAACCGTCGCGTTTACAAGCAGACGCCTCTGCGCCACGATGTCTGATATTATGCGTTTCCCGTATAATACTCTATTCTAATAATATTGGACGAATATACTTATATATATATATATATATATATATATATATATATATATATATATATATATATATATATATATATATATATATATATATATATATATATATATATATATATATATATATATATATATATATATATATATATATATATATATATATATAATAGGTCAATAAGTAGATATACTGGGTATTATGTCCAAATTATGTCACTGGTATTTTACATGTAAATATAGAATCTATTTCACAACATCTTCACTCGTAAAATGCACAAAGAATCGTCCCTCAGAGAGGGACTTAGTTAATATGGCTTCATCCTTTCCTATGGCCATCTCGAACGTTTAACATTTATACTAGTGCTTTTCCTAATATATCTTATAATAATTTATGGAGCAGCAGTCATTGGTTATCATTTATAACATAAGAATATTTTACTTATTTTTAACCGTTTCTTATTATTTTTTAACCTTTAGTTGTAATAAAGATAATGTGACATCACTTACTTGGTAGCACCAACTTCCCGTTCTCAACCTTTGTTTCCATGACCACATCTTGAGTTATTCTAGACGTATCTCATTCACTACCCCTTGATTTCTATTTCATATTTAACCTTGTGTCGGCTTAATGAGTCTTTTACACTACAATATACTTTAACTTTACAAAACTTTAAACTACCCTCATTATATAGGTATATATAGGTATACAAAAAATCGATTTTTTATATCGCAAATACCCTACAGTATTCGAGATAGTGCAAAGTGTAATTTGACACTTAGATTTTTTTGAATTGTGCTCTACTGGTACTTGCCGTACTGTAATTTGACATTTAGATTTTTTTGAATTGTGCTCTACTGGAAATGCCAAATGAAAGAAAACACTGCAATTTGACCTTGTAATTAATTTCTAATAGTAGAGTTCGAATCCTAAAAATAACTTAACCTTAACAAACTTGATCCGACGTAATATCTTTGACTATTAAACGTTTACCTATAATAAATAGAAATATTCTACTCCTTGAAATTTGAATCTGCTACCGATGCGTTCAATTTATTCTTATAAAAAATACTTAAATAAAACGTATAAAAGTTTGAACGCAGCGGGATTGGAACCCGCTCCTTATGCAAACTGTGTAAAAATCATAATAATAAGATTCTATAAATTATAATAACATTACTTTTAAAATTATCGTTTCAAGGCGTACGAATATCGTTCGCAAAGCACATTTCAGTGTCTACTGCGACACGGACTCGCATTATTCAGGTCATTCGTCATGCGACGTGGGGGCAAGAAATATATTATTTTTATTATTTAGCCGGGGACGGCGGTAAATCACAGTTCTTACAAGCTACGCAGAAATTCGTTTGTCATTTTTCATATTTTTACCTGTAACTGTTTTTGCAGCGGTTATTGTGTTGAAACAGTTTGTTTAATAGTAATAAAACCACTGGTTAATTAGCGGTCTGTTACATAATTAATTTTAAAATTACTAATATTTATTATAATATATTTTAGTAACTGAATTGAAGCATAATTTTACTTTAAATTTAATTTTTTTCCATATGTGGCAGGCTTTAGGCTTTTTTCATAATGAATTGGAACAATGTGTTTTTAGGGGTTCATAAAAAATAAACATTGCAGATGCAAATCATTTTCAACGATATTTAATATTTGAAGATTCTAAATTTGGTAAATTTAATGTAATCTTTTTATATATATTTTATATTGATAGATATCTGCTCTGTGATTTAAATACAGATAATATTATTATACTTATTAGTAATTATATCTTTACTTAAAATTTAAACAAATCTATGATTAGGACAGTCGGACAGTTAAAAATAACGAAATATATATAAATGAAATTATAGCTGAAGCGCCATCTGTCTTTGACTAACAATACTACGTGCTTATTTAATTTAATATTAGACAATACAATGACAATACATTTAATTTCTTTCAAAAGGTAAATATATTTTTAAAAAATTATTATATATGACAAATATTTTTTCTTATTACTTACTTATTATTTATTTTAAAGTTAAATACGCCCATTATACACCATGTTTTATCTATACATACAGCTAAAATACAGCTAAATAGGCTTTTTGTATTATCTGCAATGTGTATTTTCTGTGTAATATATTTGTCAATATCAAGTTAGCTACTTTGGAGGTTAAATTTTGTAATTTAACAATGTTACATGAGTAATCGAATTTTGTCTCACTATAAAACCTTTAAAAACATGATTAGAGCAGGCCTTCAACGCTTGGCCAGCGTATTCAATAGTCCAAGGTATTTTATATCTACATTTATCATGCCAAAAATATCACATTTTAATTTTGAAATCAACTAGTTCTTGGATTTCTTTACCAAGTTTTTCATGTAATGTGTCCGTAAATTAAATTATATGACTGCTTTTAGGTGGTATTCTATCAAGATTCATAACACAAAATGCTCCAGCACAAACGTCTTCAGTACCAGAAACTACTAAAGATGTGATAGACTACTTGTAACAAATTAATCGAATCTAAAGTCTCTCGTAACTTTGCTATAGTACATCTACTGGGAAAACAATGGCGTGTTACTGACGGAGATCTTCTGGTTGTTGAAGGATATTGGCCTCCAAATATTGGCGATAAAATAACATTGGACAAAGTATTATTGGCAGCAACAAAAGATTTTTCTCTAATTGGACGACCATTGGTTCAACCTGGTCTTGTAACAGTTACTGCTACAATTATATCTAAAGGCCTTTCCCACACAAGAACCCATTTTAAAAAGAAGAGAAGGAAGCAGTTCATGAGAATAAACTTCCAAAGAGCTCAACAAACAATTTTAAGAATTAACTCTGTACAAATAGCAAATAAAATCAATGAAGCTCCTAAAAATGTATTTTAATAAGAAACTATTAGAAAAGTAATGTTTAGTTTAATAAAAGAAATAAATATGGAGTCGAAGTTTTTTATTTATTTATAGCTTTATACATTACATATATAACAGACAGATTGACATATTCCATTTTTAATTGTGTACATAATTTAAATATATTTTTTATAAATAATAATTTTACTAATAATATTAGAATATAATTTTTATCATCTTTGAAATTTCACATTATCACAATAAGTTTGAAAAGAAATTTTATGCTCCTCCTTCAGAAATCTCTTCATACCTTTAAATAAATAGAACAGTCTTTTGTTTTCCAATAACTCAGTCAACATATTAAGGAATATGCCATAGTCACCATTTTTTTTATATGATGATATGGACAGCTGGAATTTCTTATAACTGTCTGCATCAAGCAACGTTTTTATTTCTTTAACAAAATCTATTAGTGAAGTTGGTGCAACCCTTTCTTCAGGTGCCGGTAGCAACTCTCCAGATTCTTTTAAATTTTCTTCAAAGCCAAAGCTTTTTATTTTCAATTTCTTCTTCTTTGTTACAGCCACTACATTAGCTTCTTCTGCATTTCTTTTATGAATTGTTACTAAGGGCTGAGAGGATTGTGTGCTTTCACTAGAAGAATCTAAAGCACTAAACAAGTCTTTGGTTTCTTTTGGTTTAAATTCATTTACATATTTGGACGCTTGGGCATTTTTATAGAAGTCCATTGAAAAATCTGCATAGACTTCATTAGAATTGGGATATTGCTTAACTGATTTTTTACTTTGAACCAATCTAGTGTTTGTTACGGGAAATGATACTCCAGTTATATTTGTTGATGTACTTTCTTTACAATTGATGTTAGTTTCATGTGGAAGCAGTGGCTTTAATTTTGGTGAAGGTAGTGTAACCTCAGCATTTTTGAAAAATCTACAAACTTCACTAAGAGTTTCTCCAAATTTGTTTGACAATTTTATATGGTCCCTCAACCATGCTGACAATTGGTTTTTTAATCTTGGATTATTAAATCTATTATCACATAGTAAAATTGCTCCATAATCATGTTGATGACGGATGACTCTTCCTATAGCTTGATTTACAGCTCTAGTGGCTTCTAAGGAGTACCATTCATCTCCTGACAGAAATTGTTTATCTTTAACCCTTAGCTTCTTCCAAATACTTCTTCTTTAATATAATTCTAGGATCTTTAAGTGGGGGGAACGGCAGACCAGTTATAATGACAGCTCTTCCATTCATATCAGCAAAATCTAAGCCTTCCGATACCTTTCCTCTACAGACAGCCATGAAACATGCCCCCTTCGTAGTGGGATCACTAATTTTACTATAATAATCATTTATTATGGTGTTAAAAGTATCTTTCCTTTGTGGCTCAACAAAAATTGGTTTTAAATTATTTATGCTAGACCAGATTCCTTCAGCTTGCCAGGATTCCTGACACTTTGTCATAATGGGATATGAAGGAAAGAAGACCAGCAAACCATCTGGAATTACTCGGCAGAAACTTAATATAGTTCTACCTAGTGATGAAATGTATTTTGGATTATCCCTATTTTGATAACTTGAATTTAACTGCACCAAATCTGGACCTTGACCCATAATTTTAACACAAATCTGATTTGATTTTACTATATGTGGATTTTCTAACTGTACACCAATTGGTATGCCAAGTTCTGACACTAGAGGTTTTAAGGGAGCTAGAGTACCACTTGTTAAAATAATGCTTCTTACATTTTGGTCTATTAATTGTTTCATACCGAAGCCTGGACTGAAACACCAGTAGCTTAGCACTTTTTCTACAGATTTGTTACCACCTGCTTTTAAAGCTCCCCAACTATCAGATTTCTTATTATTTTTCTTATCTTCAATATGTATATGAACTTTATAACACATTTTTATTCTCTCCTTATATGCATGTGAGATACCACTAAATACTACATTTAATAAATCAACAATCTTCTGAAGTCCTACACCTTTTCTTTGAAATGGTGATGCACTTGCTGTAGAAAGATATTGGATCAAATTTTCTATTAAAGTTATAACAGACATATGGTTATGATCTTTTATCTCTGCTTTATCAAGCAATTCAAATATGAAGCCACCAGGATAGGTTGTACCTTCTGAACCGATAGAAATCTCATCTACAGCTTTTTCTAAAGCTAACATCATTTCTTTTAAAATGCATAAGTCATCACAAGTAAAATCTTTTGCTTGGTTACTATCTAAAGTCATATCTAATTGGTCATCACCTCCTTCAACAAAAGATCTCATTATATATGTTATTTCATCAATACAAAGTGCTATATCTGTAGTTCTAATTTGTAAAGAAGCAGACTCTTCACACATTTTCTCCACATTATGAGCTTCGTCAAGGATAATAATATTATTGAGGAGTTCAACTCCATTCGCTTTCCTTGATTTTGGATCTAACAAATAATTGTATGGCATGAAAATTATATCAGCATCCTGTTTTAGCTCTTTAGACAAATAATATGGACAGCATTTTAATTTTTTTCCCACCGAAACTAAATCTTCAATGTCTAAAATCTCATCACCTTTCACTGATCTATCATCCTTTTTGGATTCCACATTGTTATAAAAATGACAAGTTCTGGTTTTCACTTTTAACTGACACATGTGCACTTTGTTCATATTATTAGTTTCTTTAGAAACTTCAGGATGAATACACATTTGATCTCTTGAACCAAGAACCGAGGCTTTAACATATTTGTAACTTGATCTTTTTAATTCTTGCATAGCCTGTGTTAGTTGTGAATGAGTTCGTGAAGAATAGATGATTTTTGGCATACCCCAAGTTGTATTATCTTTAGCCTTACTCCCACTAGCAGCTTTAAAGCTGTCACGTAAAGTTCCACCAACAGATCCACTGTGTTCAGAAAAATTGCCAAGTTGAGCATTCATTTGTAATTGTGCCTTTTTTACCATTAACCAGGCCAGAGAGGAACATAGAAGGCTGAGAGTTTTTCCAGTTCCGGTAGGTGATTCTAATAAAGCATTTGTGTTATTTTGTAAACTCTGGATAACCTTCTCCATGTATGCCTTTTGTACATCATAGGGTTCGAATGGAAAGGTTACAGGAATTCCATATATCATCACTTCAGGCATTTTTGGTATATATAAATATGCTACTGCTATAATAATTTCATATATTATGTTTTAAAATTCTTATAAACTACACAGTTCACCAGTTACACTTCAAACAAAAGTAGTTTTCTTGTCAAATTGTCATTGTAAAAATTTGATTTCCCGCCAAAATTATTTCTTCATTTCTGCATGAAATATTTAATTTATTTATAAAAGCGTGAAAATTATTTAACGTAGCTTTCGTTCACGGTATAGAACATAAAAAATAAAAAAAAAAACATTTAATAATGCCTATAAGTAAACGAAAATAGGCTAGCTATAAATTATAAATATAGTTTTTATAGATGGCACAATCCACTTTTTTTTTTTTTTTTTTTTTTTTTTTTTTTATGGGAAGGACAAGGCAAACGAGCGGTCGGGTCACCTGATGGTAAGTGATCACCGACGCCCACGGCCCTGTGTAACAGCAGAGGTGTTACAAGAGCGTTGCCGGCCTTTAAGGTGGACGTAGACGCGCTTTTTGAAGGTACCCATATCGTATCGATCAGGAAACACTGCCGCAGGTAGGCTATTCCACATTAGTGTGGTGCGTGGAAGAAAGTTCCTACGGAACCGCACAGTAGAAGAGTTCCACGTGTCGAGATGGTGGGGATGATATTTTAATTTTTGTCGTACTGTGCGGTTGGAGAATTCAGCGGCAGGCACCAAATCAAAAAGTTCTCCAGAACGCTCTACGCTGTATGCGATCAAATGGTTCAAGTTGATACTGGGGTGCCCCAGACCAGAGATGCGAACAATACTCCATGTGAGGCCGAACCTGGGCTCTATACAGAGCCAATCGGTGTGCAGGCGTGAAGTACTGTCTCGCTCTTCCGATGACACCCAGTTTCTTCGCGGCCAACTTGGCCTTGCTGTCCAAATGATCGCGATACTGACAGTCATTCGAAACGCTGAGCCCCAATATACTGATAGTAGGCGAGGCTTTAAGAGAAGTGTTCTCAAAAACTGGTGACACGACAAAAGGGTTTTTTTTAGTGGTTAACGCGCAAACTTGAGTCTTCTGGGGGTTGAATTGAACAAGATTCCTTTCACCCCACAATAAGACATTACTGAGGGAGGTCTCAATAGAAGACACAAGTTTCATTCGGCAATCGTCGACGTTTTCTCGAGAAAGACCTGCACGGCCGGAGTATACGGCGTCCACAGTACTATCATCTGCATAGCAATGAATGTTAGAATCTTCTAACATGTCATTGATATGCAGAAGAAAAAGCGTAGGGGACAGCACACAGCCTTGGGGGACGCCAGCATTTACGGGAAAATAATCAGAGCAAAAACCGTCGACAGCGACTTTAATGCTACGCCCGGTAAGAAAGCTAGCGACCCACTTGCACAAATTCTCGGGAAGCCCATACGATGGAAGTTTTGCTAAGAGTGCTCTTTGCCATACACGATCAAAGGCTTTCGCCATGTCCAGACTAACTGTCAGGCCTTCGCCTTTGCTTTCGACAGCTGCAGCCCAACGGTGAGTAAGGTAAACTAGAAGATCACCAGTTGAACGACCATGGCGAAAGCCATATTGACGGTCGTTGATCAACTGGTGATCCTCCAGATAAACCAGCAGCTGGCTGTTTATAATACTCTCCATAACTTTGAAGAGCAAGGAAGTGATAGCGATAGGCCTATAGTTTGCCGGATTCGAGCTGTCACCTTTTTTCGGGATCGGATGGATCAGAGCGCTCTTCCACGCGTTCGGGACTACGCCGATTGAATAGGAAAGCCGAAATAGACGCGTTAGTACCGGTGTCAACTCAGGAGCGCAAGAACGGAGCACTAAAGGAGAAATGCCATCAGGTCCACTCGACTTGTGGATGTCCAAAGAAGAGAGGGCTCGCCGAACAGCCTTTTGACTGAACTTAATGTCCAGCATTGAGCTCAGATATCTCGGGATTGTTGGCGGTGTCTTACCTTGGTCATCAAGAGTCGAGTTAGAGGCAAAGAGAGTTCCCAGGAGGTCGGCTTTCTCTTTGGCCGTATGGACGAGGATGTCATTCTCTGTGCGTAACGGCGGAAACGAGGGCCGGCAGAAGTTGCCAAGTGTTGCCTTAGAGAGCGCCCAGAACTGACGTGTTCCAGACGGGCAGTCCACAAGTTTCTCACCGATTTTCGTGACATGCTCGGACCTGGCTCTGGCGATTTGCCGCTTAAAGTACCTAGAGGCTCGGTTATACTTCCCTTTTAAGGTTTTCACCTTCGGATCCGCAGTAGCCAGCGCCTCAACCCACACTTGATATGCCTTACGCTTTTCAGTAGCACCTTGTTTGCAAGACATACCAAACCACGGCTGTGACTTGCCACCAAGCGGCACCACAGAGCTAGGAACATAAAGCTCCATACCCTGTAGGACCACCTCGGCGACAGCCGAAGCACAGGCACTCGGATCATCAGAAGAGAAGCAAATCGACCCCCAGGGATAGGATGAGTAAAAAGCACGCATCCCGTCCCAATCTGCTGACTTATAGTGCCAGACGCGACGAGTCGCTGGTGTTCTGCGACTGTTGCGCTTAATAGGCACCTCACTCCGCACTAGGCAGTGATCGGAAGATCCCAGAGGGGCATCGACCACAACCCGATACTGTTCTGGATGTGAAGTCAGCAGAAGGTCCAGTAAGGAGGCATTATGGCTATCCACGTCTGGAAGACGCGTGGGTGAGTCAACCAGTTGGGACAGTCCATTAGCCACAGCAAGGTCAAATACAGCCCTCCCCGCGTGGTCAGTGGTGCGTGACCCAAGCCAATCGGAATTATGGGCATTGAAATCGCCAAGTATCACGATTTCAGCGGAGGGGATAAGCGAGAGCACATCATCAATGGCCGATTGCAAACGCTCCATGAGTCGATCTGTTTCTGTATTACCACTATGGGACCTGTACAGACAAGCGTAGATTCGGACGCGATCGTTCGAATCGATACGAAGCCAGATAATAGACAGGTCCCGACCTTCAAAATTAGCAAGACGACGGAAACTCAAGTCATTCCTTATGAACACAGCGACTCCGGCATGACGCATGAAGTTATGCTCTAATTTGTAGCCAGGATAATGAAGATAGGCTGTGTCACTCGGTCTGATAATTTGTGTTTCGGTCAGAAACAACAAGGCCGGCCGAGCCGTCTCAAGGTCGTAATGAGCTCGGCATTACCTAATGCGAAACGCAGTGACAAAAAAAAGCCACTACTTAACGCCGGTTTTAAATGCCGAAGGGTGGTAAATATCCGGTCGAGTCTACCCAAGGGTTGTCATCACTGACAACATGACTCTACCACCATAAAAAAACCACTTGCACCAGATTTAATGTCAAATATTATGACATTTATAAAATGACAGTATTAAAACATATAACCTCTAATTTAAATGTCATTATTGTAAACAAAACATTGCACATGCGAATAAATATTGAAAAATGGTAACTGTAAAACAAGTGTACACATCTGTTGCGTGCAACCGTTGTCCTGAAATAGCTGACTGGAACAAACAAGGACTAATATGCTACGGCGCTTCAAATGCTGTCGTTATATATGACACGGTGCGTAATAAAATGATTTGTTATAAAAGTAAAAACTTAAATCTTATTTCTATATATATATATTTCTCTTAAAACATTCCAAATATATTCCATATTCAACTGATATACAATTTGTTTCGATCTTGTTAAATTTCTTTATCGTATAATCTTCTTACTACTATTTCAGAATATAAAAGGTTCAGATCCACTTAAAGTGTTGAGCCACCACAAGTCAAAAGTTAACTCAGTTAAGTGGTTACATAGACCTGATAATAGTTGTACAGAACTGCTTTCATGTTCAGCCGATAAAACTGCTGCAATATGGACCTTAGAGAATGGCATTTGGAAAGTATCAAGTGTCTTGTCTGGTCATGGAGATGGCGTGACTTGCATCAGTGGATTATATGTTGGAGATAATTTGGTAGTTTATACTGGATCCGTTGATTCTACTATGAGAGTTTGGGAAAGAACTAATGGTAATATATAGTATATCAATTTTTATAAACATTTATTTATTGTTACCCAATACTAGTTTTTTTAATTTTATTAATGTAAGTATTATTTATTTTCCTTTTATTTTTTTCATAAATGTTGTATAATGTTTACATTTTTTATTTTAAATTCTTATTGTTTTGATATTCCAGGTATAACCACTCTTAAACAAACAATTGATTTACATTCTGGCCTCTGCCTAACTCTTATAGCCCATATACTACCAATTGCTAATAAGCCAATACTGTTCTGTGCACTAGATGACCATAAAATACACATTTTTACCGAAGACAAGGAATATCATAGAGTGCATATTTTAATTGGTCATGAAGATTGGGTCAGAGGTCTAGATGTTGTAAGTGTCGGTAAGTTGACAACTAAAATATAATTCTTTTATTTGATTCATCCAATCCATTGTAGTTAAAAAAAACGTTTGACTTAAAACATTACTATTTTCTAGTTTAAGCCATAATTGGCAAATCTTAACAGTGTATTTATTCACTTTAAAAACATAATAATAATTTTAAACACTTGTATTATTGTAGATAACACAACAATAATGCTTGCGTCAGCATCTCAAGATACATACATCAGACTATGGAAGATTCAGCGTCATGAAGAAAAAGAGGTTTCGGGGATCAAAGTTGAGGAGAAAGTGTTTCAAGGTCACGGAATAACCTGGTCGGTAAAACTTGATGCTGTTCTTGCTGGTCATGACGGATGGGTTTATGGGGTTCAGTGGAATAAGGTGCTTGACAAAGGTAAAGAAATTTTGTTACGTTGCCATATTAATGTACATGTCAATTTAAAATAGAAGTATTTGTTATGAATTATTAATATTTTTAATACTATAAATTTATTTTCTGCACTGCATTACAATATAAACTTTAGATGTGACAAATTTTATACTATTTTATACAATATTTTGTTTAAAAGCTTTTTATATACATTTAAATAATATGTAGATTTATTTGTATAATTCATAATTTTTCTTGCAGACAACCAGCCATTTTACCGCCTTCTATCCTCGTCGTTGGACAAAACAATAATAATATGGCAACCCGAAACCCACGGGGGAGCGTGGGTCGAGAATGTCAGAGTGGGTGAAGTGGGGGGGAATGGATTAGGGTTCTACGGTAGTAGGTTCGGATCCGATGCCTTTATGGGCCACGGATATAATGGATCACTGCATATGTGGAAATTAGATAAGGTTGGGTGTTTTTAATTTTTTTATTTTTTATTAAAGCAGGCAAACCAAAGTAATTGTAAAAAATAAAAAATGTAAAACTATTTTATTTCAAAAAAAAAAGACTAAATCTAATTAACTTTTTAATAAAAAAGACACTTGTAGTTTTACATTACAATATAAAAATTAAACACCATTTTTGCAATTTAGAATGTGCTTGAATGAACTTCATTAATTTTCTAACTTCTTTGCTTTGTAAAAGACAGGTGTTAGAATTAGCATACCCTCAATCGATAGACCATTGGCCATTTTGTTTTCAACAAGCAATATCGACTTATATTATAACAATTACAGAACCAAGTCTATATTAATTTATATTATATATATTATTTTAATTTTTCAGGAAACAAATCAATGGAATCCAAGTGTAGTTATCGGAGGACATTTTAGTGGTGTTGAAGATATGGAATGGGAGGCTCGGGGGAGGTATTTATTGAGTGTGTCCTTGGACCAAACGACTAGGTTACATGCACCATGGAAGAGGAAGGATGGTGAGTGGATATGATTTTTTTTATGTTATTTAAAAAAATAGTAAATGAATTTAAGGACTATTATGGAAATTAAAAAAAATTAAATAGCCTAACGCTTTATCTTGCATATAACAAGAAAGACTTAGTAAATATATTTTTTTTTTTCGCTTTATTATGTCTTCACGCTTTATTCCGCACATTGCAGGGTAGACAGAGGGAACTGCAGGAACCAAAGTTTGTCCCTGCTTTCTCCGTCCCCGTTTTCCGCCTTTTTGAGGCATTGAGTGTTGATTGGCGGAGCTTAACGCCGCGCTTTGAATACATTGTATTATATAGCACATATTTTTCTATTATATTGTACTTATAGTATATAGTATATTGTTTATATGAAAAAAATCTTTATTTATATAAGCCGAAGGTGTAGAATGGCATGAAATCTCCCGTCCCCAAGTGCACGGATACGACATGGCGTCCATAGCACTGGTCAACGCCACAACATATGCTTCGGCCGCTGAGGAAAAAGTTATTAGAGTTTTCGAAGCACCGAGCAATTTTTTGACTAACTTCAAGAATATCGTTGGTTCGGAGTTAGTGGATGGAGTGGTTAAGGGTAAGTTGAATTCTTTGTGTTTGTGATTGTTAAAGTGTTAATCTACTCTGAGGATAGAAAAATATACTTATAGAAAATATATAAAAATATGAAGCCTCTTGCATGAGGGGCAGGTTCAAATCCCGCTGCGTTTCAATTTTTTATGTTTTCTTTAAGTGTATTTTTTTTAATAATTATCTATTTATAATTGATTTATCTATCTGTACGTTTGTGTGCACTAAGCTCATAAATGGTCTAATTGAATTAAATTCATTTTTTATTACTGACTTGTGTTTTATATTTAGAATTTATAATAATCGGTTCGGAAATAAATAAAAAAAGTTGTATCAATATAAAGTGTTTGTTTGATAGAAATAGCGCGAAATATGTTTTCGTAAACATGGAATCCAAAATGGCGCCTTCTTAAATCGTAATTATATCAAAATCTTTAAAATTATTTTCTAACGTAAACACAAGTTATAGCTGTGTTTTTTTTTTGGTAAAGACAATAATTAATCTTGGGCTTTCCCTTTGGAGGTTAATGGAAATGATTTATATTGTTTATATACTTTCTTTTACATTAATTTAATTGATTAATTTATTTTATCTATATAATTAATCGATTTTTATTATCCTTCAGGTCCCGAAGGAGCGTCAGTCCCGTCACTAGGCTTATCCAACAAAGCCGTCTTCAGTGGAGAAGATCAGACCAATGATGAGAACGACGGTTATTTTGTACCTGTTGAGCTTCATGGTGAATATTTTAATTATTATTTTATATATTAGTTTTAATATATTTTTATTTTACTTGTATTTTGTAATAGATGGCATATTGGCATATTTTCTATATTTTGAAAAGATATTTACATAATTAACACGTGAAGCCCGTTGATTTACTGTCATTTCAGGAGATGATTCACTATGAAATTACTTATCAAAGCAATGTCTAATAAATACATACTAACCCTGATCTTCTCCGCCTATAGAATTATTATTTATTGTATAACCATTGTAAATTAAAAAGAAAATATTATTATTATAATTAAGTATGTTAATCTTGAATATTTGATATACGTGTGCGTGTAACTGCCAGCGCCGCCCGCGGAGGAGGCGCTGGTGCAGAACACGCTGTGGCCGGAGTCGCGCAAGCTGTACGCGCACGGCGCGGAGGTGTACTGCGCGGCCGCCTCCCGCGACGGCGCGCTGCTGGCCTCCGCCGCGCGCGCCTCCAGCAGGGCGCACGCCGCCGTCGTGCTGTGGTAACTACTCGCTCACTCACTCAATTACTTAGGTACTCACTCACTCGCTCACTTATTAACTTAGTCACTTACTGCACTCCCTCACTCGCTCACTCGTTGTCTTAGTGATTTACACGGTCGCTAGCTCACTCAAGCACTCGGTCACTGATTAACTTTGTCACACACTCACTCCTTCACCCATTGTCATATACTCGCTCGCTCGTTCACTCAGTCATTCAGTCAGTCGGTCACTCGCTCACTCATTGACTCACTCACTTATGTATATATTATACATTTCATTTATGAACTGATTGAAATAAAAAAACTACCTTTTAAGTGCATCTTTTCATAATGCTGCATTTAAATCGGTTCAGCCATTTTAATAAAGTCCATTAGTCCACAAATAAACAGACAGACAGATTTTATTATAAATCTAGATTAAGGTTCTTTCATATTTATTCCTGGTACTATCATACTCATACATGTTCTCAATTTTTTTTACTATATAAAATTTCCACGTACCGACAACAATTAAGTACGTTTTTTTATGTACATATTATGTACCGACAGCAACTTAAAACATTTTAAAACATTTTTTATTCTATACATTCTAAGTATCGGTACAACATTTTTCAATCATTCCAGGGACACCAAAACGTGGCAACAGATCCAACAGCTGGTGTCTCACTCGTTAACGGTGACGCAGCTAGCGTTCTCGCCGGACGGCAGGCGGCTGCTGACGGTATCTCGCGACCGCACGTGGACGCTCTTCCGAAGGGACTTCGCCCCCGACGCAGGGCTCCGGTTTGAAGTGGAGGCCTCCACAGACAAGAGTAATGGTGTACACTCTAGGATTATATGGTGTTGCGCCTGGGCGTGTGATGGGGAGGTGTTCGCGACTGGTTC
Source organism: Dione vanillae (assembly GCA_037178615.1). Classification (NCBI taxonomy): domain Eukaryota; kingdom Metazoa; phylum Arthropoda; class Insecta; order Lepidoptera; family Nymphalidae; genus Dione; species Dione vanillae. Next base: position 3,227,213 of record JAZFAU010000099.1, read on the forward strand.
TAGGGATGGCAAGGTGGGTTTGTCTTGTTAAGTAATGGTCTTGTTGTAATTTTATATTGTGATTTATAAATGTTGTAGTTAAGTAAATGTTTTTTTTTTATATTTTTTCAGGTGTTTCTACTTATTACGTATTTGCTTAGTTCTCATAATGAATTGTTCTTTTTTTTTTATTTAATTTTTTTAATGTTTTTGTTAAGTTATGTTGTGACTATTTTTTATTGAAACTTTATTTTTTCTTTTGGTTTTTAATATCATATGCTTAGGTACATGAACTTGTATTTAATATATATAGTATCTCTTTCTCAGGTCTGTGTATGGTCTAAAACAGATACAATAAGTAATTCGTCACTGAAGGATTATAGTCTTGTTGGTAAGATACATTCAAGCCAGTAACCTTTTACCTCATTGAAAAAAAAATTACATATATTATACTTTAATGTTTATATGTTGTTCATTATTTTATTTTCAGGCAAAGCCTTAGAAGTACCCGGCAATTCAGTGACAGCTTTAGATTTCGCTCCGATCAAATCTGAGCGAAATATAGCAGTTGGTTTTGAATCTGGTATAATAAGGATATACAAGTTTGACGGCTTGTGGAGTTTGCTTCATGAAATGGATAACAGGTGAAATATTTTTATTATTTTCTTAGTAAAATATCTGGAAATGGCCAAGTCTGAGAGATTGATGTAGTACATAAAGCCAACAAATAGGATTCAAAATGTCCAAATTTTATACATTGGCCATTTGTAAAGCCTAAGTGAGTGCTAAAAAAGCAATTTGTGTTAGGGAAGTGACTTCAAATTAGAAAAAAAACAATATTTGCATCACATACATAAATCATACATAAATTGCATGTATAGCATAAAACTTATTATTTCATACTTTTTTTAATAAAGTATAGTGTGTATATTACAATATACTGTTACAAAAAAATAACTATTGGATATTAATGATGAAACTTTTTTTTCAGCACTGCTCACCATTTGGCAGTGAAAAGATTATTGTTCAAACCAAAAGAGGAAGATGATAGTAAAGACTTCATGTTGGCAAGCTGCGGCAGTGACAATTTTGTTAGAATATACAGTTTAACTGTTACATAAATAAAGTTAAAAATATATAAATTTATAGAAATTAACGCCTTATATTATTTAGCTTGTTAATAATAGCCTTTTTAGATTTTATTATTTAAATAGCTTCACGCTTTCAAAAAAAAAAATTAGAAGAAAAATTAAAAAAATAAGAAGTACAAAGTATTTGTGTATCCACACACGTAAACATTCTTCTGTCACTCACACATGGAAGAAATACGCAGTTACACACACATACACATACGTCTAGTGTCAAAATAGAAGAGTGACGTTTAATGTATATTTGACATAGACAAGTAGTAAACAGTTGTGACCGAAATATGCATCGATATGTATCGATAACGTTATATCATACGGCTTTTTGTAGAAATCTTTAGTGCCCTTAGCCGTTATTGCATTAGAGAAAACTGAAATTAATAAAAATAATAGACAGCATATACACACAAAAAATCTGTTTCATATGGAACTTTAGAGAATAAATTACTTAATCGATATTTTATGAATAAAACTATTTCATTTTAAACTAAAATTTAGGAATGCCACAGTTTTTAAAGGAATAAAAAAATGTTATTCGATGAGGCAGGTAACTTTTTGCAACAAAATCTGATGCATTTGGCACGTCATGACAAGTACACAATCAGGTTTGGTCAAATTTAGTACAATGCTACCCTCGTCTGAGCCGCTCGCCGAACTCTCTACAGTACAGCGTTTGATAACTAAAAGCATGACAGTGGAATCCTTCGAACGGTAAAAAAAAAATGGTTGCCTGTAAAGTGGGTTTTACAGGCGAAAATTTTATGTGACAACGTCTTTTTCTCGGTAGAATATTTATTGATATGATTAATAATTATAATATAAATTGCACAATTTTAACTATAGAAAATATATTTTGTTTACTAAAACATTGTACATGTGTCAAGTGATACGCGCGGCGGACCGATCATAGTTCGGTGACAGTTGACACATCGTTACGTTACCTTTTTCATATGTGACTCCGAGCCGCAACCTAATTTAAGACATTGTCACGTGAAAAATGCACTGCTTCACCTCCTTGATTAAATATTTTTATTTGTTTTCTGGTGACTAGAAAAGCGAAAAGTGAAAGTAAAGTATGAATTATTACAGAATTTCCTCTCTCTACTTTCAAATTTTTGGGATACAATAAGTTATATAGTAATAATAATATAAGTTATAAAATAAGCAAAAAATTATAAAATAATATTAGTATAAGAATAACCTCTTAAAAGTTAGTTTATTTAAATTGATAATTTTTTCAAAGTATTCCAAAACAGCCAAACAACACTATAGTTGGCAATACTTATCTCCACAGACTATTTTCCCAAGTGTATATATGATATCGATGTTATGTATTCATGGTTAAATTAAATTCGATATTATTAGCTTTTATTTAAATTTGAATTATATTTTTGTTTAAATTGCCTTTTGTAAAGTATAGTTCCATTTAACGTTTTTGTATAATACCAGGATTAATATCAAATACATTTAAACGACTGACCCATATAGAGTCGCTAATTAGCAATTACGATTGGCACTCAAAAGTCAAAACAGTAAATCAACAAGTATCAACTAGCACAACACTAGTGAAATTGCGATAACTCAGCAGTAGTATACAAAATATATTAATAATTTTAATTCTATTGCGCCTCCAAGAAGCGTTACGAAATGAAAGTGTGTCAAAACAATATAATAAGTGATTTATTATAGTTTAGTATAAAGTGGCGGCAATATGGTCGTCGATCTCACCGCTGTGCCATTGTCTGCACTCTCAAATGAATCTCGTAATATATTGTCTTCTCGATTAAATCCAAAAAAAGTTATACCCATCGTTGGACCCGATCAACTACCGAGAAACAGGTATTTAAGCGATATAGTTTCATTTGTAAATTACGTTCACATATTATTGAGAAACAAAACAATCTTTATTAACTAATTGCACGTCTTGTTTCTGGTTCTAGAGTTTTTGTTATTACTGAATGAGAAACCGTTGTATTGTATTCTTTTGTAAAATAATACGTACTTAAATTTTAAAAGTGAAGAGATCGGAAGATGTTAATATGCCATTAGAAAGTACTATATTAATTTTAAAAAATCAGTTCAAAAACTCAAGAATATCGTTTTTATATAATATTTTTTTACACATTTTGTACTGTAATTAGAAAAAAAAATGTAAAAAATTTGTTACTTTACTTTAAATTTCTATATTTTTATCCTAGAGATTGGCGAGGACTAGCCTCACTTGCTCAAATATCCACAGAAGTAGCAGCTAGTATAAATGACCATCCAGATAAAACAAGTAAAGTTTTAGAGATATGGTCTAAAAGTTCAGATGGCTCAGCGACAATTTCCAAACTCTTAGATTTTCTGCAGTTAATAGACAGATTTGATGTATGCGAAGATTTAATAGACCTTCATAAAGAAAACAAGCTTATTGGTAAGTTTAATTATTACATGTGATAATGCTATATTTATATATGTTGTTTATATAATATTTTATTATGTATATGTATGAACCAAATAATAGAGTTATGAAGATATTAGGTTCTTATTGTGTAATTAAAGCGAAAATTTAAGACATGCAATTATAATATAAATAACAAGTATTGTAGATACATCTTTTTAAAAATTAGCTACTAATAGCTACTATAAATAACAATCAATTGTTTAAATTTTAATTATATATAACAATATTGCATAAAACAAAATATTTTAAACACATAATAAACAAATAGTGTGTGTACAGGTGACTTTGAACGTAAGACTTTACTATGGTTTCAATCGCCACTCCTGGAATTTACTGATTCATTCATTTCATTTAAGTAATATTAATTTCCCTATTCTATTAAGCAATATTCGCTGGCAGAATTGCTTTGTATTTCCATTATTATTACTTTATTTAATATAAATTAATATACTTAAATTTAATTTATTGATAAAATAGATAGTGATGTGTGTAAATATTTTTGTAACAGATCTGAGATAACATAATTCATTATTGATTAACAAATTACTAATTATTATCTTAAAATGTCTTGAAATTAACATTATCAATGACAATTTTTTATTGATAACTTTTAAAGGAAATTTGCAGCAGAATACTTGTAGGCTTGCTTTATTTCTATGTTAAGGTTGTGGATCAAATTGATTCAAAAAGAAAAAAAAAATAGAGTATTTTGACACAAAGTTCTATTTTTAAATGTAAAGCTAAAATTTTTATTGGATTTCTCGCAGTGAAAACTGATTTTTTTGCTTTCAAATTATACAAACATATTATATTGTCTCATAAACTCAGTTATGGTGTAACTTAACACCTCTCTTTCAACTAAATCAAGTCATAACCCAAATGTTTCCTAACCACAGAAATAATACTATGTAAAATATAATCTTTTTCCGAGTCAGTAAAAGCACTAGTAAATGTCCATTATTTACAACCAGTCACTTTCCTACACTACACTATCACATGCTAAAATGTATTTTATATTTAAATACTTGTACTCAACAATTATTATTATATTTCAGTTCAAGCAAGTCAAGGACATCATCAAATTGTAACATGGGATGGAGATGATAAAGACCTTATAACTTATGATGATAAGCTTTTGGGCTTTCCGCAGAAATATCATGCATATGTGTTGCATGCTAAAGAAGATAAAGATTTTGTTGATGAGCTGGTCAGCAGGATGAGAAGCCAAGATCTGAAGGTAAGGTTAGCTAGGATACGTGATATTGATATAAATATGTTTTTAAGTTCAAAGTTAAATTGATTTTACCATAATTTTGTATAGGTTTGGTCAATTCAAAGTAAGTATATAGTAATAAAATAAATATACATGTGATATTATAATATATTATGCTTTTGATTATGTAAGTTAAGATCTCACTTCTGCAAAGATGGATATGTCTTCACACTAGTGTTTATGGTCCTTATTTTACCTTATTACTGTATACATTATACTAAGTTGAGAGAACTTTGTGTCAAAACACAATATATTTTGTTTTCTGTCAGAATTTGAGATGGAAACTAAAGTTTTTATTTCTGCAAATAGGAATGGAACCCACTACTATCGTATTGACAGTCCCACACTTTTATCTCTTTTTTTACTTTTTTATTAATAATGACCAAATTTTAATTTACTTTCTTTGTAGCTGTGCACAGAAGAAGATTTGCTTATAGGTCATCCTACACAAGTGGAGCCAGTGTCTCGGCTAATATTACAAAGATGTAGATACATCGTCCTAGTATACTCCCCAGACTTCTTAAAGAGTTCAGCTATTTCTTTTTACACAAATCTGGCCCAAGTTGATGCTATAAGTAAGTGTTTTTTTTTTTTAATTTAATTTTTAATTAATATTTGGACAAGACTATCATATTTCATGAAAAGAAGAATTGGTAAGTGTGCATGTTACAAATAATTCCTTATTTCATGTTAAAAGCTAAATTGTATATAGAAGTCACTTTTTTTAATAACCACTTCCCTAACTATAAACAAATAAAATTATTTGATTTAACTTTACTTAAAATGTAAAAAATGCAAAACTTCAGTCCCTTAAATTTAGATATAACAATTTATATATAAAGAAAAACTAAAACATAATCTATGAAATTTCAGATAAGCAACAAATAAAGCTAATTCCAATAATGTATAGAGAGTGTGTTCTACCGGAGCTCCTGGCGCAGTACCACCGCCTCTATTACATGACCAGGGGTGCTGTAAATCCTTATTTTTGGTGTAGATTGTCCGATTCATTGCGTATTATTAATATGCCAAGGTATGTTGTTTTTCATATTTATATATATTATATATATTAATATAATTCTTTTGTATGTTTGTATGTAACTTTTGTCACCTTAAAAAACTAACGACCTTATTCATAAAAAGTTATAGCACGTTTAAAGGCTCGCTATAGTACAGTTGTCAAAAAACTCTATTCATAACAGCATTTTAGTGCTTATCAGTTCTATAAACCTATCATAAAGTTATAGAGCCGACAACCCTGCTATAAGAGTGTTATAACGTCCAAAGATGGCCGATTCATATAACAGCTGATTATGGCTCATACTTATGTGAACATTGATATGACGTCGTCGAGTCACTTGTCATCGAGAGTGTCAATTTCAGTTTCGTAAACAAAACAATATAATAATCGAGATTTTGTTCGATGTTTATTAACTATATTTAATTATTAACAAGTTTATAATTAATAAAATCTAGATAAGAAAGGTGCGAAGTATAAGCGACTAGTTTTCTTTGGATGACGAGAATTTTACAAAATGATAATTTTAATAATTGACGGCAACATTTATCATACGTATTAATTTAAAATTAGATCGTAGAAGTTCCGGGGGTGATTAGGTGATCCAGGTGTTTACTGCGATCAGATGTCGGCGCCGTCGAGCGAAATTTAATAATTTTATTTTTAAAATACATAGGTAATATGTGTCTGACATGTCCACGTTTAAACAAATTTCAATTCTTTGTCATTTTACTTCTTTTGATATTTTTTTTTTAAACTTAAGTAAGTTTATAAGCAAAAATAAAGTAAACATTCGTGTTTTGTGATAACAATGATGTAAATCAAGCTGGTATATGTCAAGCCAGATCCAACACTATATTTTTATACGTAATATAATCTGTGGTCATACTAAGTCGAGGCGTTTGTCACTTATTATCTGTGGATAAACTGGTATTTTCGGCAACAAGTAGACCGACTTCAATATAGTGGCAACATTGTGAACTTATAACTCATATTAGCGACACTTTAGTTATAGAAAGTTTATAGAGCGTCTATGAATACAAACATTTATCGAACGTTCTATAAACCTATAGAGCGTTTTAACTAAAGTATGCTTAAAACGTACTATAAGACTTTTTTATGAATAAGGCCGTAAGTATGATATTTTTGGATGATACCAAAATATAGTAGTTATTTTTTTAAATGTAATTCTATTGAATCATCTTATCGCTATAAAAATAACAATCTATATATTTTTTCATATATTATTATTTTAGATATAATATTGTTCTCTTTTTTCATCTTAGAATAGAATACAATACCACATCATCGGTCATCATCAAAGAACTGTCAACGAGTAGAAATGGTAAAATCAACGGATTTAAAGACAAACTTGCCTTACCCCCAATACCAACGGACACATCGTCTATGACTGACCTCCACATCATACACAAAGACCCTAATCTTTCAGCAGAAACTAAATCACTGAGCAACACAAGTCAAACTGGTGAAAAAAAGAAAAAAACAATTGGGGCAAGAATTATAAATACGTTTAAAGGTAAAAAACATAAAAAGTTAGCAATGATCAACCCTAGACTGCTTTGGGTTCGCTTCAAGCTGGGGATTACAAGAATATTCTTGTTGGTGGCATATGCGCCGGTATCCTCAGCTTCATTGAGCGAGCTTGAGGGGTTTTGGGAGAGTGTCAGGGATGTTCTAGGCAGTGTTAGAGGAAATGAAAAATTAATATTATGTGGAGACATGAATGGATTGGGTCGGAACCGCGAGAAGTGGTTACGAAGGTGTGTTAGGTCAATATGGTGACAGAAGAGTGAATGAGACTGGAAAGCTCATTTTGGAACTTTGCAAGGAAAGGAATTTGTTTGTGGCAAACACGATGTTTGACCACAAACAAATTCACATGTATACATGGGAGCGCATGGGAGAGAAAAGTATGATTGACTTATTCCTAGTGGATCAGCGGATTCGAAAACAAGTGATGGACACACGTGTGTTTAGGGGTGCCGACTTGGGAACGGACCACTATCTAGTAATTGCTAGATTTAGGGGTTTGTTCGTAGGATGGCGTAACCGCACAGGGTGTTCATACTTGGAATCGAATTATCGCATAAGAAGCTGGAAGCTTCAAGATCCACCGATCAGAAAGGAATATATATAAAGGGTTTTCAAAAAGCTAGACAGTTGTGAAACAGGAAATGAAAGCGTTGAAGTATGCTGGCAGAACCTTAGGAACTGCATGGTGGAAGCTGCGACAGAGGTATGTGGTACAAGGAAATGAGGCTTTAGTAAAAAGCGTGACGAATGGTGGGATGATGAAGTGAAAGATGCTGTAGAAAGAAAGAAGAAGGCATGGCAGGATTATAAAGCCTCGGGTAAAAATAAAAGTATGAGAGAGATTAAAAAGAAAGAGTATAAGCTGCAAAAGCACCAAACGAAAGCACTGATAAAGATGAAGCGTGAAATAAACGAGAGTAAAAGAGATAAAAGATTGACGAGCAACTTCCGGGATAACACGAAGCTTTTCTGGCGAGAAGTTAGTGATTCACGGAGTTGTTCGTCAACCTTTAGAATGAAAGGGGTGCTTTCGAAGGACGGTGAGATATTCACAAACAGATCACACGTTTTGCAGCGATGGGCGGAATTCTATAAGGAGATGTATGAATGTGATGACGCTTCTGCCTCAAGTAACAGCGACAAGCCGAGTCTTGATGTAGCAGATGGCGAAATCAGTATAAAAGAAGTTGAGAGTGCAATAAGAAGCTTAAAATGTGGTAAGTCAGCGGGAGCGGATGGAGTTACTGCCGAGATGATCAAATATGGTGGACCTCGCATCTTGGACTTGTTCTGGTTTCTGTGCAATTTGTGCTGGAAATCGGGGGAGGTCCCAGATGATTGGCAAAGTGCAGTCATCGTGCCTTTGTATAAAGGCAAAGGTTCACAGATAGACTGTGCAAGCTATAGGGCTATCAGTTTGATTAGCTTAGGTGGTAAAGTATACGCAAAAATTTTAGCGAGAAGAATGCAAGAAAGATCCGAAAGGCTACTGTGGGAGGCCCAAGGAGGCTTTAGACCTGGAAGAGGATGCATGGATCAGATCTTTTCCATCCGTATGATCACAGAGAAGTTTTTGGCTGTAAACCAAAAGGTTTTCTGTGCTTTTGTGGACTTGGAAAAGGCGTTTGACAAGGTTATGAGAAAGAAATTGTGGGAGATACTACCCCGGTACAATGAGCGGACCCTTGCTGCAGGCTGTAAAGTCTCTTTATAGAGATCACTCAGCCTGTGTGCGAGTAGGAGTCGACATGTCGCCTCGGTTTGGCATCCAATCGGGTGTCAAACAGGGCTGTGCCATGTCGGCTTGGTTGTTCAATTTGTATTTGGATAGCTGTCTCCAAGGACTGAAAGAAAGTGATATGGGTGTAAAAGTGGGTGACTTGAAGGTAAATTGCTTATTGTACGCAGATGATGCAGTGCTTATTGCATCATCAGAAAGCGAGTTACAGGCATTGGTCACCATTCTGAAAGACGGGTGTGAAACTAATGGTCTAAGCCTGAATGCAAGTCAGACAAAGGTTTTGGTATTTGAAAGAGACGAGGAAAGGACAGATTGCAAGATTTTCGTGAATGGAAATTTATTAGAACAAGTGAATGAAGTAGTATACTTGGGAAGTATGTTAAGTAGAGATGGTAGATACGAAATGGATGTGGAAAGACGTGTTGCTGCCGGTAACAGAACGAGCGGTGCCTTAGCTGCGTTGTTGAGACGGCAGAACGTCAGCATCGCTGCACGTTTGGCCGTACACAATGCAGTTTTGGTTCCGACGCTGTTATATGGCAGTGAAACGTGGGTATTACAGAAGAAGAATGAAAGAAAGATGAATGCTGTGGAGATGCGATCTCTTCGAAGGATATGCGGAGTCAGCTTAGCTGACCGAATCCGCAACGAAGAGGTACACAGGATGGTAGGTACCGGCGAGGATGTCATAGTAAGAATGAAGAAGAATGTGCTCAGGTGGTTTGAGCACGTCGAAAGAATGAGTGACGAAAGAATGGTAAAAAAGATATACGATGGAAAAGTGTGTGGTAAGAGAGGTAAGGGGAGACCTCGGTTGACTTTCGAAAACACAGTATCGAAGATACTGGAGGAAGGTCACGGAGAGCATGTATGAAGAGGTTAATGACAGTGGACGAGGCGAAAGAGGTATGCAGGGACCGCAGCGTTTGGCGCTCCGTTCTCTCTGACTACCCCGCTAGGGATAGAGCGTGAAGATATGTATGTATGTATGTATATTAATATAATTCTTTTGTATGTTTGTATGTAACTTTTGTCACCTTAAAAAACTAACGGCCTTATTCATAAAAAGTTATAGCACGTTTAAAAACTCGCTATAGTACAGTTGTCAAAAAACTCTATTTATAACAGCATTTTAGTGCTTATCAGTTCTATAAACCTATCATAAAGTTATAGAGCCGACAACCCTGCTATAAGAGTGTTATAACGTCCAAAGATGGCCGATTCATATAACAGCTGATTATGGCTCATACTTATGTGTGCATTGATATGACGTCGTCGAGTCGCTTGTCATCAAGAGTGTCAATTTCAGTTTCGTAAACAAAACAATATAACAATCGAGATTTTGTTCGATGTTTATTAACTATATTTAATTATTAACAAGTTTATAATTAATAAAATCTAGATAAGAAAGGTGCGAAGTATAAGCGACTAGTTTTCTTTGGATGACGAGAATTTTACAAAATGATAATTTTAATAATTGACAGCATCATTTATCATACGTATTAATTTAAAATTAGATCGTAGAAGTTCCGGGGCGTGATTAGGTGATCCAGGTGTTTACTGCGATCAGATGTCGGCGCCGTCGAGCGAAATTTAATAATTTTATTTTTAAAATACATAGGTAATATGTGTCTGACATGTCCACGTTTAAACAAATTTCAATTCTTTGTCATTTTACTTCTTTTGATATTTTTTTTTAAACTTAAGTAAGTTTATAAGCAAAAATAAAGTAAACATATGTGTTTTTGTGATAACAATGATGTAAATCAAGCTGGTATATGTCAAGCCAGATCCAACAATATATTTTTATACGTAATATAATCTGTGGTCATACTAAGTCGAGGCGTTTGTCACTTATTATCTGTGGATAAACTGGTGCTTTCGGCAACAAGTAGACCGACTTCAATATAGTGGCAACATTGTGAACTTATAACTCATATTAGCGACACTTTAGTTATAGAAGGTTTATAGAGCGTCTATGAATACAAACATTTATCGAACGTTCTATAAGCCTATAGAGCGTTTTAACTAAAGTATACTTAAAACGTCCTATAAGACTTTTTTATAAATAAGGCCGTAAGTATGATATTTTTGGATGATACCAAAATATAGTAGTTATTTTTTTAAATGTAATTCTATTGAATATCATCTTATCGCTATAAAAATAACAATCTATATATTTTTTCATATATTATTATTTAAGATATAATATTGTTTTCTTTTTTCATCTTAGAATAGAATACAATACCACATCATCGGTCATCATCAAAGAACTGTCAACGAGTAGAAATGGTAAAATCAACGGATTTAAAGACAAACTTGCCTTACCCCCAATACCAACGGACACATCGTCTATGACTGACCTCCACATCATACACAAAGATCCTAATCTTTCAGCAGAAACTAAATCACTGAGCAACACAAGTCAAACTGGTGAAAAAAAGAAAAAAACAATTGGGGCAAGAATTATAAATACGTTTAAAGGTAAAAAACATAAAAAGTTAGCAATGGATGATTGATACATTTTGTTGTTATACAAAAATATTATTGTGTACTATTTCTGTATATAATGAAGTTTGTCTAAGTTAGTCAGGCTAAGTTAGACAAAGTGGCTACCTTATCAATATGAATGTCTAACGGCCAATTTCTCTGGTTATGGATAAAGTTTCAGGTAGTTAGCTGGTAGTTTATACTATCTGATAATTTAAATAAGTCTTTAACTGCTTAAATTGGCCCTAATTAAAAGAAAAAAAGTAAGTTGAACTTTTATATTTGTTAAGTTGAATTGTAAATTATGGCTATTAAATTTTCTTTTGTCTTCACACTTTTATCCCTCACACAGCAGGGTAGGCAGAGGGAACTGCAGGAATTATAGGAACCTAGTGTTAATACACTCCGTTGTTTTTCGCCTTTTTCGAGCATTACGTGTTGAGTGGCGGAACTCAACGCCACACTTTGCCTAGTTTCCAGAGCGAAGAAAATGGAAATAAAAGAATCAATCTTCCCCGAGTGGAATCGAACCCACAAACCGTCGCGCCTACAGGTAGACGCTACGCGCATGCGCTACGACGGTCCTCGTCTGTAAAAAATTGTTTTTAAATATTTTTATTTTATTTTTATTAAATGTATGAAAGAAAAATAATAAATTAGAATTTTTGGTTGATATTATAATAGTTAAGGAAGGAATAGTGAAGAAAACAATGTACAATAAGAAAATATTTTTTGGTTATCACAATAGTAGTTGATTAGTTTATAATTCAATAAGTTTTTCAATATTACAAAAAAATAATTTTAATAGAATTTAGCAATATATATCTCTTTATTAAAAGCTGTAAACTTATCTTTGGCAAGCAAAAAAGTTTTGTGATAGGCTAGAAACTTAGTATATGTGCATAATTAAAACTGTTCAATATGGAGGTACTTTTAAATCCAGGGTATGAATATTTTATTAAAAAATATAACGTTATGTAATTTATATAATATAATTGAAATATGTCATTATTGACCATACTTTGTCTTAAATTTGAGATTTTTGTATTGTAACTGTAGGTTTATTATTTTCTTATAAAAAAGCTTTTGCATCCATGTAGGAATAATGATTGTTCTTTTTAGTATCTTATAAATGTGTTGTGCCTTTGGAAGTTTCTATTTTTGCATTATATGAAAGTGTTGCTAACACTAAATTTATATATATGCTTGTAATGCTTTGCATTAATGTTTATATATATAAATAAATAAATTTGTTTATTTTTTTTAACCATAAAAGTAATTGTTTTCTTTTTAAACAATTGTTATTCAAACATATTGTAAAGCAATGAAGTCATTTATTTTGAATAAATAATTATTGTTATAGATATTTTGTAATGCATTCTATTAAAAATAAAATGATCAATTTATAATATCATTTAAATTAAAATGTTACATTACTCAAGATTTATTAATTATATATTTTATTAAATGAACAGCACATTTTTTGTTAACATAGGCTTAATGTGTATGGATTTAATGGAAAAATGTATCAAAATGTTTATCTTACGGCTTCCAATATTGTCTTGGCCAAAATCATGTCTTGAAAATCTTCATTTGGTCCTCGAAACTGAGTTATTTGGGGTGAGAGTGTACCACCTCTGCTGTCTTTAGGCATCCACCATCAGACCATCGCTTTTAGCAGATCATCGCAGGGACAAAACAGTTTCTCCTGCACATTATGCCTTAGAATTTTCACTATGTCAGCAATTCTCATGTCTTCTGTCAATACTTCTGCCATCTTGAACCATTGTACTTGCTAATGGATTAGTATGTACAGAAAAAACGTTTTTTTTCTACTACAAATACTAAATATGGAATATACAATGATTTTTAGTCCACTATTACATGTATTTGTCTCACAGTAACTATTTTTTCTTGTTTATTAAAAGTTTTACCTCAATATTTAAACAAAAGCTCTGTTACCATGAATTTGTCTATTGTGTTATTTGATTAAGTTCCCAAGAGTTCCATTTCTAACATGAATTTGGCAAATGATCTTATGATAAAATAAGTGTCATTCAATTTACATTTATATGCCACTTTTTTACTTTTTATTTTTCAAGAAAAGTAAGTGATTTTCAATAATATTGTTATAATATGTTGCGTCTAAGTGCTTCCCATTTACATTTTTTAAATTGTAAGTACATTGTATAAGAAATATTTTGTTATATATACAATATTATATTTAAATAAACATATTATATAAAATCAATACTTTCATTTTATTAAGTAGGTTTTATTTGTGATAGTTTAGTTCTGGACGCCATTATGTGCCAGGATTACACTTAGACTTGAATGATGGAGATCCAAGATTACGAGGGAAATATAAATAATAAGAAATAAAATGAAACCTTTGAAGTAAGGACCGTTGTGTCTCAGAGGTACAGCCGCCAGCGTCTGCTGGTAAATGCAACAGTTTGTGGGTTTGATTCCCACTCGAGGAGGATTGGTTGTTTTTTTTTAAATGAAATAACCTATACCATTTTCTATTCAGTAAATTGTTATTAAATGTTCGTTAACTTACCTTGGTTAATAATTTTGTTTCTAGTAACTTAAATATAAATCACCTATGTTTATTTTTCTTCTTTTTTAGATTATATATAATTAGATTAAAATATCAATAAAACGCCAGTATAATCATTTCCAATATTTTTATTATTAATTTAGTGGCAGTGAAGTTTTTTCGAGATGTTTCTTAATGTAACTAACGGAAATCGGTGTTTCAGTCGTCGCTAATAAATTAATAGTTATATACGATCCCACATATATCGAAGTCCCCATACAATATGTAAAATTAATAAATTTTAATGTTTATTCTTTATATTACTATAGTAAATCATTAAATATCACTTTAATTTTATATTATGAAACAAAATGTATAACAGTTTACATTATAATTTAACAAGTAGACTTCGATATTTACAAAAATAAATTAGAACTTAATGGCAACGCTTACACACACTGACAGCCGCACTCAGAAACGACAATTAGCGTATAACTGCATGACGGTAATCGAGACAAGTATGTATTTAATGACTTTATAACAGTTGAATACCAATTGGCGTCCCTTTTTGTGGCTTTGAAATATGCATGGGAAATTATATTTACAATTCATTAATAAGATTAATCATTAAAATGGCGTCAAAACAACAACTGTGACTAGTTTAGGAACCTATCGTGTACAACAAAACGGGAACCAACAATGTGGGTTAATGTAAAAAGAAACTAAGACCCACCTCCACTGAAAATGTGTCCACACAATTCTTGGCACGTAACATTAAATTATTCTATCGAGTGCTCTCCTGTGTCGATTATCATATTTAGTTTTATAAAAGATTACGTATGCTTTGAACGAGGAAATACTAACAGTGACTTCATTTTAAATAGATTTATTTATTTGATTTTTGGCACAACTTTCGTTTTGACATAATATGAGCGCGAAAACTTTCATTCATTCAATACATTATATAACTACACGTCATTTCTTTTTTTTTTCAAATAAATATAAGCAAAGTACCCATCTGTTGTCCACAGCTTCTGAATAATTGAATTTTTACAACAATTTAAAGCTATTAGGTACAACGTATAAATAATAAAAATCACGACAAAATTTACCTAAAGTATTCTCATTATTGGGTTCAGTCCTAACGTTTACTAAAGCGTACCCGATACCTGCGTTTCAAAATAATGTTCTTACATCTAAATTGTTAATGGCACTCCTACTTACGTGTATTTAAAAATGTTATTGAAACTTATATGTATAAAGTGGATTAATGCTAAACTAATATTATACTACAAGTAAAGTCGCAAAAAGCGCTTTAGTGGCAGTTTATTTTTAATGTCGTCACACATGTATTTGTTACATGATGTTTGTAAACGTGAGGTAACGGTTGTATTTTTTTATATTTTCTCACAATTTCTGAACTGGATAGGTTTATTAATTCTACGTGCCGGCCACGTTTGTCAATAGGTAAAATAAACATTTGAATCATAATTCTTAGTAATCTAAAAAATACTATTAACATGCGATTTGAAGTCACTGGTATTTCAAATTAAATAAATCTCTGATATTTAACACTCTGTTTCTACGATCAACATGCGATTATTTCATTTTTAATTTCTATGTAATATTAGAATCGATTTTTAAATTTCCGCATCTCGTTATACCTCTGTGTAAGTCGGCCACTTTCGAAATAGCTTCACCTAAAATTTTATAGCAATAGTAATTTATAGAAATTATTTAATTAGAATTAATAAAGACATCTCACAATATCAAACCTTAAAATCAAATTCTTATAATTTATGTATCAAAACATCAAAATGGTGGTTTATTTGTCGGTTCATGAAAATTGATTTTTTTTTCTTTTCTTACTATTAGAAGACATATCTTCACAGCTTCTGTTACATAATATGCAATTTTAACTCAGGTTGTTTGTTTTTTCTATATAATTATAAAAAATTAGAGTACGTATTGTTTCGAGGCATATTGTTGAGTGACATTAATACATAAAAAGATTTTGCTCAAACAAATTTAATTTTAACTTTCAAAATACCATCCATATCAATATGAAATTGTTGTAATTAAAAACACCAGTCATCCCGATTGAAACTCCTTACACTGATATAATAGTTTGTAGTGTATTTCTTAAAATTTTTCTTTTTTATTTAGAAAAAGTTTAAACAACACACTAAACGTTTACGTGAGATTTATCTCACCATTGCATTCAATGTATACAAATGTCAAAATTAAATGCAAACTAGGTACAAGCATTCCCCCATTCACACCGCTAATGTGTCAAAATGATTTAACCACAGATTAAAAAACGTCTAAATCTAATATATTTTCATGAACCGTTGCCAATGTTGGAAAAAAAGGACAGCACATAATTACAACAGGTATCGTACACCAATATGTATACAGTCGTTTGCCGACAGAACGCTGTACCGACATCTACTTGATAATAATTTAATAATTATTAACATTACACCTAAAATAACTATACATTTTATTCCAGCCGGAGCCGTAAAACTTATTAAACTTCCATATATCATACAATTCACATATCAGTACTATACAAAAATTAAAAACATTATACAATAATGCTACGATATCATAGATCTTATTAATACGAGATTCGACTTACGACTAACAAATACCAGTTTGGCACGATGTGATGCTGTGTGGTATATATTCGTATTTTAGTTACAACCTTTTTTTTAAACATTCAGCTAGCTTCCTTTATTATATTTATTAAGAGTATTTTTGTCAAACGTCGGCTCGCCTTAAAGCCGAGAGCCACATCCGCGAACTTACCGGTAAGTTTTCAAATAAAGCAAAAAGAGCGATCGCTCGTCAGTCTAGCACACATGCCCTCAGCTCTTGCGACGGGAGTTAGGTAAGCTGAGTCCGTCACGAAACAAAGTTGCCATTATTGTTCTTTGTCGTCTTAGTTCTTTAGATGTTCTAGTGTTAAGTAATTGAATATGTATGTATCATGAAACGATTTCTTATTTAGGCCTACCTTTGACTATGGATGCCGTAATCGTAATAGAAATTAGCCGCGTATAATAATAAAACAAATATCTTGTAAATCAAACGGTTCATAAAAAGCAGCGGATTAATGGCACCTTATTCGTTTGCTAATAAGTCGTCTATAATTTATTATTACCTAATTATAAAGACAATAATGTCGATGATAAATATTTGTGCTGCTGTTCGTCGCCGACGACGCCGGAAGTAGTATCATAGAACACGCTACGGTACGGTACGTGCATGTGTATGTATGTATATATCCAATACACGGTCGGTATTACACAAAAGTGTGTTATATCGACACAAAAAGGTGCTCGACGACTGACTGGTACACTAGCCTCCTTAGGAATTGAGAGGAAGTCAGTTTTTCTTATTTTATTTCTCTATTTATTTATTTACTAATATCAATACGTCCGCCCCTAACGAACCAAGCCGCGGGGCGATTGACCATTTGAAAATTTCATAAAAAGTCTTTAATTTCGGCGATATTCAATCGCTATGAGCTCTGTTTACACTACCTACAATGATTCAACGACTTGTCGCGCCGGTGTACGCAGCCCTCCTTTCAAAAGCATTACGTTGTCAGTGATGCTGTTAACTATGATGTTAACAATTATAGGGCCGGCACCGGGCTGCGGTCGCCTCACCCAGGGGACCTAGTGGTTTTATTGCTTTAAGGTCCCGGGTGGTAGCGGCGGCGGTCGGGCGGAAGTGCGGCGGGTCAGCGCGCAGCGACGCGGCACAGCGCTAGGCGCAACGCGGCGGCGGCGGGCACGGCGGCGCCGCACAGGCCCGATCAGAGTCGATCCTCCTCCTCTTCTTCCTCGCCCTCGTCACCAGCCTCCTCATTCTCCTCTCGGTAGCCAGGATGTTCACTGATGGCATAGTAGTTTCCATTGTATATTACACCTAGTTCCCTCAACGCGTCACCCCGAATAGTCGCCTTGATTGTCCAGTTGTAACAGTCGTCCGACTCCGACTCTCGGTCCAGCCTTTCGACATCGAGGATCTTAGAACTGAGCCGCTCGAGGATGATGCCGATATCTTTGATGGTCAGATGCCGCTTTTGGTCGACGCTAAGCTGATCGATCAATAATAGAAACTTCTCTGACGTGACCGCTTCATCTTCCACTAGGGTGTTCTCGGTCTCGCTCTCTGAGGAGTCGCGGTCGCCGCGTCGTGCGGACTCAGCGTCGAGAAATCGCACATGACCTTTGGGCCGCCCCTGAGGTGAGGCGCGTGGCTGTGAGTCCTGTATGGGCGAGGTTGCTACGCTCTTGTGCACGGCGATGCGGCGGCCCTCTTCGTGAAGTGCGCAGCAGTGGAAATCGCATTCATCGGTAGGCTGGCGATGCGCGTGGCCGTGAGCATGTGCATGCGCGGGGGCGGCAGGAGAGTGTGCAGGAGGCGCAGCGGCGCGACATTCTGAGGTATGCACATGGTGGTCTAGTGAGGAGGGTGCCCGCGATAATCGACCACGAGCCGGGCCAGGCTCGTCGTGGTTTACGACGGTGATGTGCGGCGGCGGAGGCTGCGGGCGCTCCAACGAGGTCTGTATAACGAGCGATGGCCGGCGGTCGGGCTTCGCTTGGCGCGAGGGCGAGCGCGCAGCAGGCGACGCCTGCGGCCGCTGGTCCCAATGCAGCACCACTGTGACGCGCCCCTTGTTGTCCATGATTTTCCATGAAGGCGTTTCATCGTGTAGTTCGAGAGCGTGTATCGTCTCGCATACAATTTTTGGAATTGCCGATATTGCTGAAAAGAGAACGATTTGCTTATTATTTTACAATTTCTAGAAAATGTTACTAATAATTATAAAATACTATATCAACATAATGTTATTTTATTTCTTTACCAACATATCGATGCTTAGTTTATAAATTGTACATTTCGTATGGCCAAAAACGAAAATTAAGGTCAATCAAATTAGTTTTGTTTTTGAACTCACCAGCCTTGATGACATCGACCCCCGTCGGGTACCATCTCTCTCCCTGCCGCAGCAGCAGCAGCACAGTGTTGGGCGGGAGCGTGCGCCAATACTCCCCGTCCTCGACCTGTGTGCCGTCGCTCTCTAATACCAACCGCACGGGCTCGCTCGCCGCTACTGATAGCTTTTCTTTCCCTGGAAATATATTTATTTTTTATTTATTCTTATACAATGAGCTAGCTGCGGTTCAGGAAAGAAGAGTTTATTAATATGACATAAGGGTCCACTTTTAGGTCATTTTAGAAATAAATTCTTCATTAATGTTTCTAATTCTTAAATAACATTAATTAATTTTTTGTGCCAACTTCGAATTAAGCGCACACGGGAACATAATAAGCATTTTCGATACGAGGTAGTTGTCAGTTCAAAGAAACGCAAGATTTGTTGGATAATAATTTCCTCAATCTAATGTAGTACTTTTTTATAAGGTGATATTAGTCTTCATAAGTTTTGTTACCCAACCACATGTTTTGTTATTTACGTTTTTGATGTAATAATGAAGTGTGGGCGTGGACGTTAGCATTTTTGTAGCAAAAGCACAGAGAAACATAACAACCAGCAAAAGATAAAAAGTGTTTGTGTAAAAAACTAAAATATTATATGCACAGATTTAACATTTTATATATCCTTATTTATTTGTTTATTAATAAGATCGAAATAAAAAAATTATAAACAAAGTCTATTATGAAGTTTACAACAATATAATGTTAAATATTGCATTTCAAATGGTTAAGCCGTTACCAAGATAAGAATTCACATGCATAGCAAATAGCCAAAAACGAAATAGAAATCATTGGCATCTGTATCATTGATAAAAATTAGATAAATTCTCACTAAAGAAAAAAATTTTTTAGGAGTTCTATAAAAATGTTAATGTTAACAAATCCAGATTTGACCCACACCTCTTGAAATCCGTCAGCTTATTATAAATTAATCTTAAAAAAATAAAAATTAAATAAAATTGACTGCTTGATTAAATTAAACTGTTTAAAAAAGCAAAATCCCACGTTATTATAAAAATTATTAATAATAATATCATAACCCGAAAAGACATTTCTATCTCGTATAGCGTTTAATGATATTACTTTAGCCTCGCACTTTGATCGGATTTAGAGTACAAGTGATGCTAGATCTAGGCTGGGCGAGGACGAAAGCGGGTCATATGTACGTACAACTGCGGCAAATCTTATTGACCTCACCGAGTTACGAATACGGGATGCATCTTGGGAGTTGAGACAGATGTTTAATTGCTATTATTTGATTGTACAGTGCTATTGGTGACCTAAGGCGAAATTATATATTAAATATATATATATATATATATATATATATATATATATATATATATATATATATATATATATATATATATATATATATATATATATATATATATATATATATATATATATATATATATATATATATATATATATATATATATATATATATATATATATATATATATATATATATATATATATATATATATATATATATATATAATATATATATATATATATATATATATATATATATATATATATATATATATATATATATATATATATATATATATATATATATATATATATATATATATATATATATATATATATATATGTGTGTATTTAGATATATATGACGCATATATGCATTAAATTATGAAGGTAGCTATTTGAAATAAAATTATTTTACGTTATTTAAATATGGTTTTCTTGTTAAATCACATCACAAGTCAATGTTGCCCGTTTAAAAATATTATAGTCCGGCTGCTCAGAGATTGCATTTCTGACACCTGTCAATTTTTATTGCAATATACACATTTATTCAATTTAATGCATATTTATAAATTTTTATAGGATTTTTCTGAATGTGACGAAGGTAAAGAAAATTCTGTGTTAATATTATATATACATAATATTTTGAAAATACATAACGAGAAAAACTGGAGAATATATCACCCGACACGTTATATTAAAATTATAAAAATATTGAATTACAATTGCCTCACTATCGCTGTATAACCAAACAATTATCAACATAACCTTGTAACAGCTCGTTTGAAGTGATTAGTGCCATTTTAGTTTTGCTGATTTGTTGGCATAATTATTTAAATTTTTAATGTTATTACTTGTTATCAAGGTTAAAAAATAAATTTAACAATTTGGTGCAATTTTGATGGGGCTTAAAAGTTACTTCGTTAGATCGTGTCAGAAAAGTAATATCTCATATTAAGAAACCGTTTCTTACCTCTATGTATGAGCTCCTCGAAGCTAGTAACCACCAATCCCTTCCTTACGTTTCGCGAACTGTCCCATATCTTAAAAGGCCTCTTCCCTCTAACCTCCTGTTGAAAAAATATACTATTGAGCTAAATCACATTTGTTACAACCTATGGAAATTTACTTTTTGCCACCTACATTTTATCGGTATTAATTTTCACAAAATTTTGATAATTAATTTATATAATTAAATACTGAATTTGAACCCTTTCTTTTTTAAGAATTTTCTAGAGTTATATAAATTAAGTATTTTTTTATTTTTTTCAGTTTTATTAAGAAAACACATGACTTATATATAACACTAATATACTAATATATTTTTATGGGAATAAAGCGGTATGATATTTATTTATGTACAATGATATGCGAAATTGAAATTAGCACTAATGAGTGGACGTTACTATAAAATGCAATGGCTGTGAAATAGAATCTAAAATAAATAAAAAACAGCAAAATGAACTATTTGTCTATTTAAAAACTTCACAGCTATTCAAATTTACTTTTTCTATGAAAGTTTCGAGGTAAACAAAGCTATTAACCGATATCTCGTAATTACCATTCAATCGATTAAAATTACTAAATAAATTGAAACAATTGTTTTCATTATAAAATCATTCTACAAGCATAAGCGTAGGCGCTACGGCGTAGCCATCGTAGCCGGCGTAGAGCCTGCACTGGATGCAGCGGTGCAACGCCCGAGCGACCTGCACCCCGCCCCTCGCGTCTCCCTCATGCCCTCGTCCTCGCCCCCGTCACCCTCCCTGACACGCCCCGCCACACGCACTGTGCGTTGACCTACTGACATCGCCCTCAACGATCTTTAATCTAGATTGGTCTATCCCACCGCTGGGCAAAGTGGAATCAACAGGCGAAAGCCTTGTCATGTTGGCTGATCAGCTGATTTAATTGACATTCCAAATGAGAGTGAATGGGAAGCAAAAGCATTTGTTTTTTATTTAATATAAACACATAACTTTCAATGAAAACAATCAAAAACATTCGTAAACATAATTAAAGTAAAACTACAAGTGATTTGGTACCATTTATTTTTATTCGATGTCTGCGTCTCGGTGTGATGAACTCGCAAATAATATTATAAGAGGTACTACGATGTATTTAGAGGATGTCGCGATGAACGATGAGGAGTGCATGGTCGGGGTCTACACATAACGTTACCTCTTGTATTTCGACTATCATTGTCACGACACTCACTCACACTTGCTATTTCACTTTAAAGTCACTTTTCTGTTTATGAAATGTATTTTAAAATTAGTTGAAGTCTTTTTCATAACTCTAGTTGCTGAAGTGAACGTGAACATAAACGATCGTTGTAAAGGATTCTGATATCGCATCAAAGAAATCCTCATGAATATATAAAGCTTAAAAATGAATTCCACCCGTAAAATATACACATGCGGCTGAGAGGCCCGACCCTAAATCATACGGCCACAAACGGCTCTACCTAATAAAATTCACTAAACAATGTGTAAAAATACTGATCTGGGCATCTGTAAAATTGGGAACACATCGCTATCTATTGTAATTAGTGGCTTATTCACAAACGTCAGTTATCACATGGGAGTTTAAGTATTATCCTAGTTCATCGTTCATCGTGAAGGTAAAACGGGAGCATCTTATTATAGATTACAGAAGGGGGCGGCGCGGTGCGCCGGCGAGCGCCGCGACCGCACTGTCGACTCGCGACTCGTGACTCGTGACCGGGTCGCGGCCTCCTCCCCCTGCCCCTGCTCTACCCCCGCCGCCCTGCGATACACGCCCCGCTCCCCTCGCACCCCGTCCCACCTCGCCGCGCACCCCCGCCGGAGCCCCGGACCCGCACTGCAGCGCCCTACCCGATGCCGTAACATCTTCGAAATTAACAACACCGATAATGCACTTTTCAGCCTCACAAAACTATATAAATACCATGATATGGACCGTTTCTTCACATATAAAGATAGGAATTTATACATATATTACAAAATCAAGATTATATATCAATGAGATGCAAATCGTCGAAACCACTATTCCTCCAAACCATCCCATTTAAGATACGCCTATTCACGGCTCTTTCATACAGGTGAATCAAAGGAAACGGTTACGAGGCTTACCACGCTCATTTAGATGGTTTTTAATAATTATTGGTGGAGCTCGATGTGTAATTTATAGGTGGAGAGGTATTTTTAATAAGAATATTCGTTCGACCCAGTCCGTTGCCCCGGTGCTTTAAAATACGTAGACGTGCTACGACGTAGGCGACATCGTAGCTATTAGAGCAATGTAAAGTATTTTAGACGTGAAAGCTTAAACGTTTAATTTTGGTTATGAAATATTTTATTAAAGGCTCCGTCCATTTTCACATAGTGGAAATACATTAACGTTTGCGTTATTTATATATATAATATCAAAGTGAGTTTACAGGATAAAGTTTAAATTCCGTGTGTTTTCAAAAGATTGTTGGGTTATAACAATTTGCACATATACATAACACCTAAATGTAGCGGGTTCAATACCTACTTGGGGGAATAAATTGTTTTCTTTTCTGCTCTAAAAATATAGAACGCGTTAGAAGGTTACTAACTACACTATAAATATCACAATTTATTGTATGTATTTGTGGAGTAATTTTATTATATTTCAAAAACGTAATATATTATTTCAATACTAGGCATATTTGTAAATTTTAAATAAACATATTTAAATATACATGAATTACTACAGCAAAAATTGCATTACTGAGTAAAAATTTAGAGGTAAAAGTATTTTCATTGATTGCTGTGTATTATTTTTGAATGATTTCAATGAGTCATTAAATGAATATGATATCATAGTAGTATTTAGACATACAATAAATTATGTTAGAAAAAGTTGATTTCATAATTTACTTATAGTTTTTTTCAATTTTATTTACGTAAAATACAAAATATAAATCTCATATTTTTTTTAAAGTATCTAACGTCATATCAAACTTCTCATTACAAATGTGAATCGACTAACTAACTTAACCCAATTTCCACTTGTCCAAGGGGAGTCTTGATACAGTGATTACGTTAATTATGTCAGTTTGTCTGTTAGTATAGTTTTATTAATAATTTTAGTCGTTTTTTTATTATTTACTGTATATATAAAAAATTTAGAAACTTATCGTTGTACCCTTTCTTGATAGTTTCTTTTTTGATTAATTGAAAAAGACATATAAAACTTTTAGACACATCGGGATTTGAACTCGCGCCTCTCATAAGTTTTCCAGGAACTCTGACCACTAAGCCACGCGTTCAGTATGCCTCGTCGAAAATCTTATATGCTTAATACAACTTATTTAGTTGTTACCATCTTTGGAGGGTATTGTTACAAATTTCCGCTACTCAAAGACTATGATAAATAAATAAGATTTATACGTCTTCTTTTTTTGTATCGTTAGTGTGGATTAACACTTTGAATAACTACAAAAATAGCTATTTAGATATTTAAAATAATTTTAAAATTTGAACGCAGCGGGACTCGAGAGCTCAGTGGTGAGAGCGCCTGCACGGTTCGCAGGAGGGCGCGGGTTCGAGTCCCGCTGCGTTCAAATTTTTATATGTTTTCTTTAAGTATCTTTTTTAGCTATTTAGATATTTGTGAACTAGGTAGAGACGATAAAGTCGTTCGTGAAAGCTTTTTGACCAATATCACTGAATGATTTGAATGATTTTTGACCAATCGTCAAAAATCCTTACTAGTATATACGATTTTAGTTATTTATAGTTAGTTAAGTTATTTATATACTTTTGATGATCTTTTCTCGTACACGTGTCGGAAACTGGTTTCATGACAGTTTATTATATATCATATATGATATATAATTTAGATACGAGTATCTGACGTGGGCATAAAAATTTGGCCTATTCACTCCTTAATTGTTTTGCGCCCTTACTACCACTGTAAAACTTACTAACACATAAAAAGTGTAAGCTAGGGGTGATTTGGCTGTCCTTGATTATTTTTACGTCTTTTATAAAAAATACTAATATAGGTGTTTGCAAGAGCTTAGTTAAAAAATCCTTGATTTCGCGATCGCAAATTCGCTTTCTTTTTTATTAAGTTTAAAAATAGTTTTTATAGAAAAGCAAAAGTTCAATTAAATGTAATATTCCTGTGTACTGTGCTGGTGTATGTAAACTTGTGAATGTGGCTTATATTATATTAGTCAAACAAAGAGAAGAATCGGTATTAGAGACATTTCAAATAGTCAAGAATATTGTAGCAAGTATTGAAGTCTGCTGTGTGCGAGCACTCAGGTAACAAACCCAACCATTACTTTAGTTTGGTAAACCTCATATACTCGCTAGGGGAAACAGACATATTTCAAAAATTCTCCATGGGGCTATTAAAATACGAAAATATCACAATTTCAATAGAAAATATGATCGGAAGCTTTCTACCACCCGGGACTCACTTGTAAAAACGTTAAAGTCTCAAAGTCACATCACCAGAGGGCAGGACAATTCTATTCTGTAGAAATGAGGACTAGAGGCACTTCAGAAACCGTTGGCAACATGTATTAGACATATTTAACAAATAAATGTAGTGGTTAGAGATTAACTAGCTTCAAGACTCCTCGTATCCGAATTTTCATCGAAGCTATCAGTTTATAATTATATATAGTGTACTTATTTATTATTTCAGTTGTGCTATACAAAATAAAGCTCTGATAACCACCACACAATATCAAAAACAGAGATGTAAATGGGAACAATAGTGACTTAACACTATATTCTCTTGGCCCAAAAGAAAATTCTGCCGTATATATTAAACCATGTACCAACCTAAAAATATTAAAAAATGAAACTTATAAACTAATATAAACATAAACAGAAGCTCTACGCGTAAACGTGACTAAAAATTCACACCAATATATTTTTAAAGGGCAACTAAAACTGGCACAGAGCTTACGAGGGCCATTGCCATCAGTCAAGATGGTTAAGAATTTCCGCTACGACAAGCGCCCTTCTCCCATATCCGCTGTAATTAGATGTACCTAACTTTAACGTGGGTTTTCTCATATATAAGGCTGTTCAGTTTATCACCATCGGTTTAAAGAGTTCATGAAAGAAGTTAAAAGTTAAAATTATCATTTTCTGGATACATACACCGTTCTTGGTTCTCTACAATTGAAAGAGCGAATCATTCTAATATAAAAGATGACTCCAAATGTGCAACTGTCATTGTCATTCAATCTTTACTGTTATATTTAACATATTTTTTACATAATCAATATGTTTTGTTATATATGTGTATATTGAGTTAATTAATATATATATTATACATATGATATATCTACAACAGTTTTGTACGACACATGACACAATCGAAGTAATCAATTTAACTTTATATTGAGTTTCATCTGTGGGCTAAAAGCTATATATTTATAGCTTAATGTATTATAGCTTATATAAATACGAAAAAAATAAGTGTTCAAATTTCATTAGGCCAAATTATTTGCAGAAAATGCATAAAATATTGTATGAAAAAACTATAGCTCTAAGATAGAAGTGGTGCACAGCCTGAGATATACCACACTTTTAAGTGTGGAATCTTTAGAAGCGATGAAAAACTACGTGTAAAGTGTTACATTTTATACTTTTTATTATTTTTTTATAAATACTTAGAAATATTTTATATTATGTGACATATTGTGCTGTTTAAAGTTTATAATCAATTTGGCTATATTAAAGTGCGTTAAGTTCCGCCAGCAAACGGTTTTAAACTCTTTTGTCAATATTAATTGTTTTTTTTTCTTTATTTTACTTTTAAAACGTAAAAACACTTTTGTTTACTACTTGTTATTTATTTTAATAGTTAACTTTTAATATCAATGTTAGATATAAGATTATTTATAACTTCTCGTAATATATATTTTTTAAACGTAAAGTATGAAAATTAAAAAAAAAGTATTTACACAAAAAATTAGTAAGAAAATATTATCGAATCATCACATTTACGGTTTAGTTGAGAACCAAAAACATATTATTGTTACTTATTGGGCTTTTTTTATTGTAACTTAAAGCTACACCGATTATTTACTTTCGCAGCCATTGTTTTCTTTTTATTTATTTGGAAAGACATGTTTATGTTTAAATATGAATATATTTCTATACATTACTTAAATAATGTTGCCATAGTATTAAATTTATATTACTCAAGTATACGTCACACTGCGCCACTAACACCTATTTAATTAAAAATAATCTTAAATCTCAATATGGGAAAGGTCAAGGCTGCATACAGATAAGATAAAGTTGATAGTCGAGCTCGCCAACTACAAGAGAATATGTTATGTCGTTTTTTATTTTAAAGTTTCAGTATTACGCCTTTATAGCGCAGTTCGTGGCTTTCAGTACGCAAGGGACGTAAGTTCAATAAGTTAGACGATTTATATTATAGGTAGAAAAAGCTTCAAGCGTATTTATAGTCGACTTACTAATAAAGAAAGTTATCATTTTCACACGTTTTTTTTTCTAGCTTCACGCTTTATCCCGCATATTGCAGGGTAGGCAGAGGGAACTGCAGGAACCATTTGAACCTAGTGTTAAGACACTCCGTTGCTTAGTTCCTGCTTTCTCCGTCCCCACTTTATTCTGTATTGTACTGATTCACATGTTTTATCTACCAAAAATGTTTATTTTGTATATATTTTGTATATTTGTGTACAAATTATAAAAAACTGGAACTTAAAACAATTCTATATGATTTAACTTCAGTGTCATACAATTTTTAGTCAATTCAAATAGATTCATCAAATCTGTTTTAATATGTATATGAAGGCATTTCTGGTATGGACGTGTAATACAACGAAATACAATTACACAGATATTTAAAATCACTATCAGTATTGCCTTTTTTTACAAATGGAGCAAGTGACAGATGGATATTATAAAATTGTTTGTAATTTTTGGAGTTACTCTTTGAAGAAATAACACGATACATTATATGGTACGTACGTTTTTTAGCTTCAAGCTTTATCCCGCACATGGCAGGGTAGGCAGGGGGAACTGCAGGAATCATATAAACCTAGTGTTAAGACACTGTTGCTTATTCTCTGCTTTCTCTGTCCTTGCTTTCCACATTTTTCGAGGCATTGCGTGTTGAGTGGCGGAACTCAACGCCGTATTATATATTACACGGCAGACAGAAGATTTACTCTCACAATGCTCTTATATTTTTCTCTTTTTATAACTAGTTAAGTATGGAAAATACAGTGAAAAAAATTAATTCATCCAAGTGGTGAAGAAACAGAATTTAAGGCCGTTTCGTCCAGTGTAAGAAATAAAACAGTACATATATGCACTTTTGTTAATAAAAAATTCACTATTTTATTTACAAAAGTCATAGTATAAGGCCGAAGAGAATATTAATCTGAGCATTTCTTTTTTTTAATACTTGAAACTAGCCTAAAGTGCTATTTGTGGTTCGCCCTTGAGGCTTCACAGAGGTCGTGTTACTCGCGCTGTTAAAAAGTAGTCTCCATTTAAAATTTTAGAGCTATCTAATGTGGACATGGTGTTGTGGGAATTTTTCTTTTAAATTAAATCTTTTTATTGCAATATTACAGATATTACTTATACCATAGATATTATAATATTTTTACGATATATTAAGACAATTATATTAGAAATTAATAATAATACATACTGCATATAAAAAGTTAGGGTTACTATCTATGAAAAAAGTTGTAGTGAGCCCACATGATACGTTTCTAAACATTTTTTTTTCATAGTTTGTGAATACTTTCTAATTTTTTAATTTTTTTTATAAAAATATATATATTAAGACAATATATGCAAGAATGCAAGAACGCTATGATTTTACAATATGGGCCCTCTATTTACATAATAACAAACATTACATTTACACTACAGTCACACATTGTTCAGATGACAAGATCGCCTCTACTGTGTATCTCCTTTTTATACACACTGTGCTTATTTTTTATTATCTTCACGGCTTATCGTGCTCAGGGCAGGGTAGACAGAGGAAACCGCAGGAACGGTAGGAACCTACTACTTATATACGTATAAAGTGCAGCGTTCCCTTGCTTACCACCCCTTCGAGGTATTGCGTTGATTGGCGAAACTCAACGCCGCGTTTTACTGTGCTTGTAATGAATTGGTTTATTAATATTTGTAAACAACAAATCTCTTAAAATATAAAAAATATGCATTAGGAATTTAAAGATTTATTCAGTAAGTCTCTATTTAGATATAGTTTACACATATAAAATCATATTATTAATGTTTTAATAAGCCACTGTATGGCGAAATGAAAATAGAGAAAACGGGTCTAAGACCAAGACTATGCCTAAAAAGTGACGCGGCGTAACATATATAATTTTTTTTAGCTTCACGCTTTATCCCGCATATTGCAGGGTAGGCAGAGGGATCTGCAAGAACCATATGAACTTAGTGTTAAGAAACTTCGTTGCTTAGTCCCTGTTTTCTCTGTCCCCGCTTTTCGCCTTTTTCGAGGCAATGCGTGTTGAATGGCGGAACTCAACGCCGCGCTTTGCCTAGTTTCCAAAGCGAAAAAAATTGAAATAGAAAAATCCATCTTCCCGGAGTGGGAATTGAACCCTCAAACCATCGCGTTTACAGACAATCGCGTAAGCCTCTACGCCACGACGGTTCTCTAAAAAAATTCCTACTATATAACCACTAAAGCTAATATACTAATAACCACTATTTTGAGAAGATGTTTCAAAAAGGGGAACGGCAAAGAAGATAGAATCGATACCACGATAGTATTTTAATTTCAACCTTGTACAGAATGACGACACTCGATCGATTGATAAAGAAACCTCGCTGATGTGATCTTGAATGGCTTCAGTCAAGGTTATCAGTGTAACATATTATAGATTGAGTATAATTTGAAGAGCGAAAATAAATGAAATTTTAAACTAGCATGTTTTGCGAAGTTTTAAAGTATATTTTAAGGTATATTCATTTTGAAGATCTCGTTAGCTTTAGAAAGAGGAGCCTCAACGACAATTATTATATTAAGGACATAATCCCAGTCCCTACAACTCTCGTATTATGGTGTCTTCTACACCAACCCATATCAGCACCATGATGCATAATTCATCATGTACGATGCATGATTCAGGATGCATGATGCATCACATTATAATACTTATTACACTGTAACCTACATTATTACCATTCAATTGTTTTTAATTGTAAAATAATGAAGTCCCAGGAAGTGGGGGGGGGATTAACGCTGAGTGGTGGAATTAGCGCGGATCCCTCGCCTCGTTAGATTCTCACGATCGAATCGATCTTACAGCTTGTAAGTTTTAATATATAGGTAACTCGATAAATTAGGTTGTAATAGGTTCTTGTCGTATATAGATTTTCTTTTTAATTTCACGCTTTTTTCCACTTATAACAGGATAGATTGTGCGAAGTGACATCGAAGTGACATTTTATGATTTTTTAAATGTCACACTAAAAAAGAAAACGCTAAAAAAACAATTTAATTTGTGCCTCGAGAAAACCATCCAAATTCTCCCACCACTAAAACAAGCCTACGTACGTTGCTTTGTTATTTAAAAGCTTCAAGTTTAATATTTTTTGGTATTATAATTATATGGAAAAGTAAAAAATAACAAGACTACATTTGCAAGCCTTCGATAATAAGGCTTTGGCCAATTGAGCAACACCTACGCTCATGGCCCGCTACCAAAGTTCTTATACAGCCAACTCATTTTAAACTAGAAATCTTTTATTTTATTGTTAATAGAGTAAGAATATTAATGAAAAAAATAATGTAAAATTTAAATGCTTTATTATTAATATTATTTAGAAGAACCATCGTGGCGCAGAGGCGCAACGTCTGCCTGTAACGCGACGGTTTCTGGGTTTGATCCCCAGTCGGAGAAGATGGATTTTTCTATTTCCATTTTCTTCGCTCTGGCAAACTAGGCAAAGCGCGGCGTTGAGTTCCGCCACTCAACACGCAATGCCTCGAAAACGGCGGAAATCAGGGACGGAGAAAAGCAGAGACTAAGCAACGGAGTGTCTTAACACTAGGCTCCCACGGTCCCTGCAGTTTCCTCTGCCTACCCTGCCACGTGCGGGATAAAGCGTGAAGCCAAAAAAAATAAAAGAAATATTCGAATCTTAGTTGTATTACATAATTATACTCTAAGAACAATATAAAAATTTGCAACATGATTATATGATGTGTAGTTCATTACTTAAGTAATATATAATGTAATAGTAATAGTAATAGTAAGCTTTATTTTAATAATTCAGGTAAATTTTGTTATATTAATATGTATACATATGTTTGTATCGTTTTAGACGTTTTTGCCTTTTAACGCCCATAAATAGATGAAACATATCGATAAAAAATCGAAATTTACCTATAGCTGTTTAAACATGAAATATACTGTATACAAAATTCCAATTACATCTTAATCTCATACTAATAACTTACAGTCAATTGCTTCTTAACCGCCATTTAATTTTTAAAGTATTTCAATTTATGTAGCCAATTTTTTTACGCGTGTTGCAAAAAAAGAATACGTCATTCAACTATCATTTAATGCAATTCCGTCCCAACATTACTGTCAGTCCTCTGTCTCATTAGGCAGTAGTTTTAAAATATCTATATTAAATTTAAGCAATCGCTAGAGGATACTTCAGCTGCAACCGTCGTGTGTATATCCATATAATCGATTGATCGATATAATTGATTTTTACATGTAAATATAAATAGCTACATATACAAACTCTCGATAATAGCTCCTTATACGGTCGTCTTTTTTAAATTATATATGCAACATTTTATAAAAATATAACCTTTATACACGTACAAGATTATACTGTAGTCGACGAAACAGATAAGGATGGGCCCTATCGACAAACATAATACGATAACAGATTTTTATACAAAATATAAAAAACTAAATCAATGCCGGATACTTTTGTAAAAATTTATTAACTATATAATATTGTATTTTTATAAGAAGATGTTGATGTATACGTATTAATTCTTGA
This sequence comes from Dione vanillae, assembly GCA_037178615.1. Taxonomy (NCBI): domain Eukaryota; kingdom Metazoa; phylum Arthropoda; class Insecta; order Lepidoptera; family Nymphalidae; genus Dione; species Dione vanillae. The sequence goes on from JAZFAU010000099.1 coordinate 3,259,742, forward strand.
TTGATAATGTCAAAGCTATTGCAAAATAAGTAAGCTAATAATAAGTAATAAATAAGCTGTAGGTATGCTGTAGGTAAATTCTAGATCAAGAAAGGATATAATTATAACGATAGTTAAAGATTATTTATTTATTAACTTTATTAAAAAAATTGAGGACCGTCGTGGCGCAGAGGCGCAACGTCTGCCTGTAACGCGACGGTTACTGGGTTCGATCCCCAGTCGGAGAAGATGGATTTTTCTATTTCCATTTTCTTCGCTCTGGCATCTAAGGCAAAGCGCGAGTTCCGCCACTCAACACGCAATGCCTCGAAAACGGCGGAAAGTGGGGACGGAGTAAGCAGGGACTAAGTAACGGAGTGTCTTAACACTAGGTTCTTATGGTTCCTGCAGTTCCCTCTGCCTACCCTGCCATGTGCGGGATAAAGCGTGAAGCTAAAAAAAAATTTGATGAATTGTCACTGTAATTTTGTATATGTCCAACACTAGAACTATCAAATTAGATCTGTTATCGAAAGAACTATAAACAGTACATAAGGTACAAAATGTTTTCCAAAATTAAATTAAATTAGAATTTAATGGCTCTACTTATTTTCAGGAAAATAAACGTATAACAATATAATGAATAATTCAATACATTTCGCATCTTATTTGTATATTTGTTTGTCTATTTTATGGCTTTCAGGCGTGTCAGACGAGAACAGTTGTGTACTGTTACTGTACATTATATAGAGCTTTGAAATGTATGACAGTTTCAATGATGTAGTATAATGTTTTTGGCAAACTTTTTCTTTTAATTTTAACGTTCCAATAATACGTGTTAACTATAATATTAATATAAAATAAAATTAAATATATCAAATTTTTAGGTATATACTTATTATATATATTTCTAGACCGCCGTGATAGTAGCTGACCCAAAACGCGCCGATTTGCGAGAATTATTTTAAGTTTTATCGCTGTTGTAACAAGCGCGGAGTTTAGTTGCATCACTCAACGCATATTGTCTCGAACACTCGGCAGTAGATGGGGAACGAGGTGTTACAAAGCTAGGTTCCATTTGCCCAAGTCACATATAACTAAGTTTTACATAATATTAAAGAGCTTAAATTAATAATATATAAAATAATTATAGAAATAACAGTACCTGTAACAGTCTCTACAAACTTCAGTATGATATGACATCCTTAATAGAAAAGAATTAAACGAGATCACTGATTTGATTTGACGTTTGACGTTTATCTACATTTGAAGTGTCAATTTTCAAGACATATAAATCCTCAGAACATTAGTAAAGAAATGCATTAAATAGTCTATATTTTTAATTTATTTATTTTATTCCATTTCCTCTTAGCAATTATAACAAAAAAATATGAGTTTCATTTAATATTGTGTAATAAAGCATGCTATACGTACGCCTGGAGACTGCTGGACTAAACTCTGAACGCATCTCTCATTTCTTGACATCGGCATTAATATTGATAGTTGCTTACCACACAATTTCTATTTAAAGGCAGTCCCTTTAGCTATAACACATCTTACAATAAATAGATACTGCTTGCCATTTTTGTATGAAGATCTCTCCTGAATCTTGTCTTTTCCTCCAATTCACAAGTTATTAAAAATCGAACCGAATGTAATATAAAAACTTCAATATTTTTTGTTCATCGTAGTGTGATCTATATATATATGCATGGTAAATATTTAAAGAAAACTTGTCCGAAAACTGAGAGTCTCGTTACGCTAAGTGCTACGGGCCGCTACGGACTACGGTGCTACGCTGTCACGCATGTGCCAACTGACTACACTATCATTTTATTCCCAATATTTATTAACACTTTAAATTATCAAAATTTATTCGCTTTATATAGAAATGATATAAATTTATACACGTGTTTTTTTAAACATTTAAGGTGTACCTAATGTTTAATCAATTTAAGTAAATTATAAGACTACTATATCGAATGAGTCACATCAAATATGTCTAGGTCATAAATATAAATAATGTTAAAATGTGAAATATAGGTTTCTGGATGAAAGCACAAACTAATCAATAGTTTTAAACGTATGAATAGACACAATCACAAAAATACATATATAATCTAGCACAGATTTGAAAAATGCAGGTTGCATCGCTTGTACGGCAGAGGGAGGGACGCGCGGCGAGGGTCGGGAGGTCGGGAGGTCGAGAGGGCGAGGGCACCAGGATAGTAACCATATCTCCGGGCGTGTCAGTCAGTCACGTTACGCAAGAGGGCGACGGCGCCGGTCGTTACCTCTCTGGCCATCGCGGCATGACCGCCGGAGGCCGCGGGCGCGCGCTCACGCCGCCATCTTCGAAGGGCACAGCCCGGGGTTCGCGTCGCGACTCGCGGAGCACTTAGCGGTGCGCCGCGTGGGCGGCGATCGATGCGGCAGCGCGCCTGCGCCCCCGACGCCGCACGACGCCGCCCGAAACCGCCCGAGCCCGCCCGACGTCGGTGCATCCGCCCTGACCCACTTCCCGCGCACACTGACCTCCGCGCACTTCCAATGCGATGTACACTGATAAATATAACCTAATGTAATGTTATAAGCTCACGCTATTTTAAACTTAACTACAATCGTATTACAGTCAGTTTTCACGCGTGGCACACTTCGTTTATTGTGTGTGCTGCCGCTCTGCACTAAGGTACCCATAAGTTGGTATTTATATGCCGGAGAAGCAAACAATGAATAACGAACCGTAAAATAAAAGCAAACTTGACAGTTCAGTTATTTTAACTCGTTAAAACTATTTCTTTGATCGCTTATATTACGATCACTTGCACCTGCGACGTCATATAGTCGACGTAGCCATTGTAATTAATTTACATTCTTATTAATTGTTATATAATTTATTTAATAATAGACTAACACGTACAAGATTATACTGTAGTCGACGAAACAGATAAGGATGGGCCCTATCGACAAACATAATACGATAACAGATTTTTATACAAAATATAAAAAACTAAATCAATGCCGGATACTTTTGTAAAAATTTATTAACTATATAATATTGTATTTTTATAAGAAGATGTTGATGTATACGTATTAATTCTTGATTGATAATGTCAAAGCTATTGCAAAATAAGTAAGCTAATAATAAGTAATAAATAAGCTGTAGGTATGCTGTAGGTAAATTCTAGATCAAGAAAGGATATAATTATAACGATAGTTAAAGATTATTTATTTATTAACTTTATTAAAAAAATTGAGGACCGTCGTGGCGCAGAGGCGCAACGTCTGCCTGTAACGCGACGGTTACTGGGTTCGATCCCCAGTCGGAGAAGATGGATTTTTCTATTTCCATTTTCTTCGCTCTGGCATCTAAGGCAAAGCGCGGCGTTGAGTTCCGCCACTCAACACGCAATGCCTCGAAAACGGCGGAAAGTGGGGACGGAGTAAGCAGGGACTAAGTAACGGAGTGTCTTAACACTAGGTTCTTATATAGTTCCTGCAGTTCCCTCTGCCTACCCTGCCATGTGCGGGATAAAGCGTGAAGCTAAAAAAAAATTTGATGAATTGTCACTGTAATTTTGTATATGTCCAACACTAGAACTATCAAATTAGATCTGTTATCGAAAGAACTATAAACAGTACATAAGGTACAAAATGTTTTCCAAAATTAAATTAAATTAGAATTTAATGGCTCTACTTATTTTCAGGAAAATAAACGTATAACAATATAATGAATAATTCAATACATTTCGCATCTTATTTGTATATTTGTTTGTCTATTTTATGGCTTTCAGGCGTGTCAGACGAGAACAGTTGTGTACTGTTACTGTACATTATATAGAGCTTTGAAATGTATGACAGTTTCAATGATGTAGTATAATGTTTTTGGCAAACTTTTTCTTTTAATTTTAACGTTCCAATAATACGTGTTAACTATAATATTAATATAAAATAAAATTAAATATATCAAATTTTTAGGTATATACTTATTATATATATTTCTAGACCGCCGTGATAGTAGCTGACCCAAAACGCGCCGATTTGCGAGAATTATTTTAAGTTTTATCGCTGTTGTAACAAGCGCGGCGTTTAGTTGCATCACTCAACGCATATTGTCTCGAACACTCGGCAGTAAATGGGGAACGAGGTGTTACAAAGCTAGGTTCCATTTGCCCAAGTCACATATAACTAAGTTTTACATAATATTAAAGAGCTTAAATTAATAATATATAAAATAATTATAGAAATAACAGTACCTGTAACAGTCTCTACAAACTTCAGTATGATATGACATCCTTAATAGAAAAGAATTAAACGAGATCACTGATTTGATTTGACGTTTGACGTTTATCTACATTTGAAGTGTCAATTTTCAAGACATATAAATCCTCAGAACATTAGTAAAGAAATGCATTAAATAGTCTATATTTTTAATTTATTTATTTTATTCCATTTCCTCTTAGCAATTATAACAAAAAAATATGAGTTTCATTTAATATTGTGTAATAAAGCATGCTATACGTACGCCTGGAGACTGCTGGACTAAACTCTGAACGCATCTCTCATTTCTTGACATCGGCATTAATATTGATAGTTGCTTACCACACAATTTCTATTTAAAGGCAGTCCCTTTAGCTATAACACATCTTACAATAAATAGATACTGCTTGCCATTTTTGTATGAAGATCTCTCCTGAATCTTGTCTTTTCCTCCAATTCACAAGTTATTAAAAATCGAACCGAATGTAATATAAAAACTTCAATATTTTTTGTTCATCGTAGTGTGATCTATATATATATGCATGGTAAATATTTAAAGAAAACTTGTCCGAAAACTGAGAGTCTCGTTACGCTAAGTGCTACGGGCCGCTACGGACTACGGTGCTACGCTGTCACGCATGTGCCAACTGACTACACTATCATTTTATTCCCAATATTTATTAACACTTTAAATTATCAAAATTTATTCGCTTTATATAGAAATGATATAAATTTATACACGTGTTTTTTTAAACATTTAAGGTGTACCTAATGTTTAATCAATTTAAGTAAATTATAAGACTACTATATCGAATGAGTCACATCAAATATGTCTAGGTCATAAATATAAATAACGTTAAAATGTGAAATATAGGTTTCTGGATGAAAGCACAAACTAATCAATAGTTTTAAACGTATGAATAGACACAATCACAAAAATACATATATAATCTAGCACAGATTTGAAAAATGCAGGTTGCATCGCTTGTACGGCAGAGGGAGGGACGCGCGGCGAGGGTCGGGAGGTCGGGAGGTCGAGAGGGCGAGGGCACCAGGATAGTAACCATATCTCCGGGCGTGTCAGTCAGTCACGTTACGCAAGAGGGCGACGGCGCCGGTCGTTACCTCTCTGGCCATCGCGGCATGACCGCCGGAGGCCGCGGGCGCGCGCTCACGACGCCATCTTCGAAGGGCACAGCGCGGGGTTCGCGTCGCGACTCGCAGGAGCACTTAGCGGTGCGCCGCGTGGGCGGCGATCGATGCGGCAGCGCGCCTGCGCCCCCGACGCCGCACGACGCCGCCCGAAACCACCCGAGCCCGCCCGACGTCGGTGCATCCGCCCTGACCCACTTCCCGCGCACACTGACCTCCGCGCACTTCCAATGCGATGTACACTGATAAATATAACCTAATGTAATGTTATATGCTCACGCTATTTTAAACTTAACTACAATCGTATTACAGTCAGTTTTCACGCGTGGCACACTTCATTTATTGTGTGTGCTGCCGCTCTGCACTAAGGTACCCATAAGTTGGTATTTATATGCCGGAGAAGCAAACAATGAATAACGAACCGTAAAATAAAAGCAAACTTGACAGTTCAGTTATTTTAACTCGTTAAAACTATTTCTTTGATCGCTTATATTACGATCACTTGCACCTGCGACGTCATATAGTCGACGTAGCTATTGTAATTAATTTACATTCTTATTAATTGTTATATAATTTATTTAATAATAGACTAACACTTACAAGTTATAGTAGAAAGGAGTAGTAGAAAAATACTTAAAAATATTCAATTTAGATTATCTGAAACGTTTCTTTTTTTTCAATACATTTTATTCTTCTAAATATAATAATACTAAATAACTAATATTTAAAAATATTATTTATTTTGATGGTTTTCTAATAAAAAATCAATACTAGTATATACTAACAGATCTACTAGTAGGTCACTATATTAATAATAATATAGCAAAATACACAAGGAGCCTAGTGTTATGCTATTTCCTAGCTTTTCATCCAGTCTCAATAGATTGCATAAAGAATGTTTCGAATTCAATACCTCACACGGTGCTCACAAAAGAATAAGAAAACGAAATAATTCATTTCCCCCAAATAAGAATCGAACTCTTAGCCGTCTCGATTATAGTCAGATACTGTGACGCTGCGCTACGACGACCTCTATTTTAACTTATATAGTACCTTATTCTTATTAAAATCTTTCAAATTTCAAAAATTCAATAGCGAAGTGAGTTATGCAATATTTTTAAATGAATTTAAAATTGTTACATGTCGGCAAATATTAAGCAAATCGGCTCAGTGCGAACATAAGTCAAAGGTTGTACAATCTACTACCATATAATCGCATTTACCTAAGCGTATTCTAGAAAATTATCTGAAAAAAAATAATCTCAAAATTTATTAATTTCAAAAGGACAAACAGATATTTTATATTTATTTTTTAGGTGTATATTTTTTAATTAAAAAAATATATATTTGACAAAAAAAGAGTATGGAATTATTGAGGTCACTAGTATCGCACCTACGACAGCCCAAAATAATACGACTCAAAAGTATTTGATATTTGTTTTATTTTTTTACAAAATTGAGAGAGGAAAAGATATTATATACAAACGATTATTTTATTTTTAGGATATCCTAATCCTAAACTAGTATTTTAATCTCTCGGCGTTAATAGAAGACGCTAAAGTTTTGTATTAATATAAAACAATGAAATAACAAATGAAATTATCAAAATCTTTCTTCAGGTGACCTTTGCGACGTTTACTTTACTGGTTTTACTATATTCCACAATCTTTCTTACTATGTAGACTAATTTACTTAAACAAAAAAAAGTACATTATTATTTATACCGTGTTAATTAAATTCAAGTATCAATGTAGGGGAAACGCAGAGACCTAGAGACTTTAAAACTAAACAACATAACCTCAATTTTCAATTATTATAAACAAGGATAAAGGTTATTTTAAAAAACTTATTAAAGTGACAATAACTTAGCTACGATAAAGAAGAGTAAAGTTGCCAGTATTGTTGATTTTAAGTTCTAACTGCGCATCAGACTCTTTTTTGCCAAGCTATAAATGTTTAATACCTAGTCATAGATAAAATAATATCTCTTTTAATATTTTAGAATGTAGCAACATTAAAATAATATGTCAAAATAATATCAAACTATCTGTCAGAGTTAACTGAAATCGACTGTCACAGTCCGCAGCATATAGCACGCACAGTCGGTGTGCGGCAATTAATATCGTGTTTCTACAAAATATTTGTTAAAAAACATAAGTGAAAGTTGTATTACTTCGCTTTACATCTTACGAGTGCTGGTTAATTAATTATGTGACTATTATTGGCTTTAAGTGTTCTCAATTAAGTCAGATCGAACATCGAGACGGATGGACCGCAGTGAGCAAAGTAAATATATTTTCTTATTTTCTATACTTAATTACTTTTTTTATAGCATCTTTTTAATATTTTTGAATAAGTTAAGTTATTAAGTTTCATTTAGCGAAATACACTCCTTCACGATATTAGTAAACATGTAAATAAACAAGATATTTATAACGCCTACGTAAACTCGATTCGGACCATCAACCAGTTTTTAGATGCATCGCCTAAAATGTTATAGGACAACATACATTTATAAACGTTGTTTTAATAGGTTCAGTGTAATAACTTCATATAGCATATGAAAATGAGGTCAAAATTGTTTATTCTAAGCTTTACGTTATTTGCTTTACTCTTTAATATTATGATTGCATCACATGTTTTACTTCTATCTTTATTAATATAATTATAAAATATAGTCTTAAGTAATTTTAAACTTTCCAATATTTTGTAAAATAAATCAATGTCATTCAATAAAAAAGTTATACTTAATACAATTCAAAAATGCAATAGCAAATCAAGTTGAGAAACCAAGCATGCATTATTTATAATTTTAACCACATACATAGCTTAGAATCCATTATATCAAGGAGTTATTTTTAGTACTTTGTCATCAGTATTTCTTATACATATAAGGTAATAAGTAACAATGATTTTTTGTTAACACAAGTGTATCATTATATATTTAAATGTTTTGTCAAAATATGTATATATGGTTATTAAATAAATGTATCAATTAAAAATACTATTATTATATATATAAGGGGTTACTCTTATTTTTGTATTTAACATATATATCACAAAGATATATAGCCCTATAAACACTTTCTACACAATATTGTAGAGTTACTTTTTATAGTACAGTATTTAAAATGAAGGTAGTAGACTATTTTTAAGGCATTCAAATCAGTGCCAACTTTTGAAAATTGCATTTAGGAGTTGAGCATTTGGCAATACCCAGTGTTGGCAATCAAATACCATTTATGAGTGTTTTTGTTTTAAAACAAAATTGTTTGGATAATGATGTTTTCCTTAAATAAAAGTTAAATGCTTGGCACAGCAAATTTTTTAAATTAAATATTTTATAAAGTTGATCTTTTCTGATGAAACTAAAAATCTAAATTTAAAACTTTGCATGTAAATCAAAAACTAAGGTAAAAAGAAAACATATTAAAAAATGAAAGAATACTAAGCAAATAAAAAAATATGTTACAATATTTTTGTCTCATCTGTATGATTGACTAAAGAGTAGTCAAAGAATAATAATGTTATCTTAAAACATCTATTCTATTATTAGTATTAGTTAAGATATTCAGTGTTATTCAAAAATTACAGTAGAAATATCAAAATAAGAACTTAAATTTTCCTCTTTATTACATTTAACTAAAATGTCACATGAGGAAAGGCATACATTGTGGTCATGCATTTAAATATATAAATGTAGATAGGAAGCAGAAAACCACAAAGAATAATTTGAATAACTTAATTATAAAATTCTAAATTTTGTTGCTTTAGTAATAAGAGCCAAGCATAGTCTTGTCTATATTAAGTATATGAAGACATTAAAAAATCATATATGAAAATTTTAAAACCTCCAAAAGAATATATATACAATCGGCAGTACAGTTCGATAAAAATCTCAATGATAAATACAAATTCAAATAGTTTCATTCAAATAAGAATATGCTAGTCTTTTTTTGTCATTTACAAAATCATTAGATAACCTTTAACACATAAACATATTTTAACAATATTTTTAACTTTTGATATAATATATTGTTGCACGTTTTCTAGGATCCTATAAGAATGTTGATGAATATTAATTATTAATTTTTGAGATTAATTCCATTGTTCCACAAATGAACAAGATCTGACCATGGCAAATCAACTCTTCAAGATGGGAAGCGATAAGATCTGACATGGGGGATATGGGGAAACAATTAATGTATACTTTCTTTACTCTGGTTGATAGAGCTCAGTTTAATGTAAATAATTAAAACAAATTTCTTTTTTATGTTAATTACATTTAATGGTAGTATTATATTTATAAATATTATTATTTATCTATATATTGTAGCAGGCGATAGCAATGATGCTAGTGCGCTTGAACATGCGCGTGGCGTTGGCAGCGCTGTGTGGAGGTGTCCTATTGGTCACATTCTATTTGGGCAGGTGCGGAGATTTGGTGAATAGACCCAGTTAGTATATACTTTATAATTTTTTTAATAGTAATGTTGCCATTAATCAAATTAAATTAAAGGCTGAACAATTGTTTCCTGTAATTATGAGTCTGAAAATGGCAACACAAGCCAGTAGATTTATCAGAATGGAAATGAAAAATGACACCACTGTTGTAGCACTGCATTTCATTCAGAGAAACGTTTATATATGAAATATTTCTGTTTCGTCTCATTAAACACAAACATACACCATTATTGCCTTCTAAGAATGTCAACGTTGTCTCGGAACTGTAGTAGTAATGATTTATAATTAGTAGTTTTAATTGCTTGTTCTGTCCAGACGAAGCATTCCACCACTCAAAACGCAGCGTTTCGATTTCATGCATGCTATTTCCCCAAGATTGTTATTGATTATTATTGGTCAGATAATTTTGTAATTTAGTTTTATAGGCGGAAAGCGGGGAACGGAGTGTCTTAACATCGGGTTCCCTCCCTCTACCTACCCTGCCATGTGCGGGATAAAGCGGGAACTAGAAAAAATATATATATGTTTGTATATGCTTAAATTACTTTTTGGTCTGTAGTAGGTTCAGTACCATCCAATGAGTTGATAGAACGTGTAAGCGATGAAATCGAATGCTCCATCAACGGGGAGTACTCGGTGTCGTGTCGACGCGACCGCGACCAGGTGTATGTGCCGTTCTCGTTCATACATAAATATTTTGAGGTAAGAGTTGTTTTATAAAGCTTAATTTTTTTTTTTTGTATTAATTTATTTTTTGCTCCAGTAGTAGTGGTTGTTGTAAATTCAACTTGAACTTAAATTACCTTTATATTTTTTTCTCGAAACAACCTAATATTATCTTACTTGTTTATAAACGTATACCCCTAAGCGGTATTTGAACCTACGACCAAATCTCTTTATATCGTTTTCATTTCTAGATTTACGGCAAAATAACGTCAGTAGGCGGCGTAGACAAGTTCGAGTGGTCGCACAGCTATAGTAAAGTGTACCATCCAAGAAAGAAATATGACCCGCGCGGTACATTCACCACCTTCGAGAATTACAACGTCGAAGTACGAGATAGGGTGAAATGTATCAGCGGAATTGAAGGGGTTCCCGTCTCCACACAATGGGAACCTAAGGGGTTCTTCTATCCAACTCAAATAGCACAATTTGGTTTAGCCCATTATAGCAAGAACATTACAGAGCCTGAGCCAAGAGTTAAAGTGATAGATGATGGAGAGAAAGTTCTAGAAAATTGGATTGTAAGCAACGACGCGGTTATTGCTCGAGAGTTTGATTCGGATTTAAAAGCGAAAGTGATCAGATTCTCCACATCCGGTCACATCACTAGTCAGGTCTGGTTGAGAGTGAACTTGACGCAAGATTTCGTTCTAAGCATGGATCTGAAATTGAACCCCAACTCTTCGGTAACAGTGGTGCTACAAAACAAAGATAAGAAGGAGACAGTGTACTTACATTATGTTACGAGTTTACAGCTTATTCGTGCTCAGGTAAGTTAGTTTTAATTACATTTTTAGTTTTTATATGTGTAAATATATATATATATTTTTTAGCTTCACGCTTTATCCCGCACATGGCAAGGTAGGCAGAGGGAACTGCAGGGACCGTAGGAACCTAGTCTTAAGACAATCCGTTGCTTAGTCCTGCTTTCTCCGTCCCCGCTTTCCGCCTTTTTTCGTGGCATTGCGTGTTAAGTGGCGAAATTCAACATCGCGCTTTGCCTAGTTTACCAGAGCGAAAAAAATGGATATAGAAAAATCCATCTTCTCCGACTGGGGATCGAACCTAGAAACCGTCGCGTTACAGGCAGACGTTGCGCCTCTGCGCCACGACGGTCCTCAAATAATATACATATATATCTCATATATAATATATATAATATCAGAAGAAACTACTTAGAATTCCGTGGATTCTCTGTGCGGGTGCCAATCGTGTTGTAGGAAGAGAAGCTTTGAGCATAGCTTGGTACTTGCGACCCAAGTGTAGGTCTATAAGGGCCCCTTTAAAATGCATTAACGTTCACCTTTACTGTCTGAGCTTCTCCCACTACCTAACCAAATTCGAAATGATTCTACCAATGCCGCTGTCAAAGTGCGTTCTAGAAATGAAATTGTAATAGTTCTAGACAGGCCGAGTCTTTTAATAAACTATAGAGAGATTTCTCTGTTATACCTCTCGCTCCTACTTCAACCGCATATAAATCGACTTTAAACCTATTCCTGATCAGCTTTAGCCATATATAGTTAATTTTCCCGTAATTTATAAATTATTAACCTTTATATACTTAATAAAAACTATTAATAATAGTTAAAAGTTATATATTTTTCTTGTAGGATGACCACACGTACTACGGTATAGGAGTAGATTCAAAATGGCGGAAAGATCACACGTGACCTTATAATAGATATGCAAAAAGGCTGGGCGTTGCAGGACAAGCCGAAACGAAAATCACCAAGAAATAAATTTAAGGTAAGAATATACATGTTCTGTGTACATTTTACATCAATATGTGGTTTATGGTCTTAATATGTAAGAGAAGCCTGGTATTATAAGTAAATAATAATAGTAATAGTAAATAATAATAGTAGAAATATTTATTTATTTATATGGTTATAAAGTTTAAAAGTTTTATTTTAGAACCCTTTCTTAGTCATACTTAAAGAAAACATATAAAAATTTAAACGCAGTGGGATATGAACCTACGCCTCTTGGAAACCGTCCAAGCTCTGACCATCCTTCGCTCCTTTTACTCCTGTCTTCATTATAACCAAAGCCTTACTAACTCAGCCGTTTCGTTTATTTATTAATGAATAATAATTGATGATATAATAAATGATTAAGACTCTTTTAAACTGCAGAAAAATATTTTTTGTTTCTAATCAAAGATATTGCACACAATATATAATTGTCATCCGTAGATGATTATTATCCTTGTCCAGATGATGCTAAATAATGTATATCCACTGTCGCTATCCCGGCAGATATCCAGCATAGTACTATCCGGGTCGGGCAGTATATCCAACATAGTGGTATCCTCTCACTCCCACACGGCTCACTTCTACGCGGCAGCTCGCTGGTTAGCCACCAACCAGAGAGCTAGGGGCGGGTGGCCTGTGCTTGCTAGACGGAGAGTGGCGCCTGGTGTACCAGATTTAAAGCCTGGATGGTAAGTTTTCTTGCTGTATATATATATACTAGCTGACCCGTGCCCACTTCGTTGGGCATAATCTTAATAAAATCATTTTTTAGTACAGAGTGTTATGTTTTGATTTCTAACTGCCAAAAGGTGAGTTATACGTAGGTATAGTTTGTATTTGCATGCTAATACAAAATTCGAAAGTAACTCTGTCCGAAAGAAAAAAAACACCTTTTCTGCGGGATTTGCAATAAACGAATTCCATGAGTACCAAGAGATTCAACCCGAGATAAGCCCACATATAACTGTCCATGGGAAAGACACGGCTTTATCATGTCAATGCCCACCAGAGAGAATGTTTGACCTTGGAACTTGTTAATAGTGAGGGCAAAAGAGATCTTCACTGGAAATTGTAGCCTTTTAAACGATATTGGTAAATCAGTGGTAATTATGGGTATATAATAATTAATAGGAATACATAAGAGAATATACATGTTTCACTCCATTATACGGCCTCCAACTCTAAATATAAGTCAACTCCTGTTCAGCGCATTTGTAACTTAGGTAATGTAAGTTGTAGTCCACAACTTACATTACCTAAGTTACAATGGCCTATTATCAACTACTCATGACCAATTAGAAAGTATCGTTTTTCTCGATGCAAGGCCGTTAGTTGTTGAGGAGTTGTTCTGGAACTCCATCATCAGCTAGACTTCATCATATGCATGTTGATTAACATCAATTGCTTAGCGACTATGTTAAAGAAATAGAACCAAACCCGTAAAACAGTTACTTATTATTAAGTTCTCATGACCATTTGTGGTCTTCATCAACAGTTCCACTTCATCAAATGTTATTTTTCGTGAGAAAATGACCAAGATTCTTTAAAAAAAACCGAAATCACTATAGGTGTGCCTATAAAATTTAAGGAGTTCCCTCGTTTCCAGGATCCTATCACCAGATATTGATTTTTTTATATAGCCTATGACACTCAGCAATAATGTAGCTTTCTATTGGTGAAAGAATTTTTAAAATCGGTTCAGTAGATCCCGAGATTACCCATTACAATTTACAAACACACAAACTTTACCTCTTTATAATAATAGTATAGATATATATATATATATATATATATATATATATATATATATATATATATATATATATATATATATATATATATATATATATATATATATATATATATATATATATATATATATATATATATATATATATATATATATATATATATATATATATATATATATATATATATATATATATATATATATATATATATATATATATATATATATATATATATATATATATATATATATATATATATATATATATATATATATATATATATATATATATATATATATATATATATATATATATATATATATATATATATATATATATATATATATATATATATATATATATATATATATATATATATATATATATATATATATATATATATATATATATATATATATATATATATATATATATATATATATATATATATATATATATATATATATATATATATATATATATATATATATTTCGTTTTTTTTTAAGGTTCGCGCTTTGTGCTTTTGTCGCTGTTTTTGCGGGATGCACATGGCAGGGTTGGCAGAAGGAACTGAGTAATTATAGGAATCTAGTGTTAAGACACTCCGTTGTTTAGTTCCTGCTTTCTCTGCCTTTTTCGAGGCGTGTTGAGTGGTGGATTTCAACGTCACACTTTGCGTTTATTTTTGAAACGTTGTATATAGCAAGAACTAAGGAAATCATGTTTATAACGCGACGTCTAAACGCTACCGTGGTGGCGCAGAGGTACAGCGTCTGCCTGTTATCGCGACGGTTTGTGGGCTTGATTCCCATTTGGGGATAATTATTTTTATATTCTTGGCTCTGGTAACAAAGCAAAGCGCGACGTTGAGTTCTGCCACTCAATACGCTATGTATTGAAAAGCTGGAAATGGGAAACGGAGTGTCTTAACACTGCCTACCCTGCCGTTTGCAAAAATCAGATCTTAGCATTACCTCAGCCACTTAACACATTCTGATTCGAAATCGGACAGAGAGTTTTAACCTTAATTTCTCTCTCTCTCCCCCCGTTCTCTCTTCCTCTCCACTTCCTGTTATATACGAAATGAACCGCCACGCCAATATAAAAAGCATATACATGTTATCAGAGCGGATATTGGCCCATATTTATTGCGTCATAAGGAAGTACCTAATATGTAACAAAATGTTTAATAGGAAACTTTTAAAGTAAACGATTTATCTTATTAATAGCGACAGAGGTCTTTCACTAACAAAATCTGTCTCTAAGGAACTATTTCTTAGAATTGAAAATGAAACCTCAAAAGTAAAGTGAACTTTGGCAATAAATCTTGGTACAATGTACTACAATATCGACTCTAATGGCTACTTTAGTTAATTGATACTATCATAGTGTGTTACTTAGTGTATCTATTTTTAGTAATGCGAGTCAGAAGTTAGGTTACTATAGATATGGCTTTTAAAGTTCTTTGCTTGTTTAAATTTGTAGTCAATCGACAGTCGTACTAATATATTGGCGCAAATCAATATACATTTATAATTTTTTGTTACGAAAACATTTTGTATTGAAATTAATGTTAATGTATTGAAATCAGTAAAACCTATTTGTAACTTAAACTTGTTAAATCAAATAAAAATAAAAAAACGACCTAATTATTTAAATTTGTAGTCTTCTGTACGTTATATATAGCAAGAGAATAAACCAATTGATATTACAGTGTTATTTTATTATTTTAAATTGAATTAATTGGAAAACAAAAATTAGAAAATTGGATGACAGGAAAGCTCTAGCCTGTGCCGACATACTATATACAGGGTTCTGTAATTGAGCATCTTAAATTTGTCGTTGTATTTGTATACATACATTTACTTTATAAGAAACGCCACTCAGCACGCAATGCCTCGAAAAACGGCGGTAATCGGAGACGGAGAAAGCATGAACTAAAGCGACGGAGTGTCTTAACACTAGGTTCGTATGGTTCATGCAGTTCCCTCTATCTACCCTGCCATATGTGGGATAAAACGTGAAGCGAAAAATAAAAATTATATAAATTTATTATGATTTTTTGTTATATATGATATATTTCTAGCCTGACGGGAAGACACTTCCCTGTAGGTTTTCGTTACGCAACGATATTCATACTAAATGCGGCATAAAAAGAAATTCAAATTAAAATATTTCTATTCTAAACAGAAAAACAAGATTCATTTCTTGAACGTCAAAATAATTGTAGACTCGTCACAATCTAGTTATAGGGGTAACTTAAAATCTATTTCTAATATGTGAATCAACGATTTTGGCAAAATCTTTAATATTTTTTTTGCCGAAATCATTAATATTTGCCGTGTGAGTCGGTGATCACTTACCATCAGGTGACCCGAACGCTTGTCCTTCCCATAAAAAAAACATACATTACTTTTTCAAAAATATATTGAGATTCAACTGTCAATATGTTAATTTCTATAAATTTTTACCTTTATTATTATCGTTGAATCTTTAAACATTGTTGATCAAATCTTTTTCTAAGAAGTGCGATTGTATACAAAGAATATTAGCGTCGCATTTTATTGCGCCGGCGCACAATAATCGCAGCTAAATTTGCCAAGATTATAGGTTAATCAGCTTTACGATTACCACACGAGTAAGGTCGTTTCGATTTAAATAATTAGACCTGTTTATTAGCAGCGTTGAGTTCCGCCACTCAACAAGTAGTGCTTGAGTTTGGATGGAGTGTTTTAGCACTGCATTCTCTCAGTCTACCCTGCGTCATTATAGATGAAGTGTAAAGCTAAACACACACATATATATATATATATATATATATATATATATATATATATATATATATATATATATATATATATATATATATATATATATATATATATATATATATATATATTACAGAGTATCGTGTCACAGGTCGTGACCTGGTTATCTGTCTTAAATTTGTTTGTACAAATTTGAACATTACTAATATTGATAAACCTAATCAAATATCACGTAAGTTTGTATGAAAGAAATAAAAATCTGTAATAATTTAAGTATGTAATAAATAAACGATCTACATATTATAAAATTATAATATTAACTTCCAAAAAAGTACGTACATATACGTTTGACAACTTCATGTGTTCTTAAGAAAAAGGGTCTAAATTTAGTGCATAATTTGAAAACATATCTATAATTAGCTTTTACCTTTCGTTGAACATTGCTTAACAATGTAAAAAATAATAATAAATAAAAAAAATCACTTAATAATCCTTCCCAATACAATCTGGACACCGAGGAAATACTTAATTTTTTTTGCTTTATTCTTTACTCACACCTTCCCAGGCACTCGGCAATGAGTCAAGGTCACGGCATCTCTCTTCTCTCCCGCGCCTACTACCGCAGCGGCGATATAAACTATTTAAAAGCGGCGCGGAGAGCTCTCCACCTACTGGACGTGCCGAGCCACGCTGGCGGAGTGAAGGCCATGTGGATGGATAAATATGTGTGGTATGTATGGGTTTATGACGTGGGTTGTGGGTTTTCTAGCTTGTTATTAGATTTTAGGGATTTTTATAGAACAATCATCGTTCATTATTATTTGTTTCTAGACTAGTCAAAAAAAAGATTTTGATACTGTCACAAAATACACCACAAAATAAATGCGAGACGTAAAAATTCACATTTTACTATACTTTGGGAGACACGAGTCTTGCTTTTAAATTTTACAGTAGACTCCCGTATAACGCGAGTTTATACAACGCGTTAAAAAAAGTGCGACGACATTATTCATATAGCGCGATTATCATATAACGCGGTTTTATTAAAATACGGGAATTTCCCGGGAATTACGGGAATTTGATTTCACAGGAAGTTTATAAAGCTTTGTCAATTTAATTACTTATGCATTTCTATATTTGGACTTGATATAATAATTTTTTTCTTATTTTATTTATATATGTACTTTGCATTTGAAATAAAATATACATAGTTTTGTCTTTCACTTTTACATGCAAACATAATTCGCGTTATACAAGTTTTAGAATCGTTCAACGCGATTTCATACAACGCGTAACAAATTAATCGCGTTATGCGAGAGTCTACTGTACTTCCTTTATTTCCTTTTTCCACAATTCATTAACATTGTAGTTCTCTTTTCGATGTCTTCAGCTTCACGCTGTAACCCGTTTTACGCTGAAACCTGCTTCACGCGTCAGCCTGCTTAACGTTGTATCCCAAGAAACTATACTCTGACAATGGCAAAACTCCTCTCAATACACTATGGCTCTTTTATAGTGTGAACTGGTGTATATATCAAGTTGTAACAAATGTATAAGGATATCTAAAACCGTGTTAAAACGGTGGCGTTTTTAAAAAAGCACAGATCCACAACAAGCCTGTTAATTTGTGTTTTCGTAAATATTTCACTTCCTTTAGTGTCTAACATTGTAATGCGAACAATAAAAAAACATAATATCATAACAATTCTTCTTCAGGTACGAAGAATATCCAACGAAGCCACCACTATTCGTTCTGAACGGCTTCATCTACACACTACTCGGACTCTACGACCTACACGTGACAGAAGGTGAGAATTCCATATCCCTAGCGAAGAAAATGTACGACGATGGCATGCTGTCGCTAAAAACCCTTCTCCCTTTATTCGATACGGGCAGCGGCAGCTTTTACGATCTCCGCCATTTTACTCTAGGCATAAGTCCTAATATAGCAAGATGGGACTATCACGCCACACACGTCAATCAATTGTATTTGTTAGCGGGTTTGGATCCAGATCCAATATTTATTAACACGGCGAAAAGATGGGAGGGTTATATGCAAGGGAAAAGGGCGGCACACAATTGAAAATACCGATTTTTACGTGGTTACAACTTATATCGATTGGAGATATCGATTTTGGGAATCGATGGAGAAGTCGATTTTTCAGTACGCTGTTCGGTTTGGTTGTATGGATTGTGATGGAGATCTAAACGAATATTAACACGAATATTAATTTTAATATAATATATATAAAAAAAATGCAAGGTGTTCATTAGAGATTTTTTTTAACGAAACTTTTTAAAAGTGGAAAAATATGTCTGAGGCTAATATTGCCAAAAAGAAATGTTGCAAAAAAAGGAATTGGAGGATATTAAACATAATGTTTTTCCTTAATTAAAGAAGAATAACATTTCTTAAGGAATAGACCAAATAATGCCAAAATTCTTACACTATAAAGATAATAATGACTATTATGGTAAGTCTGGCTGTACGATGTAATGTCTTTATCTCAACAGAAAAAAAAAACTAAAAAATGTCATCATTCGAGATTCCTACCAATATTTTGTAATTAATAACGACTGCCTCCCTCAGAGACGTTTATTTGTGTTAAATAAACAATTAACTTACAAACACATTAATATATATTTGAAGCAATTTCATATCATTAGAACTGTAATGTACTAATATTTTTCTAAACAAATGAGAACTTTTTGCTTGATGATTTCATTTTAAATATTCAATATATACATAAAAACAAATAATAGGAAAACAATGTGTAAATATAATCGTATAGACTAAAATGGCTGTCTTTCCTACAATAAAGTAGGCATAAGTTTTACATAATAATGATAATATAAATATAAATTTATACAAAAAAAAAATGAAGTTTAAATAAATTCTTATCACTACTGAACTGAAGACTGAATATTTTCTAGACAGATCGCCAGTGTAGATAGCCTACAGCCTTTTGAAAATGAATTGAATTTGGTTACAATTTGTAATCATATTGTTAAAACCTTATAAGTTAATTTAAACGTACTTAAACTTAGTTTTAAATATTTAACTGGAGTTATAGTAATATACTGTATATTACAATGTTTTTATTATATAGTATAAAGGTTTATTTATTATAATGAATAATTTTTTTGTAATTATTTCATATTTTCTGTTTTAATAAGACAAAGTGGTGTATAAGGTTTTACTGAAAGAATACTATATCTCTGTGGAATATATTGTTTTAATACTATATGTTCAAGTTTATAATAATATAATCATTTCTTACTTAAAAAAATACTAAGAAAATTATTCAGTTACTTACCAATATCAGAAAAATATAAAGAAAAGGTTATTAGGTAAGATTAATCAATATATTTTAGGCCATTGCGGTTTAATAGAGATAATGTATTTGAATGTGGTGGTTGTAAGTTAAATGAAATATTCAATATTCAAAAGACAAAAAGAAAAAATATTGTAATATACAGTATACAGTGATTCCTTCATACTGTAAATAGTGATTATTTATTTCAAAACACTGTATATAACGTTGCATTTGTGTTAATAGTTTAAGTAAAATATTATATTTATATTTTATAAATCACAATATTATATAAAAATAATATTATAATTATTATATATTATAGTAAATATATTATAGTAAATGTGTATATAAGTTTTAAATCAACATAATATAAGATTGTTAAATCATATATGTATATGTATATGTATATATATATATATATATAAATATATATATATATATATATATATATATATATATATATATATATATATATATATATATATATATATATATATATATATATATATATATATATATATATATATATGTATAATAATGCTATATACTATTACATCACATTAATCACTCCGTCAGCCAGTATGTGTCGTACACAATTACACACAACTAATTATTTCCATTTTACCACGAAGGGTAAATGTACTTGTAGTGTTAAATATATAAAATTGTTAAGAAATATATCGGAATTGAATTTCTATATAACTTATACTAAAGTCTTTTTTTATCATTGAGTTACTATTTGTAAAATATATTTACTTTTTTTATTTCATTTTAAATTTACAAACACATGTACATGAACATATTCCAGTCTGATGAATTCTAGATGATTCCTTTTGACGATATATTATAAATTTTTCAATTAAATTTAAAAAATACACCTGTGTATATAATGCACTACACTCCTGTAGATTAATTTAAGCTAGAAAACCTAAATTGTCAAATTAAATTTAATCTTACTTCGCTAACACACTGTTATGGAATATAAAATGGATTTAAACTAAATTCAAGTTTTAAAAATAAATTTTACGCTTATTTTTTTATTCAGTTTTCTCTTTGAAAGCGACATAAGTTATTAACTTATAATTGAAATAAAATTTGTAATTAATTAAAACATTTAGTTAAAATCTAGTTTTGCCTATTATTACTACAAAATTAAAAGTTTGTGAATATGAAAATAAATCTATAAATATTCCCGCCATTTTTTTTGAAGTTACTGTCTAATTTGACAGTGACATTTCAATAGCTTGCTTATTACAATGACTTGTAATTTAAATATATTCGGTTGTGATCCGAAGCACAAATATTATAATGTAATTTTCTAATGTTTTATAAATAAAAACTACACTTATTTAATGTATTTTTAAGAATTCTTGTCAATAATCGTGTAAATGAGGATCATGGTACAATTGCATAGACTTTACTATACTCACTTTATATATAAACAAGCAATTCAACTGAACACTAGTTCTATTATTGTGAATTGATTTCTAGCATTAATGTGCTGTAAAACATTTTTCTAAAATGATTTGGAAAATACTGATTATATATATTTACATTTTTTTATTGTTTAATCTCTGAGAATGCGACTTAACTGTAAACTGTAAATTTAATTATTTAATTAAATTTGTTATATATATATTTCGTGTTCCAGAATATTTTAATTTCATTGCTGTATATTAGAATTCTCTACATTATTTTTCAATAGAATTGTTATCTGGTTTATGAGTTTATTTTAATTTGCCTATAACCTTGCCATGTTAATGACATATTTATATTTTTATAAAACTAACGACAGTCAGTAACAGCACCACCATTTCTCTTATTTAGATGCTAAATTGCTTAAAAATGTAATAATTTTTATTTTCTAACGATTGTGTTAAACCAAAGTAGGGTAATTCTTGTCATAGGAAAGTCAACAGATGACCTAATGTCAACTTAATCAGAAATGAAAAATCTGCCTCATACAAACAACTATTGTTTAATAGTAGTGTTTAGTCGTGTACCAATAGTTAGTAGCAGTAGCGTCACTGGTAGTTTAACTGTTAGAAAAGGAATTACCAGTAGTACTGAGTACTTGATACTGGCAATGTCTGGTCGTACAGTAGGGAAAAAAAACATATCACAAAATTATTAATATAAATCATTTTTCTATATAAAGTTATTATTTGCTTTCCCAATCAATAGTAGCGAAAGCAGTGTTAATACTAACAGTTTCTGTATTTGTATTGAAATGTTGACTTTCTAATGACGTATAAACATTCCAATTCTAAGAGCTTACTAGAAATTACTATTCGATAGTTTATTTTAACTTTATTTTATAATATTTGTTAACGTGTATGAATGTATGTAGTGGTGTAAGATGTGCGTGTTTATTTATTTCAAATAACTAAAAATGTACGGGGAATGTGGGGAACGAAGAATGGAGAATTTAGTTTGTCTCTTTCCCTTTCCGTGCTTTTGCGGGATAAAACGTGAAATTAAAAAACATGTTAATAATATTTAATTTAAACACGCACGTCTAACATCAGTGTGGATATAACAAACCTACTCGTAGTCTGTAGAGGTTAGCGAGCACTTGTGAATGACAATAAAAAGTCTTGACAATATAATTGTTTTATTTTAAAATCATAATAAAAACTATTTAAAAACTGGTTCTCGATAACAGCATGAAACTGCTGGTCATATATATAAATATATAAAAAAACAGTGTATACAATATCAAAATGGACTGTGAAGTCCAAAAAAATAAACACAAAAAAACGCCACGTAATGTATATATTAAAACTGTGTCATTAAAACATTATGTAGTATTTTTAAATATAACAATTTAACCAGATTGATCGCGTATACCGACATTTTTGGGAAACCCGAGGTTTCGAACACTTTCCTGTCAATATACGCGATTAATCCGGTTAAATTGTTTTATTTAAAATGTATAAAAATCGCGAAAATCAAAGATCTTGTTACACCACGTGGTAAATATAATAAAAATTGATACTAAACAAAAATTTAGATCAACAGTTCTCTTCTCATTTTTGAGCACAAGTCTGCAGACGCACTAGAGCGCGTTTCTCCGCCATCACCATCTTGTCGAGCACGTCCTGCATCTCCGGCCAGGGCTCGTAGCGCTGGTTGATGATGATGATCTTGTGCACCGACGGATTCCGCAGGTTCATTGTGCGCGAGATGTTCTCGCGATTGTGCGTTGTGTATACTACGTCCACCTGAGTGGTGTGAAGACGTTAATGTGTCACAAGTTGGTCGAATAACGCAATCTTTTGTGCGAAAATAATTTTTAAACAATTTCTGACTTAAAACGTGAGGATTATCGTTCGATTCACACAGAGAAAATATTAAAAATTATTTTTGTTTTAGATTAACTAATATTTTTAGATTTTTTTTTGCTCTGGCAATATAGGTAACATTGTATGTTACATTGGCTTGCCTATTAAATAAATATATAAATGAATATAAAAGCGCCGGCGTATTGTGTCGCAATTCGATTGGTATGTCTTTAAAAGCGGAAAGCAGTAACGTAGTATCTTAACAGTATATTCTGTTACATACAACGCAAAAATAATAGATAATTTTAAATAAATTTCAAATTTAGGTGCATCAGAACTTCATTAATTTACACTCTATGCCATATATATAGCTGAATAAATATAGATTAAATCAACAACCACCACGTTTGTAGTCAAAATGGCCAAGTAGTAATGAATAAAGATATGTAATTAAAACGGCTAACTACCTTATTTCTTATAGCCCACGCTATAGAGAGGACCATGCAGGTGAGGCTCGTACAAGTGACTAAAAACAGCGGTATAATCTCCCAAAACGTCTTCAATGCGTACGTTAGATGCAGTTTCCTGGGTATCGGCACATCATACTGGGTCGGAGGTATAAGGCTCCCTGCTTTTCTCACATGGTGTAAAGATTTAACTTTTGGCAAAAGAAAGGGAATAGGAGATATACGAAGAGGCAATCTAAATAGCATTTTTTGAAATTTAACAAGGATTTGGTTATTAATAACGTTTTACAGATATAAATGTCAGTTGTTTTTTTTTACCTATAAAACGTAATGATGGCCTGTTTTAAGATAATAATAATTATTAAAATTAATTCAATATATATATGTTCTGTACTCAAATGAAAGGCTGAAAATGAACCTAATTTAAATGATTCATATCAACAATAACAAAAATGAATGTATAATGCAATATCCATCTGCCTTGTCTTAAATCCCATTATAAGGCTTCACTCTATAACACGTAATGGAAATAATATGGCAACTATTATTAATTGTAATCAGAGATGCAAGAGATATTTATAATTTATATTATTATAAAATAAGTAAAATTTCGGGGACAGCAAAAGCAGAGACTAAGCAACGGAGTGTCTTAACACTAGGTGTTTATGGTTCCTGCAGTTCCCTCTGACTATCCTGCAATATGCGGGATAAAGGTGAAGCTAAAAATAAAAGGGAAAATTAAAATTGCTAAAATTTTCTTTTAACTTTATCTTGTATAATGTAAATTAATTAACTTTTTAATATTATATTCAAACTCAAAGTAAATCTGACACAGCTGCTGTCAAATCTGACATAAATGAGTAGGATTTATTTAAATATAAATATTGTAACATTGTCACTAAAATTCAAAAGTTATTTATTATTTTATCTAAAATCATTATAATTTTAAGATTGATATTTGGTATTTGTTTTGTCAACATAATAAAAAGTAAAGACTATTCGTGCAATGTGCAGAGAATTAGAGTTTAGAAATTTTGATACTTTTACTTGCAAAAATATATGTAGGTAAGAGCAGTCAAGTGATTGAAACGATCAATATACTTTTGGTTTATTGAAAATATACCTCGATTTTACTTTGAAATTTCAATTGTAATTTATTTATTTTCATAAGCATATGACATTAAAATAATAAAAAAAATATCCTATCCATACTGCTTCGTGTTACCGCCATCACTGTCAACACGACACTTAACATCTTGCTTCTCTGAGTAGTGCTTGCAGAGCTGATTGATGACTAACAGGTTGTGGAGCCACAGGTTTCGCTAAATATGGTATTAGCCAGAGAAAACCTAGTGTTAAGACACTCCTCTTTTTCCGCTTCTTAACTTGTTATTAGAACGACGGAAATGAAAATAATTCTTCTCTAGTGGGAATCAAATCCACAACCGTCTTTACCGTGACAAGCTGCAGACGCCGCTAAAAAAAGATAATTCGTAATAAAAATATCTTAAATATTATTTTTAAAGGTGTATCCCGTAATTATGTTCTTGATGACTTGCAATAGAGGGTGATGATCATCCGCACACCGCGTCGTCGTATATCGCCACGCACTAAACGCAGATATAAAGCTATAAAGAGTTTCTTAGCTAAAGCTTTAGGTAAACTAGATACGTATATTTCAATTTAATTTTTTAATTAAACTATGTTATATTTAGAATATTCATTTAATTTTTTTCTGCTATATTAAAGGTACATCTTCCCAAAGGTATATTAACACAAATTCAAGTTTAGAAATTAGCGTCTCCAATTTGAAGTCAAAAATCACAAGTATAGAGCAAGAACTCAACAAAGTGAGCAAACATTGTCAAGACCTGACGTGTCTGCAAAAGGACATTGTTAAAGAATCAGAGCAACTTCATAAAGAGCTTAGTGACGTAGGATCTACTCGAACCAATTCCAAATGTGGTCATGTGAAGAAAGTAGAAACTAAAGTCTTATATGAAAAGCGTGGAAGCAAATTGCGTATAAGAGATGATAATAATAACACTGTTAATATCAAGAATTATGATAGTAATATGGATCCTCGGCCTACCCAACAAAATTCACAAAAGTTTCAACGTAAAGTACAAAAGCTTAAAAATAATGAGATTGAGAAGCATGAGATCCATAGAAAGCAACGTAGAGCTAAATCCAAACAAGATATTTTCCCACCAGTTCACTCTACTAGTAGCTTCCATTCTTTGGTGACACCAAAATATAGACAGTATGCAGAAGCTGGTTATTCTGGCTACCTCTCGAAGCAACGCGGACATGAGCATATTAAAATACCAAACGCAGAATTTCACAGAAAAAAACAAATAACAGAAAATGATCACAGACCCAACAAAATGTATGGACAGAGCCATGTTAAACAAAAACGCAATAAGCAAGAGTGTTCAAATATTGATCAGGAGTTTATAGAAAAGATTATTAATAAGCAATATAGGCCAGTTAAAATGTTTGGAAGGAGAGATTCAGATTTTAGCCAGTTCTCAGCCCCAGTGTGTCGTGATCACGAATTCTTAATTCGTGAAGAGATCCAGGAAGGTAGCGAATTGTGTTCGTGTTGTTTCGACGATAATAGACAACGAAGACACCGTTATGTCCGCCATCACGACCTGAGCGACATGAGAAGTATCTGTGATACACGACTTTATAGTTCTAAAAAGCATCATCGTCATACGTATCCTAGCAGGAATATAGAAGATTACCATAACTCAGCCTATTACGATGTTGTGCCTGTAAAGGAAAAATCTAGTCCGAAATCGAGAAAAAAATTCGCAGAGGACAACGCTATTAAATATTTTTACAAAGAAGTGCCTCCGTCACCGAGAAACACGTAGACCCAAATTGAATTTAAAAGCACAAAATTATACAGAATATGATGACATTGAAGGGAGTCCACAGGGTGTCTGGCAGGCGACATAATTACGAGTCTGAATCAAATATATCAGTTCAACAAGAAAAATTAACAAAATATCAAAACGTGAGTGTACAACATCAGGCAAATGTTGGAGCAATAAGCGGCTTGCAAAGCCCTTTTGTAGACGAAAGAAACAAAACCAATAACGACACTACACTGAGCACAGAATTGACAGAAACCAATGTGGACAAAACTGACAAAGCACTTGGTGAAATAAAAGATATTTTGCAAAGTTTTCTTATTGAGATAAAGAAAGAGTCAACTCACAGCGGTAAATCGAATAACACGAGTAAGCTTGACGAGAGAAATTTCAATGAGAGTCACGAAAGCGATAAGTTAAACTCCAGTATTACACCGAATAGTGGTAACAACTTTACCATGCCACAGTGTAACGTGCATCCTTTCGTCCAAACACTTCCAAGTCCTTGTTGTTATCCCATAATACCGGTATGTCCCATGAACTATCTGCAAAATGGCTACATGATGCCTAACCCCAGTATGACTTGCACTGTTTGCGCTGAGAGTTCTAAAGAAAGAGCTAACACGGAAAAGGAAAATAAGGTTAAGACAGAAAAAGATGACGTTAATAATGAAACACAAGAACTTATTAAGGAAATTTATAAATATGTTTCGCAAAACTCCAATTGTCCTAAAAAAGTGGATAATTTTGGTGACAATAGTTCTAATAATGCTTGCAAAAATAGAAATGGCAACGTGGAAAAAATAATATTTACCAATCGGAGTGCCGGCGGTTGTTCCAAGGCCTCCAAGCATGACGCTAACGTTGGGACTCCTCATATGAGATGCATATCCAAAAGCTGTGAAGCGATAGGGTCAAGAATAAATTCCGACACTTATTACTCTACAAACGCTAGTTACTCGGACACTGTTTTGGAAAAACTCAGTTTACATGCTTCACAGTCGTCCACAGAATCTGATGTTAGCACCGAAGTGGCACAGAGAAAAGTAAGCCATATGTGAACTCTTTTATTTAATATAAAAAATATATGTAATATAGATGTATAATTGCTATCTTGTGTTATTTAACTGTAAGCTATTTCGAGAAAAAGATTGTATTAGAGAAAGTAACTCTAATACAATCTTTTTCTCGAAATAGTTTACTAACTTACCACTTTACTTTTAAACTCAATATCTATTTTAGAATTTAAAAACACTATTTATTGCAGGTTCATCTAAACAAATTCCAAAAACTACTCCATTCCTTAAGATTATTCAAGAAAAAGAAAAAAGAGATAGTTGAGGAAGAAACTGAATCAGAGAGCACAGTAGTGGCAAATACAAAACAAAAACCAAGACCTCCTTACAAACAAAACGTCACTAACTACGTAATGCACGGTCAGGAATACTTCCACCGGCCCCCGGTGCCAGACCGATGCTGCCCACCTCATCGCGAACGACAGTGTAGCTACAACTATGGTTGTCAACATCAGCCAGTCCCTTTAAGCTGTAATCGCTGCGAGCACCATGTAAATAATCCACCGTACCATTACGACCAGAGACAACCGAATTACAATCAAATGCCACATCCACAGCATCCTAACTACATGCCGTACCAAGTTCCACCTCAAGTGCCGCTGTGCTTGAAGGAGGTTGAAGTCAAAAGCATCGGTACCCAAAGTCAGAAAAAGGTGTCGATATTTAGTAAATTTGCTAAAAAAGCGGAACCCTTCAGGCAAGATGTACCTCAGCAAAACACACCTCCGTCCACAGAAAAGCCAAGTTTTTGGAAAACTATGCAAGAGAAAGCTAAACAACAACAGATGCAGCAACAGCTAAAGCAAAAACATCCAGATCCCATGGATTTTTCCCTTAAAACCCAAAAGCAGTTAGCCCAAGGTGACATGAAGTTAAGGAACGCCATGCTCAAAAAGCTATTCTATAAAAGAAATCCATTCTCGCCGCGCAACCTGATTGTGAAAACATTGCTTGGTAAAGATAAATCGAGTTTCGGAGATCCGCCCAAAATGTATCGACCAAGGATGTTTATATAATGTTTTATTGTGAAATATTTTTCCTTTTGTGTTGTCGCTTAATAAATTGTTATAAAATGAATTGCTCTAAATATTTTGCTTGCTCTAAATATTTTATAAGTCTCATTCCACGTAATAGTTTATAAGATGTTCAAGATAAATATATAGCTCTTGATCATTATTCCTCATCGTTTATACATGAAGAATGGTCATCTTCTTCATGATTTATAGATGGAGAATGGGTCTCTTAACTCCTCATATTCTAGCTAACATTAAGACACGTGATGAGAGGAATTCAATGCCGCACTTTGTTTTTGTTATTAGAGCACCGATGATGAGAATAATTTATTATCTTCGTTAAACATGACTTAGTGATCATAGCACTTAGACCGTTTCAAAGACGGGCGGGTCCATATCCTGCCATGTCCAATTTTTTTTGTATTTTTTAAGTATTTTAATCTACATTTCCTATCTAGAATATACTTACATATGTACAGTGCAATAATAATAAGGCCAAATAAGTTTTTGAAATATACAAACTTCTTCGATAAATCAACTAAGGACATGTAAGGGTAAATACGTTAATTTACTTTTACTGCAAATGTCAATTTGACATATTAGATTATGGTTGATATTGAGATACTAATTAAAATTATTATGTGAAAATATATTTGTAAAAACTTTTGTTAAAAATTTTTGTGATTAAATCGGTTTCTTCAAATGTAATTCAAGAATTACACTGAATGATACAGATAATGCGTTTATTTGAACAAATATATTTAACAACGCTTTCAAAATGAACAGCGATTGTCATAGACCTTGCAGACAGCGGTTTAAAGGTGTTGAACATTTTTTAAGGAGAGTCGCCTTTAATTTAGGTACAATTAATTTCTCATTTTAAAAATACTAAAATTATAAATTAAAGGTGGATTAGATGGATTTTTCTATTTCCATTTTCTTCGCTCTGCAAACTAGGCAAAGCGCGGCGTTGAGTTCCACCACTCAACCCGCAATGCCTCGAAAAAGGCAGAAAGCGGGGACGGAGAAAGCAGGGACTAAGCAACGGAGTATCTTAACACTCTCTACCTACCCTGCCATATGCGAGATAAATAGCGTGAAGACATTAAAAAAATTTAAATAATACGTAATTTTAATAATGTTATAATATCACAGGCAACACGGCGTCTCAAACTGAAGTGAAAATTATCTCATGTATACCCATCGACGTGACAGATCTTCAGCAGAAGATAATAAGCTTAGAGAAACAGTTGTGCGAGGCCCAGGAACAGATATGCAAGGGGAGAAATGCCAGAAGCGATAAAAATATTATGAACAGTACAGTTAACACGGCGTTTTACAACTCGGCGTTTCCCAAAGACTCCAGTCATCTATCATACTGTAGAAAGTCTCAAGACGATATAAACCTGCATCATGTGGCCATACATTGCGACAACTGCTCTTCAAGAGAATCAAGAAAGAGATCTACCGTTTCTTTTATTCCCGCGACACCGTGTGAAGTAATAAAAGCTTCTAAGCTAGACTCATGTGCTAGTTCTAACAATATCGCCCACAAAACTCACTTAGTAATGGAGCGTTACAAGAACATTCTCAAAACAAGAATTAAGAAAAAAAATAAAGAAAAGGCCAATATGAAAACTCATCTCGTATACTACGCCCAAACTCCAAACAATGGTTTTAATATAAATAGAAATCGAAAAAAACTCGATAGTACAGAGGCTTTTTGTCGCACGCATTTAAATAATATCGTCAAAAAGCAGTACGACCCGAGTGTGATGATAGAAGAATTCTCTGATACCAGCCACTTTACTGCACCAGTCTGTAGAGATGTGAATGAAGGTCTTAGACATTGCTTTGGTTGCAATTCTGACGTGTGCTCTTGTTGCCATGGAAAATTTCAAAACATTGACAACTATATGACCATGAATCGGAATTATAATGGCTATGTTACACCAGAAGGAGGCGAAACCGTTGAAAATGTAAAGTTACGTTATAATTCTAATGACTACGATCTCATTCCCGTGAAAGAAAATTCTTTGAGATCTCTTAACAAAAAGGAAACTAAAATTGATATAGATGTAAAATGTTGGCCGGAACTGCTACGTACGAAGCAGCGCCACCATCCCCTTATAGTAAATTACCAAACTCAGTTTATTCCGCAAGCTCTACCGATTCGACGCGATACACACAGAATCAAAGACAAACTGCAAACTAAAGAGATCCACGAGAAAGATAAAGCTCGCAAATTAAAAGCACAGAAGAATTTAGATTTTCCCTCTAAGAGAGGCTTAGTTGAATATAGTGATGTATACAAAAAGCATCGCCGGCCAAAAACTTATTTACAAAAGTCCGAGCCCGTAAAAGTAATTGTACTCAAAAATGAAGTGACATCGACCAATGAAATAGAACAGCAAAGCACTCCACCCAAAGTGTCAGAATTGAATACGGTCAACGATAGTAAAACTGAATCTACATTAGACCAAATAAAGGCAATGCTACAAAACGTTTTAACGGAAATAAAAACAAGCGGCAAACTCAATAACTGTGCAGAGGAAAGCGTGAAAAAAGATGCTGTGGTCCAAAAATCTCTGAATAATATACAGGGTGCTTCGACATTACTCAACAGTTTCACTTACAACAACTCGTACAGTGTGAACCCGTACGTAACGTCGTATTCCAAACAGATCCCGTACTGCGTCACCGGCATTCCCTACCAACCGATGAAAGTAGACAACTTCCCTGTATTCATCCACTCTTCGCCCAGAAAACACATGTGCATGTGCTATTGTAAGAACAACGTGTACAAGCAAACCAGTACCGCCACAAATACAGATAAAGAAAAACAAGAAACGAGTAATAATGAAACGGAGAAGCTAATAAAGGAAATTTATAATTCTGTCGCCTTGAATCTAGATGTGACGACGAAAGAGAACTCGCTGAGTGAATGTGGGGATGTAAGATCGACTGATGGTTCGACGAACACACCATGGAACGTAAATAGTAGGAGAAGCTTGAAAATAAACGCAAATAAGCGAGATATTGAAGTGGAAGCCATTTTGACGTCGTTGGAGTCGTACTCCAAATACTCGTTAACAACGCACACGGCCGGCACTCAGTCCGATAATAGAAGTAGGACAACTGAAACGCTTGTATCACGTATGTAATAAAGACTTTGGCCGCGCTAGAAGCTTTCCTCTTCACAAACGAGAGCATGCTAAGACGATTGTTGAAGACGATGAGTCTGAATCTTCTGATGAAGGAGACAGTGTTGACACTGTTATATCCAATCGACATGAAGAGGTTATTTTTTTTTAGTTTTTTACCTTTTCTTAATTTTTTTTTTTTTTGGATAAAGCCTTGCGTCTTTCGTCGTATTTAGTAGGATATACAGAGCATCCTATGTTAAAACATTCGTTTTGAACTTTCCATTAGGATTCGAGATGGGTGACGCTAACGCTGGGTGTTGAATGGCGTACTCAACGTCACATCTCGTCTTACCAGAGGAGAAAAATAATAACTATATTTTTTTTCATTCAAAACGGAAAAAGCTGTGTCTTAATACTAGTTACTTTTACGTATATAAATATATTGCGTGAAATATTTATTATAACTAAAAATATTTATAATTTATGTTTTGTAGTAATTATGAAGTTACTAAGATATTAACTTTTACTTCCAGGATAAAACAGAAAAGAAGGGTATCTTACAACGAATGCTTAAATCAGTGAAGCTGTTTAGAAATAAAAAACACGAAAGCCAAAAGAGATTTGAAACCGTAGACGTGGAGAGCGACTCTGAGGACTACGAAACTGTTTACAGCAAACAATCAACTATCCCTCCACGGCAAAAATTACACAAATATCCTACGAAATATACTAAAGTCGACAATTTCCCTGAAAATAGGCGAAAAAAGCCTTATTTAGAACAAGAATACAGAAGACAGTGGAACGAAAATCTCGCTTTTCACAACATTTTGCCCAACGAAGATCAATTTGCAAGGAATTACAAAAACACTCCATTTTGGACAAACTACGAAGCGAGGAACGTAACAGTCGATAGTAAACCAAAATATATGAACCCGCTACCACAGACGCTACCGACAAACGCTAAAATTACCGAAACTACGGAAAAACCGAAAGAAAAATTGAATTGGCTGAAGAAACACAAACTGGGCTTGAAGTGTGGAGAGCAGTGGAAAAATTTTATACTTGAAAATTAGTCGATGTAAATAAACGTTTAAGTTATGTGCCGTTGAATAAAAGTATGAAAAATGTTTGACATCTCTGTATTTCATTGAAAATTGGTTTTCATATAACATTGTATTACTTACTAATATAATAAATTAATAAATATAAAAAACAACCTAGACCCTCTTCTGCTCGTCTTCTTCCCTCAGTATTTCTTTAATGTCGTCAGATACGAATCTGTAACAAAATATAGTTTTGATTAAATAAACTTTTTTAATCTCTCAACAGGGTTAGGATTATAGGCGGCCGCCCAGAGATTCCCTCATGAGAATCGAACCCACAAACTGTCGCGTTTACAGGCAGACACTGTGCCTCTGCGCTAAGACAATCTAATTTTGTTTCCATTTTTTGTAATTGTTAATTAATACTTTTATTTCTCATGTTATTTAAGTTAAAAACAAAATTTGAAATTTTGCCATAAACTGTACGACCGTTCAAAGCTACATTGTCCATTCGTTCACGACCTGTCAGAAACACAATCTGTCGGCAACCAGACTATGGTGTAAAAGAAAATGAAGAACTTCTACAATATTTACGTGCGAAGAAACTAAAGAACTACTACAATAGTTTACGAACTTTATATCAAAATATTATATTTTATTAATATATATAATATTATATTTTTTGTGGTTAAAGAGTTTATTTTTAGTTTCTCAAAAAGAAATTTACATTTCACTTGCTGAGAATACACATTATATTTTTTGCAGTTTTAAATACTGATAAGCTGGTAAAACAAGATCCATTGTTAAATCTGTTTAGACAGAATGAACCATTTATTTCCTCCTAATTTCATAGTATATTAACAAAATAGACAAGTCATAAATAACAAAAAAAGTTAAAAAAAGAACTAAAAATAACCCACTTGTACAACAATATCGGCAACAACACGGTGCAGAAGTGCCACGCCGCGTGCGAGTCCACTCCCCAAATTGGCGGGAAATCGAATATTTCCATAGACAACGCACAAATGGAGGTGATCAGGAACCACAACATCCTCTTTGGATATAATTTCTTTTTAGACAGCTGGTATAACGTCCATAGTGACCAGATTATAAACGCCGCGAGTCCTGTAATTATATTTAAAGAGATTACGCTTTTTCAACACTGAAAAACTTAAAAAAAATAGTTTTTCAGTGTTATGAAAGCGTAACATATTAAAACTATATATGACAATTCAATTTGATTTTTTTTATAAAAAAGTCTTAGGATAATCTAGAGGAGCAGCTGTTTAAGTCTAGTGACTTTTCTTTTCTTAATAAATTTATTCTTAAATTAATTTTGCAATTGTAAATTATTGTACATTTGCATGTTAATATTATTGCTCTTTAAAAAAATGTAGGTTGATTATTTTGACGTTTAATTATTTTCTAGATTATTCTATATATTATTCTACATTAAAAAAGATAAAAATTTTAAAGCCAAAAATATAAGTCATTGCAAAATATTATAATGAATAATATTTTAACAATATAATATAAATAGAAATAGATTAACTAACGATATATTTCATATGTGATGATCAAATACATAATTTATTTAATTATTTTAATTAAAGCTATGGCGGATAACTCAATTAATAGTCACAGTACAAAAAAAGGAAGAATAAATACGTACCAAAATACATATTGACATGCATGTTGTATTCATAGTCTATTTTCCCCTCGTATAAATAAAACAGGTAATTCCCATAGAATGATAAAATAATGGTCACCACTATAGATACAAATAATTTCCTCTTATACATTAACCTGGAATTCACAAGTTTTACGAATGGACAACATATTTAAAGTTAATGTATATTTTATGTAATTTGTAATAGTTATTTTTGTGTTAGTCTTCTAACTTAAATTCAATTTCATAAAAATTAAATCTGTTCGAATTATTTTTTTTAGAATAAAAAATATTAATATAGAACTCCTGTCGACTCGATTCACTTCTGTTAAGAAGAATTGGCATCAGTCACTATTATTTAACTTTGAAAAAAAAAATACAACTGTCGTCGTGGGGCAGAGGCACAACGTCTGCGTGTAAACGCGGTGGTTTGTAGATAAGATTCCCACTAGAAAGGATGGATCATTTATTTCCATTTTCTTCGCTCTGGCAAGCCGAGGGCGGTGTTGACTTCCGCTACTCAACACTGCACGAACATGCGATACCTCAAAAGAAAATACCGAAAATGTGATGACGATCATCTCCTATAAGGTTTTATCAGCTCAAATTTCCAGATTCGCCAATCTCTGCAACGCTTATAAACAACAGTAGTTAGAGACAGTTTATCCGTAACAAATGTACATCTGATACCAATTTAAAAAACTAAAAAACCGATTATAAAGAGAGTGGAGATGTTAGAGAATAAATCTTACCTCACAATAGCTGATAAAAATAACATAATAGTAACAGACAACGCGCATGCATAGTCCATGAACTCTGTGAAGTAGCGGTCACGCGTATGGAATATTGTGGACCATACCCAAGCATTCATGCATACCTGTAACATTACAATATATAATTAATAAGTATATTTAATCAGAGACATAATATCTTGGACATAAATGAGAACTACATTCTGGGTCTACTTTTTACAGGTGTTTCAAATCTGTCAAAGAAGACAATGTGCATCCTTTGTAATATTTTTTAAAAAGAAATTTAAAAGACAAGTCTTTGGGCTTCATGTTGCAGTTATTCTATCAAATGATGGAAATTCATGAACTTATTGTTGAACCTATATCAATTATCCCTTTTCTTCTACTTTAATTACCTATTAGTATAAAAAGATAGTAACAAGAGTATTAGAGTTTTAATATAGAGGTATGGTTGGACAGTTTCAAATAGACTTACTCACAGCTCTGTTACATTCGAATTTATCTACCAATTTCTAATATTATTTCTTCAATTAACAATGATTAACTTACTATAGAAAAGATATGCCAAAAGCCAACCAGCATTGGTTTTCTTTTATAAGGAAGATCTAAGAATTTATGCACATACATATACATATGCATTAATAAGTTCAACACTGAAGCTAATGTAGAAGCTGGCTCCTGAATACCAAAATGTCGCACAAAAGGCCACTGAAATATAACAAAACATTGTTAAGATTTAATTTTATGTATAAATTTTTATTTATAATATTTTTACTCTTTATTTAAGTCTGTTTTCAAAAATTATAGCTTACTTTTCCATAAAATTTGGGAAGTTCATATTTTCTCTCCTCAAAGCCACTAACAGTTCTCCACATGCAGCTATACATGCACTCTTCTTTGCATGACCAAAATAATAGGCGACACCATTTATCTTGCAATTTTGCAGCATGTTGCTGGAAGTCTCCATCTGAACCAAATTTTAGTAATACAAATTATTGTTAATAATTAGGCAAATGATATAAAATCAAGATATATTTTAAGAAATAAAACATTTAAAAATGTACATCATGAGGTACAAGAAAATATTTGATTGGCAGGACAATGTTATTTAAAATAAAATAGCGTACCTACTGTACAATTTGCTTTTCTACAGTTAGCTAAACATTTTACGAAAAACGGAGATCTGTCACCGTCGCTGCACAATGCGTAAGGTAAAATAAATAACATAAACAAAATTATTTTATATGAGAAAGTCATACTGATAATAAATACTATATTCAAAGTGTACTTTAAGTAATAAATTAAGTGGTAGCTTTATTTAATAAGGTATATTTATAATTAATTTCTTGTTCTAAACATAATTCTGTTTAGCACACATTATATATATTTGCCGTCATAATAAATCCTTTCTTGTGCGTTATCATCATAGTAGTTGATACATATTATTTTTCCCACTGACACTGTAATCAATAATTATAAATAACAATCTTGCCATAACAAAATATAAAATTAATAAATTTGTATTATTTGCCGTTATAAATCTATTTTATCATTTACTCAGTATAAAATAAATTGTTTCAAACCATTTAATTTAGTATAAAAATTGATTTAATAATAAAATTTAGTAATAAAATATAGAGTTATAATTTAGTAATCAAGTTCTAAGTTAAAGTAATTTTAACGGACTAAAGGAAAATATTTGGATTAAGCTTTAGCACAATTTTTTTGTTTAACTCAAATTTTTGATAAATAGTAGTAAGTAGGTAGGTAGAAGTAAACAAAAATTGTGCAAATGTCCTAAACACTTATCTACTAATCCTTATCTCAATTCGAATATTTTTTGTCCACACCAAATTCACTCGTTGCAAAACTCTATATTGATTCTATTTCCTGAGTAACAAATACACTTCTGACCACAGAGTACATTATATATACTGCTTCTGACATATGACAATTGACAACTAACATATGTTTAACCTAAAACAAAGTTTAGTTTAACATGATTTTAAATAACTTTGTGCAATTTTGATACGCTTATAGATTTGTATATGAAAAGTAATAAAAAAATAAGATGGTGTTTCTCAGTAGAACATGGTTAGCTGCAAATAAAATAAAACTGCCTCGTAAATTTCTTCGTAGTAAATTTATTGATACTGTAAGACTTCATGTAAAAGGCGGCACTGGCGGCACAGGACTTCCAAATTACGGAGGGCTGGGCGGACAAGGAGGCTGTATCTATTGCATTGGCAAAGAAAAAGCAGATCTTAGATCTATTATGAACAGATATCGCGCCAAAACAATAACAGCGGGTCATGGTGAAGACAGTCGGAAAACTAAAATAATAGGCAAACCCGGCGATGATGTCAAACTAGAGGTTCCTCTTGGCGTCACTGTTTACAGGGAAGATGGTAAAATCTTAGGTTCTATTGATGAAGAAGATCAGATGCTTATAGTTGCTCGTGGTGGTCCAGGTGGCAATAAGCAAAATAATTTTCTAGGACATTTCGGTCAGACACATCATATTCGATTAGATTTAAAGCTCATAGCAGATATTGGTTTAGTAGGATTTCCTAATGCAGGAAAGAGTTCACTTCTAAAAGCAATATCGAGAGCAAAACCAAGAATTGCTAATTACCCATTCACTACAATCAAGCCAAATAAAGGAACTATTGAATACAAAGACAAAAGACAAATAACAATTGCAGATTTACCTGGACTCATTGAAGGTGCTCATATGAATGTAGGCTTAGGTCATAACTTTTTGAAGCATATAGAAAGAACAAAAGTTCTCCTTTTTATTGCTGATGTACAAGGATTTAGACTCAGTCCAAAATATCCAATGAGATCATGTTTAGAAACTATCATGCTACTTAATAAAGAATTAGAACTTTATGATGCAGAGTTACTCGATAAACCTGCTGTATTAGCTATTAACAAACTAGATTTAGAAGGCACTGAAGAAATATTTGAAAACGTAAAAAAATCATTTCATAATATAAATAATGTTATCCAAACTGTACCTGAAGAAATAAGACCAGAAAGAGTAATACAATTTCAAGATATTTTGGGTATATCAGCACTGAATGGTGATGCTATAGATGAATTAAAGTTAATATTAAGGAAAAGGTTAGATGAATTTGCAGAAGAAAATAATCCAGACATTGTGGAGCCCAGTCAACTTCTCAAAAAGAATAGAGCTATTATGAAAGAGAGGGGTCCTCAAGTGACTTAGATATAGAGAAGAGAATGTATTTAGGTATTAGGAATAAAAATAGAGTTAATATAAAAATATGTCTATTTTTGAAAAAAACATCATTATATTTATTTCTTTGTTTAGTTTTGTATACAACCTATCTATCTGCACAAGACACAAGAAAAGTCTAAGATAATTGATATGGTGTTAAAATTTTTGCAATTAGAATTCAATCATTTACAATCTAACCTAGCACAATAGCTCTTTATATAGTATGAGTTCAAGTCATAAAGATGTGGTGGGATTGGATCAGATGCCCGATTGTCAATGATCATAAAACTGCAAATTTTAGTTTAATTATAATTTGAAAGATCAAATATTTTTTTATTGTACTCACACACACAGTGCTGTGTCGATTAAAACATAACCAGCAACATTTCTAATTTGTAGTGGGAGTGTCTTAAGACTCCATTCACTCAAAGCAGGTGCTCTCTGCCTTCTCTATTATGTAAAATACATTTCTTTTTAAACTACAAATAATACAATATTAATATAAGGTTTACAAGAATAAAAAACACCATTTCTTTAGTCTATATATATTGAAACGTAAAAGCTTTATCCACTTTGCCTTAGATAGCAACTAATAAAAAACTACCTTACATTCATTCATACATACAAATGAAATATCACAGCATATTCTTCCAATCTCATTCACTTATACTAAGTAAATTATACATTATTTTAAAAGAGTAATTTGGAAGGTTTATATGAAACTGTTTTTTGCTTTGGAATGAGAACAAAGGCAGTTAGCAATTATTGCTATATTAGAGTAAAGGACAGAAAGGTCGAAAGGTCAAAATCTACTATTAACTGTACTGTACTTTTTGAAAACAAAGCTGCCACTAACAATGTCCTTAATTATTTATAACATCATATATATTTAAATAAAATTACTTATCTCTACACCTATTAGAGATTAGAGGATATCTTGGTGTTTCAAAACATAGAAAAAATATTAAAAGTGAATTAGTGGCAATATTGTTTTCAAAATGCAGTTTCTTGAACCATCAAATCATAAAAAACCTACATATAGAGAATTTCTTTGCAAATACATGTTTAATAAAATTGGAACCACAAAAAAGGCAAAACTTTAAAATGACAACCAAGTTCCATATATATATTACGAATAATTATACTTTTTTATTATTTGAAATAGTCTGAATCAAATATAGTGTATAGTTAAAGTACTGATTGTTATAATAATATTAAAAAAGAAGTACAATTATTTTTTCATTACAATATGCTTAAACAATATAACATAACTTAAAACACAATATTTTCAACATTTTCCACCCACACACCTTATCACAAGCACAACCTTCCAACTTAAAAAGTAAATATTTTTAAAACAATAAGAAGTTACATGTAACTGAAATGTTACATATTTTTTTAACAAAGAATATATATGTTGATCCAATATATAAAACAAATTCAATATTTGCTCGACAGACACTAACATTACAGACAACAGACTAGAAAGTACTAAATTACTTAAAACTAAATAATTATGCATTGAAACTTGAAGGACACCATTTAAATAAACATCATATTAACTGTGTACATATTGGTACTTCTTAGGTAATTATAATTTATATATATATATATATATATATATATATATATATATATATATATATATATATATAACAAATATATTCGGTTTAACAAATATATTCGGTGATATTTAATAAATAATTCACATATTAATTTGTAGACCAAACATTATACTTCAAGTCACACAATATAATCATTGTAATGAATTTTAGAAATTTTAAAAGCATTATCTGTGGGTAGCTGAAAATGTAGTTAATTATCCTTTACTAAATAAAAAAAGTAACCAAAACATATAGATATATGGATAAGTTATTTATGTTAACTTTACGTCTCCCAACAGATTTTGCTTTTATCAAATTAATATATGGTCAACTTGCCCTATATTTTCGATACTAAATTCAATTCATAATTTTTTTTAAACTCAACTATCCAATTATTACTATGACGAAGAAAGCATTCATATACACTATATTTATATTTAATTTAAGTCAGATCTATAATAATACATCTATCAACTATAGATATAAATACAATACATATTAATTTTAAAACTAACCAGCAACATTCAGAGAAGTAAATGGCGTTTAAGCATCAACAATGAAAATCTATACAGATTTAATTGTACTTAAATGTTAATATACATCTCTGAGTGTGGTTGTACTACTTTATAGAAAAATAGAAGTCAATTTTGATATGGAAGGAATATTTATTATATATTTAGATTAGAATGATAATTCTTTTTTTGATTATTTTTCATAATTTCTAATGTTATTTTTCTAGTATCGACCCTAGAGAAAGATTTACTTAAACAGCGAACTGATATTCAATTACACTAATTTTGATTGCATAATTCCTTCAAGCTAAGTTAATGGTAAATTAGATTTCATTTGGAAATTAAACAAATTTGTTTTATATTTTATGTATACACATATAGGCTAAGTAACCAACACTTAAATATCTAGAAATTGAATTTAACTTGACATATATTATAATTGATTACTTATATTTTCTTTACTAATGTGTCATTATAATAAATTCAACTGAAGTGAAATATTGTTGCAACAATATTTTTATCTTGAAAACTCACCCTAAGTACCCTAGTATAGTGACATCAAATAATGGAGGCGGATAGGCAGCTTAGGGGAAGTTCCAGGAGGTCAGGAGAGAGGGGGGGAGGTTAAATGCCTCTCAGCACGGAGTACCAGTGCTGGAGGCGGGCGGGGGGGAGGCAGCAGAGGCGCCGCACTCAATCGTAGCCCTCCTCCGCCTCCGTGGCGGTCTCCGCGGGGGGGAGCCCCGCGTTGTTCTCTGTAGAGCTGTTCGAGCGGACGCTGTCTGCGTCTGTGGACAGAATACATACAGATATTATAATAAATTTTTGGCAACTAAAAAAAATAGGGAACGTCCCGCTGAGTATTTTGCGCCGGTTCTTCTCAGGTCTGACGCATTAAATTTAGCAAACTGGTGGTTAATTAAATAAATTATTTGACGTTCAATAAAATAACACATGTATCTTATTTTGGATAAAATTATTTGACAAAGTCTACTAACCATCATCAGCATTAATATGAGGCTCGCGCGCTTCTGGATCAAGGGGGTCTCTGGGGTCACGAGCATCTCGGGCGTCACGGGGGTCACGGGGGTCACGGGGGTCACGAGGGTCACGAGGATCACGGGGTTCACGGGTGTCACGGTCTGACCGCGAAGGTCGCTGTTTCTTTGCTGCAGGGTCATCGCGAGCTTCTTCTACTTGAGCTGGGCACTCTAAATGCACTAGGTGGAACACCTGTTAATATAGTTTAAAAATATTCTTTAATTTCATATTCAAATATTATTTAATTAAGTTTTAAAATTATTTTATGATGTTGGTGTGTAATGTTTAAGATATCTATACAACATAACATTTTGTACAATTAAAGACACAAATATATTCTGGTACAATCACCTTGAAACTAAGTTGTAAACACAAAATAAACTCACCTCATTCACCGAGTTATTCGTACCAACGATCCGTATGATGGACACCGGTCTCGGCGGGAAATATATAACTTGCCACGATCTGTTCAGAACAAAAAAAAAAAAGGATCACAATACAGATAATGTAAACACAAGCACACACACATACACAAGAAAACACACACACACCTGCACGCATCCCTCGAGCGGTCCGCAACCGTGTCCCAGTTCCAATAATTGAGGGAGACCTCAACATAGTACGAGTAGTGGCGGTAGTCGCAGTCCCACAGCAGCATGCGGAGCGAGGACAGCATGTAGGGCTGGGCCAGCTGCACCACTATGGCGCCGGAGCCGAGCTGGTGGCACGTGTAGCCCTGCTCCCAGTCGTAGTGCTCCGTGTCTCCGTTGAGGAGGGCGTTGCGCGAGCGGCTGATGCCCTCGATGACGGCGGCGGAGAGCTCTAGGGTGGCCACGTTGTGGGCGGGCCGCACCAGGCCGTCGCACAGCGGGGGCACGCGCGCCGTGTGCATCGCCTCTAGGGACACGGCGTGGAACACCTGCCCGCGTGTGATAAGGAAATACTTATTATCTAGACAATACTTCTACATCGGTTTGACGTTGAATATATTCTAATATCCGCTCTTTGTACAAATTTGAAATATTTTGAGGTAGAGCTCAAAGCGCTTTGTCTTACGATAATCACTTTTTTTTATATTTTTTTGTCTTTACCGTTTATCCCGCACATGGCCGGGTAGGCAGAGGGAACTGCGGGAACCATAGGAACCTAGTGTTAACACACTCCATTGCTTAATTCCTTCTTTCTCCATCTCTACAGGGACAATAATAATTAAATCTTAGAACAGAACATAAACACAAAAAGTAACCTTATTAACGGTGTTGCTGGTGCCAACGATCTTAATGTACTGAACCACGCGCGGCTCAAAGTACAGGTTCTGCCAGGACCTGCAGAAGTAGTTGCTGTGGTCGATCACGCGTACCCAATCCTTCTGGTCCACCGACACCTCAATGTAGTACGCGTACGACCTGGAGTCATCCGGTTTCCCGTATACATTCTTACTTCTCAAAAGCATAGCATCCGAGTGTGGGACGCGGTGTGCGGGATGCTATGAGGGATGCGTGCGGGGAGGGGCGGGGTGCGGTGAGGGGTGGGGAGTGAAGCGGGGAGTAGTGAGATCGAGGTACGGGGAGGGGCGGGGAGGGGCGATGAGAGATGCAGTGTGTCGGGTAGGAAGCGAGAGTGGGAGGGGGTTGGGACTGGGGGAGCGGGTGCGGAGGGTGTGAGGGGCGGTTACGGAGGGGCGGAGTGTTGTGTGGGGTGTGTAGAGGGGTCGAGAGCGGAGGGGAAGGGCGAGGGGCAGTCGGGGAGCTGTAGGGCGGGGCGGAGCTGGATACGGGGGGAGGGGCGCACGGAGAAGCTAGATACGGACGGACCTGTTGTCGCGGTCCCACAGCAGCAGGCGCAGGTGGTTGATGATGGTGGTGGTGGCGAGGCGCACCACGATGCCGGGGTTGTCGGG
Source organism: Dione vanillae (assembly GCA_037178615.1). Taxonomy (NCBI): domain Eukaryota; kingdom Metazoa; phylum Arthropoda; class Insecta; order Lepidoptera; family Nymphalidae; genus Dione; species Dione vanillae. The sequence goes on from JAZFAU010000099.1 coordinate 3,303,547, forward strand.
CGCGTCGGTGATGGTGTGGCGCGTGTAGCCGCGCTCCATGTCGTAGTTGTCGGTGTCGCCGTCCAGCAGCGCCGACCGCATGTCGCCGCACACCACGCGCGCGCCGCGCTTCAGCGTCGCTACGTTCTCCTCCGGCACTTTAAATTTATTATTTTTATATATATAGTTTTAGTTTAATGAAGCCACATAGTATTTAAATTTCGGCTAATGTCGAAAATTTGCCCTATTCGAAATGCGTCCTATCGGGTGGCGTTTATTGGCAAATGCTATGCATTATTAATAATGTAAGCAAATAAGTAAGCGATTAAGCAACTTGTTTTCACAATTTTATTTATTTTTATTTTATACTTTCTAATTTCTATATGAATTTAGTATAACTTCACGCTTTATCCCGCACATGTCAGGGTAGGCAGAGGGAACTGCAGGAACCATAAGAACCTAGTGTTAAGACACTCCGTTACTTAGTCCCTGCTTACTACGTCCCCAGTGAATTTAGTCTGGCCACAAACACTGTAAACAACAAACAAAATATCACTTTTGAATTTGGAATGTAAAGTTCCAAATTCAAATGTAATATTTTTTTCTACTATTATTAATAGTGTCTTCATAACTCGCACCAACATATTGTTAAAATAAATATTTTCTGGCAATAAAATGGAGACGGGTAATAAGGAAAACCGAATTGCTATGATACATTACATTGGAATTAGATGAAATTAATTTTATGGATTCTATATTAGAACCTTATGAAGTTAAATATAGACTACTCATTACTCCAAAATCCCAGATCCGAGACCTAGTAAGTGTAAATCCCAAGAACTTTTATCAACACACACAATAAACACGTAAAAACACGAAACCAATAACTCACACAACAGCCCTCTGTACGGCAGTTGGGAGGTCTTAGTTTGGGTTTTCTCTTGTATCGCGTCGAGCAACATGTCGGGCGTCACCAGCGAGAACGGCCGCACCACCGTCAGCAGCTCCTCTAGGCTCATTAGCGTGAGACGCACACCTTTGAGGATCTTCTCCTGTGGAAGTAACACATATGAAGAACTAAACAAAGAACCAAAATTTTAGTATTGGTATATTACAATAATATTAACTAACATTTAACAATCATTAAGGCAAATTCAACGTTTTCAAAAAATATATGTAAATATAAAAGTGACGTGACTCATAATAATAATTCCTACAGCACTAATTTTCAGTAATTATGAATATATTTCAAGGTCTGTCGTGGCGCAGAGTCGTAGCGCCTACCTGTAAACACAACGGTTTGTGGGTTCGTTTCCCATGAGGGGAAGATTGTCTTCTCTATTTCCATTTTCTTCGTTCTGGAAAGGTACCGCCACTCAATACGTAATGCCTCGTAAAAGGAGGTAAGCGAGGACGGAGAAAGCAGGGACTAAGCAACGGAGTGTCTTAACAGGTTGCTATAGTTCCGGTAGTTCCCTCTGCCTACCCTGCCATGTGTGGGACAAAGCGTGAAGCTAAAAAAAAGGTAAGTAAGTATAACAGGTAAGTACGGACCCCCTGCGCGGCGCCGGCGCCGGACTTGACCCACTGCTGGTTGGCGTTGAACCAGCTGCACACCGCCTTGAAAATGTCCACCTCGGGCGCGTAGAACGAGTCGCGCTCCAGCAGCCCCTGCAGCGCGTCCTGCACAAGGGTATTTATACTTTATGTATTGTTCTTGCTCACTGCTTTGTTCCGGTACACTTGTCTCTAAACTTTGACTTTAGATCTAATCTTCATAGGTCTTATAGTATATAATATCGTTTAACGACAATTTAAGGCCAATATGAAAGAATTATGTATACATATTAAAATTCAATAGTTAAATATCAAAAAGGTAATTATTGTCATAATCTCTAGGGTTTCCACAGGAAATTGAAATTATTTTTGGGTGAACGTTTTTTTTATTGTATTTGTTAATAAAAAATGTAAAATGAACCAGCCAAGTGACTATGGGGCGCTTCTGCAACTTATAAAATATTCAACATATTACTATTAATTATAATTAAATTTGTATAAATAGCCTACAATATTGTAACGTCATTCAAATAATTACAACTTAAAAAATTAAAATTATAAATATAAAAAGAGCTATACGTACAGCAGATAGTTGAAGGAATGTCTCGTGTTGCAGAACTTCTATAGCATTTTTATCCATGAAGTTGTAACAGTACTCCATTAGTGCGTACAAGCCGTACAGCCTTAGAATATGAAAAGAAATAAGCGTTTATTATAATAGCCAATAAATTGTTCACTGAGCATGCTAAATACAGTTATTCGGAAGGCAAAAGAGGCTGGAATTAATGTCAGCTAATTTTCTAGGCTCGGTTACTGATAGAAAGTTGGTTGTATAACCTTATTACTATGTACTGTTCTTTTTAACATTTTCTTCATTTACTTGTTCATATAATAATTTTTTTGACTTAATTTTCATTTCATTATTAAGATAATACACATAATTTTTGCATTTATCAAATTAGACAAAGAATAGTTTGTGAAGTATCATTTTATTTTCCATTTTTCAACAAGAAAATAAAAAAAATAGGCTATTCTAAAAGTTTTAAAAAAAGATGTAAGTTCAATTCAATTACATTAAAAAATATATATTTTTAAATACATCTTTCAATACCTTAGTGTAGAATAACATTATAATGAAAATTAAAAAGAAAGTGGAATAAAAGCTTATATATTACACCTATCAACTGCATCATCATACAGTCAAATAAATAAATAATTAAATTAGACTTAATATTTAAATATTTATCTACCTGGCAGCATCAAGAACTGAGCAAACATTTCTCAAAACAAGCACTTGACGTAGATAATCTGATATGGCTGCTTCGAGCTCCTGGAAGTTGAACTGATGGGCTAGACCCAGCATGTCAAGCACTGTGTCCTCGCGGAGCATTGACAGGCCCATGTGTCCTATTAGAATAAAGAAACAATAAGATTAAAAAATAGATATTTTTTTTGATTGACACCTATATATTAACATAAGTTAAGGTGTTAAGTAAACAAAGCAAAAGCTTATATGGCCCATATAAGCTTTTGCTAATTAGCTAAATCTCATTGTGTATATCCCATGGTACACACAATATTGAAAAATTTAAGTTTCAACAGAATAGACAACATTCAAATAAAACAATTACAAATCATTAATTCATATACACTTATAATTTTTCCATCATAAAAATTATTTCATTCCCAATTATGTAAAGAAAAAATTTATTCACAGTTTTATTAGTTTATTAAAAATTAAGTTATTTTTTATGCAGTGTCTGTATTTGAATGGTTATTACTTGATTGTCTTCATCAAAGTTCAATATTTTAATTTCAAATGAACTTAAAACATTATAAAATACATTTTAGTCATTTTATAAATAAACCTTGTACTTACCAGAATATACATATCTTAATAGTGCTTTAAATGCCAACAGTGGTGCCTGTAACTCTACTTCTGCCTAAAAATAAAAAAAAGATGGCAAAAAAAATGTTTAATGTATAAAATTTGGATATTTTTAATTGTTCTAAATGTTTAAACAGATCTATTACCTGATTAGCTTCTCTCATGCCTCCATATAACAAAGCTCTAAAGTAGTCACTGCTTGCTGCAAGGATTACTTTGTGAGCTGGAATTCTTTGTCCCTCCACTATGAGAGTCACATCTGAGTATTCTGAGGATAGACACAAGGACCCTATGTGCTCTGATAAGTGACCTAATAAATATTTTCAAGATCAAATTAAAAAAAAATAAACCATAAAACAATATGTTGTACTTGAAAATGTTAATGAACATAATATGAATAGAAAACAAAAGTTAAATATATATTTGTATATATAATTTACTACTTTATTTATTTACTTTCACTATACAACTTACTGATATGTTCAATATCCCCCACTCTTGAGCTAGAAGCGCTCATATACTGGTGTTGGCTGCTCATGTTGCTCATCTACATTGGTTCTTATTTACCTTTAATAAATATTTGTATATATATAAACAATATGCAAAAATATATAATATAATAATTTAAATATATAAATAAATAAAAATATTTTCACCACAAATATATAATAATATGTTGAATTTTTTATTTATTAGTAAAAAAAGTTAAATAAAATTATATGTATTCAATATTTTAAATATGTATGTTAATAGGATTATGATTATTTATTCAATAAGAATTCAACATACTATGAAAAATACTTTTATAAACACTGATTCTGAACTGAATCGTTGTGAATATAAGCCCCTAAATTATAAACAATAAAATTTAAGTAAAATTCTTGTAAAGGTTGCCTACATAACACGTCCTTATGATATGACGACGGAATGTTCCAGATAATTGGCAATGTTTTAAATCAATTGCAGAATATATCTTTTTAATTATTTAAAGATGACGACTAAATTACTTAAAAAATACTAAAGTTTTAAATTGATAAATGTACCGTGTATTGAAAGCCACTTCAGCACTTTTTCTATATCGATATAATAATCAACAAGCAAGTAAGTAGCACAAGCCGTGATAATATGTAACTTTCAACTTATGTTATACAAATAAGATATAGAAAAATCAGTTAATTATTAATTTTATCACTGTAACACACTTTTAATACTAATAATAAAAGATTTACTTCGTGTATTGCTAAATTTCTTTGACAATTGACATTTGTTTTGTTATTGAAAATTGAAATGCCTTCGGTATAATTCTTACAGATAATGTTAGTTTATGTGAAATTCGTAGATGAAAGTTACAAGCTGCAAAGTTTTATAAATGCAAATAAGTAAAGGACAAGGAAATAAATAAAGTTATAGGCACATTAAATCATTTTTCAAATAAATATTTGAAAGCTTTTTACTTTAAAAATTATGGTGTTTATATTTTTATTATTTTATTTTTGTACAAGTATCCATATTATTATTGTAACGGAAACTCGTAGCGGGAAGATGATATTGTAAGCTTGTTTATGATCTATTTCCGCTATTTCCGATGATAACATCTATCCATATTATATATATTTATAGTTCATTTCAAGTTTTGTTATTTATAAACACTAACGTTGATTCACAATACATTATTCAATTCCTAATTAATCAAAGCTTGGAGAAAAAGTAATTTAATTTACATTTATTATTTATATTTGAAATGTAATTAATATATTACGTAATATTTGTTAAAAATATGCATAAAAAACATTTTCTTTAAAAACATCCAGTCAAGCGACCGTTATCATTTCTTTAGGTTAACAAAACGTGTAACGAAATTAAATTTCAACATTCAAAAACAGTTACATAAACAAAAAAATATAAAAAGCAATTATACATAGTTTAAATATATAATTATTATTGTACTTATATCGGCCCAATTCTTTTAGCTGAATAATCGGGCGCGAAAGCTTCGTCATAGGAACACTCGCATTCTATTGGTTCAAAATTTCGAAAGTACCAACATAACAAATACCTGTTCATTTTGGCTATGTTGTCAGAATTATTACCAGTTGTGTAGGCAGGTAAAATTCGTCGCTTTGCTGAATGTAATTTATTTTTCTTTAGTGGTTTTCTCTACGATAATGAATATATATTACTCAGAATAATACCTGGAAAAACGCTGTTTTTGTTTAATTACTATAAGGTAAGGGCCAAGTTAGTGTTTTAGTGTTCCACGAACTTTTCTTTTTAAAAGGTTGTAGATCTGCAAAAGTAGCTGCACAATTGATAGAGTGCGATACTCGCAAAAGAAAATTAAAAATTTTTCTTTTGTTTCATTTGTTAACAAAATTAACTTAATTATTTTATAACAATTTAATATTATTATTTCGTAACTTTTTGACTTTATGAAAAACATTGAAATGTGGTGCGTTAAGGTAAATTTAACATTACAATTTTTTATTTTTTTATGCATTACAGGTTGACAATAATGAATTATAAAAGATAATTAAACATATGTAATGTTGTCGCAAATGTTTTCGATGTTATGAAATGGAGAGACAACATTGTAACTCACTTCAAAACTTTGATGACCCGAAAACAGAAATATTGAAAAAAAGATTATTAAAAGCAGCTAGCACTTCTGCGAACACAAATCTGTCTCAAAGCAATTCTCAGCATAATGTGCTATTAAACACATTGCGCGTGAGTCTTATTATCATAAGATTTAATAAGGTGGGAAATAATCGTCCCCAATGACATTGTTTACCATTTTTCAGGCGCCAATACCGAGCAGCATGATCATGTCCTCAGTGCAGGCGCCGCAGAGCTCTATGCCTATCGCTCACAACCTAGTCACGCATTCTATAGCCCCTGTAAAGATACATGCCAACAATTCTCCATATCCACTGCAGCTGTCCACAGTCCATGTGCCCGTGCAAATACCGGGATCCACGTCCAACATAAATGTACCCGTCCAGCTGTCGGGTGGAGCGAGTAGTGTGCCTTTACAAATAGCTCCGGTAAGTCTTCCCCTGCAAGTGTCTGGTACAACAAGTGTGCCCGTGCAGTTACCGGCTGGAGACACAATTAATGTTCCACTACAAATACCCGCTGCTAATCAAAATATTCAGCTCCCGACCCTGCCATCTATGCCCCTTCTACAAAACCCCAATCAGCCTCTTCATAGCTCCATTATACATGTGCATATGGGCTCAAATCCTCGGCCTAACATTGATGGTAATACAGATATGAACATGTCAAATTCTACACAGCTTCTGCCAGATTCTGTGAAAATGAACAACCCGACATCTGTGTCTCAAGTGCAAGTTGGTACAAACTCTGCAGGCAACAACTCCATTCAGCTATCTTTGCCGAATGCTGCAAATACAGGAGTACAATTGAGAGGTGCTCCACGGACAATGCCTCATGTAGTGTACATACAGACTCCAACTGGACTGAAGCCTGTATCTAGTACAGAAGTGATAAGCCAAGCAAGCACTAGTGGAAATCCACCACAAATAATAGTTAGAAGACCTGTGAGTACTATATTATAAATATAAACATATCCACAGTTATTTTAATGTTTCTATAAGATGAATTAGTTTTTCAGAACTGTATAATATTATTATATTCATATGCATATATATATATTTAAACAATCTCAGATATATTTTGTTTGTTTAATCAAATTGGGGTAATTTATTTATAACTATGTGATTGGACTGCTTGGACATATATATTATCCATCTATATATGTGTTTCTCTGACAATGAGTTTTATAAGTCTTTTATCATTTCAAGTACTTCATAATATTTACTAAAACTATTTATTAACAGAACAATGAATACTTGGTATATAAAAAAACATGTTCTCATGCCGATTACAATATCCACAGTATGGCAAATTATAACCATTAACATTTTGCTATATATCTTTTTTAATTGTCTTAAAATAGTTAAATATTGTTGAATGGTATATTAATATATTATATTTATAAATATTATGTATATGTTTATTTATATATTATTAAGTCATCATATTCTATATCCTGTTAGTACATGTTATATTATTCTTGAAGAAGAAATATTAATTTGTGTAATATTTCAGTTTGTTAACTATATCCCTAGCATGATTAATTCATATAATTTATATATATTTTGATTTAATTACATAAATTAAATAATATTTTGTGTTTCAGGTAACAAGTAACAACAACATACATTTAATATCAAATGTTCCACCAAAATCTAACATAGCATCAAAAATGCCTGCACAGAATAAATCAATACTCACTCCGACAAACACTGCACAACCAATTGTTATACAAAAACCAAAATCTAACGAGAAGATAATTCCCGTTACCATGCCCCCTGTAACTCCTGGGAAACAGGCAATTTACTTAAGCTCTGTGAAGAAGCCGAACACAAAAAATGTGAATGAAAATCAGTCTATTCTAATATCTAGCAACCAGTCCAATGTGAATTCAAACAATCAAAAGCTCTTCCTAACTCCAATGAATATGCCGAAGATGCAAAATACAAAATTCATCTTACCAGTTACATTACCAGCTACAATGGCCTCGAAAGGCCCTATTATAAATTTGCAAATTGCAAACGGTCAGATACAGAATGATCCTCAAGGTAACATAACTGTCATGAGAGATACTGCAATGGATGAAATGCCTCCATTACAGCCTTTAGGTAAAATTGTGAATGTGAATGGCAAAGACTGTGTGCCACACAGCCCAAAGGGTGAAAAATCCTTTGCCTTGGCGATACCAGGTTCAAGAGCTGAACCTACAGGAGAACAAGGAGAGTACACACTGTCCATTCCAGAAACGAATGCGTCTATGAACGATGATATATATACAGTGTCGATAGAGGATGATGAAGGCGGTTTAACTCGTGAAAAATTCACTCTGTCCATACCGGAGAAGGGAAAGAGTTTGTTGAACAAGAATATATTTGACAGAAATGACGTGGGACCTGTGCCAATTGCGGCACCTGCGATATTACGACGTTCGAACTCCGACAACAGTGACAGAAAAACGACAAACGCTAATATAAAAAGACGTATTTCACTATGTACGGAAAACTTGTCTAGCAAAAATCTGAAATTTGCTATGCCCCAACCTAAAGTCCTAAGCAAGTCTGATGATCACATAGGCGCTGATTCCAATGATGATCACCGAGTGCCATCACTATTTTGTGATGAAAAACTAGACAAGGATTTGGAAACAAAAACGATCATGGGAGATTCTGATATGGAGGAATATAAAATACAAAGTGAGAGTAAACCTGACGTATTACAGTTTCCGAGTAATGAACATTTTGGTCTTAAAAGCGAGTCAAATTCCATTTCAGAAGAGGATCCACCAGGTCTGATTTGGAATAATGGCATTGCGCAACTCAGAGGCAGCAATCTACAGTTTCGAACAAATGAATATGGCATGATTGATCTTATCGAAAATCCTAATCAGGTAGCCTTAGGAAACTTGGGTCCAAAATATCATACACCTTCGAAACAACGCATTGAAAGTAGTAAAGAAAAGAAGCCTACATCTCCGGAAGACCTCTACCGGTGCGAGGGGTGCGGCTGCCACGGCATGTCGGCCGAGTTCATCACGCCCAGCTTCTGCAGCGTCACATGCCAGAACGAAGTGCAGAAAGTCAGCCAAAAGACGAAGAAGGACAAGGACAGGGCGGAGTTGGCGAAGAAACGTAATAAAGTCAAAAAGTTACTCATGCGCAAACAAAACTCTGAATCAGAGTTGCTAAAAGATGGCAAGGAAGACAAGGTGCCGCTCAAACACTACGACTCGACGGAGGTTCAAATATCCGAAGCTCTACTTCTGAAGATGAGCGAGGATATGATTGAGAATGAGAAATATCCATGGATGTGCGGCAAGAATGGGTTCTCGTGGATGCGGTATCTCGACGTGTGCAAAGCTAAATCGGCACCCGTCAAACTGTTCAAGGATCCGTTTCCGTACAACAAGAACGGGTTCAAAGTCGGCATGCGGTTAGAAGCGATAGATCCGCAACACCCGTCCATGTTCTGTGTGGTATCAGTTGCGGAGGTGCAAGGCTATAGAATGAGACTGCATTTCGACGAGTACCCGGATATTTATGATTTTTGGGTGAATGCAGATTCGATAGACATCTTCCCGCCGGGCTGGTGTGAGAAAAACAACCGCACTCTGAAGCCTCCCGCTGGCTATGACACGTTCTCGTGGCCGACTTACTTAAAGCAAATACGGGCGGTCGCAGCGCCTAGACAGCTCTTCCCTCATATCACTACTGCGGTAAGATATGTTTGTTTATTTTTTTTATTAAGCTATTTTGTTTTTATTTAAAACTATAATATCAATAGTTTATCCCTAATTCACTTAAAGTAAGTCAAAACTAAATATAAGGTTCGAAACTTCAAGATCTACTAGATCATGGGCAACCTAACCCCTCTTCAATTGGAGCCTCCTTTTGTATATTTGTTATAAACAGCAACCACAAAGTAAAATTAATATACTTTGTTCATATATGTACTGTAACACATAATATATGACCTTCCACCTAAAGCATAAATAAAATATGACTAAAGTTGTAAATCTCCACTTAAACTAACAGATAAAACCAAACAACTTCCGAGTGGGCATGAAACTGGAGGCGGAGGACCGTCAGAACGAGCTGATCTGCGTGGCGACGGTCGCCAGCATGCTGGACAACCGGCTGCTGGTCACCTTCGACAGCTGGGACGACATGTACGACTACTGGGTGGACCCCACCTCGCCCTACATACACCCGGTGGGCTGGGCCGAGGAGAACGGCCTGGCGTTGACTCCGCCTAACTGTGAGTTTTATTTTAGTGTTCTTTTTTTTGACTGATCGTGTCTGACAAAGCCTGATGAAAGCAGTGGTATGGGGATTTATATATGGGAAAATGTTTTTGAAAATCTTGAAAATCTCGCCAAACGATTGTTCTTTGTGATTATCTTTGGGTAGCGGTATTTTCTAAGAATTGTACGAGACGCAACGAAATAAGTAGTATAAAGCATATGAAAATTTTGATGCGGAGTGATGCATGGCTTAGTGATTAGAGTCCTTGCACGGTTTGTAAGAGGTTTATATCTCCCGCGTTCAAATTATTATGTTTTCTTTAAATATTTTTAATTTTAGTTTTATTATTATTATTGTTTGAAACGCAGTTCGCTATTCAATACATAATGTCGCAAAAATTTAACAAACTTAGGCAATAGATTTTTTAAATACAAGGCTATCTATGGATATATTGTTTATGGGAAGAAGTGTAAAACTATTTTTATATATTTAGTATGGATGATTTTTCTTATTGGATTCTTATTTATTGTCTTTGATGTAAATTGAATTGTGGTTGACAAATCAATTAATATATATAATTAAGATAATTTTTTAAATAAAAAAACAGCTATATTTTTATAATATTCTACTACGGTGCAGTGAGTAACATCTGACTGCAAAAGCGACAGTCTCGGTTTCAATCCCCACTAAAATAAATGAATCATTTTCTTTTCTCTGCACTAGCTGCACTAAGCAAGGCGTAAGATACCACTACATATACTTACACTTATAAAACTTGTGTTTGGGAAAACGGCGACGGAATGAGGAACAAAGTGTTAGTTCTAGGGTTCCTCTATCAACTGTTATATATAAAAAGGTGTACAACATAATGGATGTATGGTATTTAACTGGAAATTATCTTAACAGTTATTAAATTTATTTAAAACGTTACTAAAAGTATTTTAACTACATACATTCATAGCTACACGCTTTATCCCTAGCGGGGTAGTCAGGGAGAACGGAGCGCCAAACGCCATTTGTCATTAACCTCTTTATGCATGCTCTCCGGGTAGTCCTCATGCTTTTTACGTGACCTTCTTCAAGTATTTTCGATAATGTGTTTTCGAAAGTCAACCGGGGTCTTCCCTTACCTTTGCTTCGTACCACTTACTTTTGCTTCGTATATCATTTTTACCATTCTTTCATCGACTCATCTGAGCAAGTTTTTCTTCATTCTCATGACATTCTCGCTCAAAATATTGTTGGGTTATTTAAAACGTTATTAAGTAGTAAACGTTTTCCTTTAGTTTGTTATATTGAATTTCCAGAATTGTGTACAATAATTTAGTAACAACATATGTACATAAACGATATGCACTTGATTTTTATACTGAATAGTTTAACTGAATAGTGATAACAAATGTCTTGTTATTGTCCTCTCTGTCTACTATTTTCTTTATATATTTATATATTTTTAATGTATAAATATTTTTGTTTAAATTTTGAAGAGATTCATGCATTTTTTTCCACATAAAGCATGGTAGATGGAACGTAGTGTTAAGACACTCCGTTCTGGCGGAACTCAACGTCGCGCTTTTTCGTATTTTCAAATATAGATAGAGTTATATTAATTCTAACTCCTCGTCTCAAAATAGTCGAACTCGTAGCCGTCGCGCTTACATTCAGGCGCTTTGCCGCTGCACTACGACGGGCGACTGCATTTGTTTGTTCCGATAACTATCAAACATTGACCTGTTAATATAGTGACTGACTGATAAGCTGGCTGTGGGTACAGTCCTAACTTTTTCTTGTACATATTCCTACAGACACACACGTATATGTATGCGTGGGTGCGGGCGTACGTGCGTGCGTGCATGCATTCGTATGTGCGTGCATGCATGCATTCGTGCGTGCGTGCGTGCATGCATTCGTGCCTGTATGTGTGTCTGTATCTTTATATATCCTTGGGCCAACAATTAACATAAGCTAAAGCTTGTGTGTTTTTTTTTAAATTTATCGCGTATACAAAACTTTTGTTAGGTCGTGTTATGAAATTTGGTTATAAGTTAGAACTTATAGAGAAATAAAGGAAAAATGTACACAAATTGGTGATTTGTGGATACGTTACTTTTCATTTCATGCAAATAATAATAAAATTCAGAATTTAAAATATAACAATAGCAAATAAAAACGATAATACGATAATACGCCGTCGTGGCGTAGAGGCTCAGCCTCTGCCGGAAAACGCGACAGTTTGTAGGTTCGATTTCCTCTCGAGGAGGATGGATTATTTCATTTACCATTTTCTTTGCTCGGGCAACTAGGTAAGTGCGGCGTTTAGTTCCGCCACTAAAGACCCAACCCTTCGAAAGGGAGTGTCTTGACACTAGGTTTCCAAGGTTCTTGCGGTTCCCTCTGCCTATCCTGCTACGAGCGGGATAAAGCGTTATTAGCTTTACGCTAATAAAGCATAACAGAAAATACTGTCAACTTTGGAGGTTTTATTTTGTTTTTGACTTTCAATTATAAAATTAGTACGGAATCCTCATTGTGCGAGGACCACTCGCACTTGGCCGATATTTTTAATGAAATAACTTCCCTTATTTAGTACAAGATTCTTTACTTGAGTATGTACGTTAATATTAATTAATAACTATTTGGCTAAATGAAAGTATGTTGTTTTTAACAAAAAATATATATAATTTTTCGAATTTGAACACTTTTGTGTCGGTAATTTAATGACTATTTCTCTGCAAACTGAGCTAACACGTGCAGTCCTAAACGATTTGATTCCGAACGTGCTCCAGCTAACCAGTTGCATTATCAATGACGCCCTGCCCTCAATATACACTTTCTCTGTAACTTATTAACTTACTTAAGATTTCTTGGTTAAATTTCGTTAATTTAGTGAATTATTTTTGTTCTTCTATATGCTTTTTCCACTTTGTTATATGGTTTACTTATAAAAGCAAAACACGAAGACTGTAATGTTGCTTGAATTTTTTTAATTTTTTTAAATTTATTGAAACTAATATTCTAAAGTTAATTTATTCTTGTTTTTTTGTTCCATAAGCGATACAACATTAAGAATTATCAATTCCAGGATAATATTATAATTAAATAATTGTATTATTATAATTATTACAATAAAAGAATTGTACACTTTATACAATACATAGTATCCTTTGTATGGTATATGTAGTAGTATGGAGTAGATCAGGTGAATATACTTGAATTTAATAATACGGTGATGTAGGTGATGATCTGAATTTAATAATATCCAATGAATCCTTTTCAAGAGTTTGTCCTTAAATTTAAAGTTTATAATTTAAAAATGCGGAAATATTAGTAATCGTAACTTTATAACTCTCTGAAGTATTCCCGAACTTCGTTGCTTTTTTGTCGCCGATTTAAAAATATTAAATACAAATTATTTATTTTAGGCTGAAAGTGTTTGCTTCTCCCTTTCCTGTCCCCTTTTAATTAAGTTGATATTCTAAACTCATAGAGTATACAAAACTATGTAATATTAGTATGCATATGTAAAGCTAAACATAATTGAGCCTATGCTTTTGTTTTGCGCGTAGTCTTGATGCTGTGATATCTTAAATACACATATATGATATTATACGAAGGATTTATTTCAAGATTAATCGTCCAAGGCAACTAACGTGCTAGCGCGTTTTTTTGCCTATGAATATATCGATATTGAAAATTATAAACTCCTAAATGAGGATATATTTAAAAAAAGTAATTTATACACAAGAAAATATACGGCATGTTTTTATCGATGCTATTAGAACATTTAAATTGTGGAATAAATTATACTTCATCATACTTTTAACTTTTTTTTACTAAAAAAACACTGGCAATTCAGTACTTTTTTAATATGCTATAAATAAAACATTCGTGGCGTCGATATTCAGTTGCGTCGATATACAAATTTTCATTCTTAATTGGCTTCAAGGAATTGCATGTCTGGAGTTCGGTATAGACATTAGCCATAATAACGTTTTTTTTTTTTTTTAAAGAGTATCACTGTTTGATATTTCATAGCACTTTACTATTGACTAGTTTGTCAAAGGTCCGTTTTTTTCTTTTTTTAAACACGCACGAAACTAAAAGCGACAAAAACTGATTTTTAATGACAGCAAAGATAGAGAATAGTGCAGCGCGCCGTCATAAACAACGGATGTGCTGACATTATATGTACTTGTAAACCCAAATATGTTCTCATATATTGAACCTACACTTATCGCGATTAATCTTGCACTCCACTTATTGCTACAATGTCTAATACTACTTATCAAAACGTTCCAGCCTTTTTAATTTCTTAACGACTGTAACAAGGATATATATACACATATTTATATTTTGTACATAAATATAGTCTAATCGGACCGATGTTTATACGTAAATAGCCTTCCCTATCAGTCGCCGTTCAGACGTCGATCATGTAACATTATGTACTGTCTTTTGATTATAATATTAATTATATTTAAAAATTAATTCCGTTCTCTGTGTTCGTGTTAAATGTGTTATTGGGATATTCGGCGTATTTTATTGTAAGTAAAGTGATTTGGAAGTTATTCCTACATTTTATATGTGATTAAAGGCCTTGTAAATAAAATATATAGCACTCTGAGGCAATACGTATTTACGTTTGAATTGATTATAAATGTTCTCTCGTGTATATTAAAATTCAATTTTTATTATGTCCGTTTCCTTTTATATATATTTTATATTGACCATACAAAAATAGTGGTAAATCGGTTGTGGATATCTTCTACACTTGTAAATTGAGAACAGCTGTTAACCTACAATATGATAATATATTAATTTTAAGTATATTTAACAACAATTATTATATTAAAATATATTTCACATAAAATTATTATATTTTAATTATTGTATTTAAAAAATATTATAAATTAAATATGTATTATTTCGTTACTTGAACACCATCATGGTGCAATTATATAAAGAATGTAAATCTGTACGCAGTGTTTATAGGTTCGTTTTCAATACGGGGGAATATTGAACATTAAATAGTCATACATTAAAAAAAATATTTTTTACTAATGGTTCATATTTTCCTTGTGAAGTGACATTTTAAAGATATAGAAATAATAATAGTTTAATAATTATATTTTAGAAAACAACAAGTTTTAATGATGATTACATTATTAACGCTCTATTAATAGCTTTAATAATTACTATTATATAGCCTTTGGTATGAAATGTATATATATATATAAATGTATGTATATATGTATATATATATGTATGTATATGTCTATCTATGTATTATTATTATATTGTATTATTGATATTTTTTCATAACATAAATTAGTAGTGTTTCAGTAGTGCATCTGCGCCCACGTGGTCTACACCATTAAGGCCATTTCATATATTCCCGTTTAAGCTCGATATATATTACGTAATATCTTCTACAGAAATAAACATTTATTATGTTTACAAATATTTGTTTTTTTATATATAAGTATTTGTAAATATTTTTAATAATTATTTATATACAGATTTCTCCAATTTTAGTTAATTAATATGGTTTTGCTTACAAAATATTCATTCGGTAAAGAGCATATCCGGCCTGGCAACAAGGACCCGCTAACATTGTCCCTTTGGACAAGGAAAAGTTATTGACAATGCGATAAGGGATGCTTTCTAGGAATGTACTTAACTAACGAGCAACCTATCAGAACATTACGGGTTGTGACCAATCAAAATGGGAAAGCGTATGGACTATGGTTAATTACGTAATTAACGTAAAGTTACTTTTTAATTAGCCATTCAAGGGGGAGAGGGGTGTTGAATCTTATCTAATGTCATTTTGAGGAGCAGAAAGGAGAGGGCGGGGGAGTGATGGAGAAATACATAATAGTTAAATAGTTAGTTCAATTATCACTTCTGAGTCCGGTAATGAATATCCCTGGACTGAATTAATTGGCTTAGGTAGTCAGTATTATGTACTACAAATTTAACAATTTTCCTTTACTCCAGAAAAAAATCTGAGCTTTTTAAAGAAAAAAGAGAAATTGAACCCAGAACCCACCCTCTGCCCCACGAAGGTCCTCTAGATTTTTTAAATATATGTAAATTACATACAAACCAAATTAACTGTAATTTTAATGATTTTATGTTTATTTTAACTTGTTTTTTTTACAGTTTACAAAGACCCAGACACGTTTTCATGGGAGAGTTACCTCTCGGAGACGATGTCGACGGTTGCGCCGCCGCGCGCGTTCAAGACGCGTCCGCCCGCCGGCTTCAAACCCGGCATGAAGCTGGAAGTGGTCGATCCTAGGGTGAGCCAATATCACTTACTTATTCATTTATTTATATATTTATTTATTGTTGTGATTTTCACGTGACATTTCACGTTTTCCTTTGTAACGCATTTTAAAATTATTATACTAAAAGAAATTAAGGTACGAAGAGGCGAAAACGAATCACTAAAGATGTCTAAGTTAATTCGTTTCACCGAAGACGACGAAGGCGGAAATTACCTTATTATAAATAAAAATTAAAATGGTATCTTTAAATCAAACAACACAGATATATAGTTATAATATTCTTATATATTTATTAAAGTGCTGCCTCTAAAATACATATTTTAATATTAATTATAATTAATCAGTAACAGTTGCTTGGCACAGAAGCAGCTCCGCATAGTAATGAGTGCGTAATTAGCATTTTTATAATTCCCTTGCATTTTTAAAGACCTCATAATATCATTTACAAGGTCTTATCGTTTGGTGTAATTATTTTGTAGAAGTAATTAACGATTCCATTACCTTATTATCTTAGTAAATTTCAAATTCGTAAAAAAATACTAGAATCTGAGCAATTTTTCCATAATAAGTTGTAAACCGCTATATGCTATTTTATTTTTATAATTTAATTAATAATTTCATTAATTCTACCTCAGGTACCCTTTCTAATAAGGGTGGCAACGATCAGCGCTATAAAGGGACACCAGGTGAGGGTTTCCTTCGACGGGTGGCCAGACGACCTGTCGTGTTGGCTGGACGATGACTCCCCGGACATACACCCTGTGGGCTGGTGCTTGAAGACTGGACACCCGCTGGAACCACCGCTGAGTGAGTTGGAAATTTTATTTATTTGTACTTGTCAATTCATTAAATTAGTATTATTGTTTATTTCTTTTCCAATTTCATGACAATGTAAATTGATAAATATATTAGTTTTGTAACATGTCTGATTATTGTAATTGTTTTGTATGTCTATATGTAAAATTGAAAATATATTATGTAGTTATGGCTTCATGCTTGTTGTAATTGTGTCATAGTCATATATATGTACCCGAAGTACGTAATACATAATTGTCAATTATGGATGCAATGTGACATTGAATTTATTCAATATTTAGGACTCGAGTATTCTGCAGTGAGACATTAGGTACCGGATTGTCAACATAAAGGTCCTGACACGCTTTTTTTATCTTTATTATAAGTTAAACAATATAAAATGAAAGAGCACTGCAATATCTGACTCAGAAACGCTTATGTCGACAGCTGCAGAGGAGCTCCGCATCAGCGGGCCGTGCGGCGTGGGCGGGTGTCGCGGGCTGGGCTCGGTGCGCGGCGGCGCGCTCAAGCAGCACGGCGCCGCGTCCGCGTGCCCCTACCGCGCGCCGCCGCCGCCGCCGCCCGACCGACTGGCGCCGCAGCGCCCCATGCATAGGTACACACGCACACGCACACACACACACACAAGTATATAACGAGATATATACTTGTTGAGATATCTGTAGACGTGCAATATAGGGGTTATTTCAAGGAGATAGTATACTGCTGAACAAAGAAGAACAAGGAGAGAACAGAAAACTCAAACTCGTCTACTACATTACTCTCTAAGACAATTAAATCTTTGTAGATATAACCGTATACTTATTGAATAATAAGATTATAATATTAGTTATTATTTTTTCAGGATACCTGTAAAACCAAAATCATTATCATTATCAACGAGTACACCAAATGAAGTGCCAAAAGAGAAGTAAGTAGAATTATATATGCATACATATAAACATCAAAAATAAATAAATAATAAAACATATCCATAATATCTATTATGTAAAAATGTCCTTAATTCTTTCCAAATTTCATGAGAATGTTACTAATTTTAATTAATTTATAGGCTGCCCAGAGGACGACCTCCAAAACACAAACGAGTTGAAGAAGTAGCTAGAAATGAACCTGTAAGTTTTAAATCTTGCTGTTTTTAGTTATGGAAAAAAATAAACTAATTTATTTTTATGTAAAAATAAATACATAGTAAATATAATATCTGTCGACTTTCGGTGTTATCAAGATAACGAGTATAGTTCATTTCCCCAAGTTCGAATTGAACTCGTTTACAACTGCCATAATGAACTGAAGTAATGATTTTATATTTATGTCTTACAACGCAAACAACAATATCTATGACAAAATAAAAAATTAAACTAATTAACTGTCAAACAGGTGTCAGATGACGAATCCCTGTCGAGTAGTGGTGGTAAAAGATGGCGGGGCGGCAGCGAGGAGAACCGGCACGCGCGCTCGGCGTCGCGGCGCGACCACAACTCGCCGCACCGCTCAATGCATCAATCGCCACAGCACTCGTCAATCCATCAATCGCCGCAGCACTCCTCGATCCATCAATCGCCGCTCCACCTCAGTCCGATGTTACACCCGTCGTTACATCCGCCGCGTGCGTTGATTGCAAGGCATATGGCGGATTTGTCGCTGCCGTCCGATCCTGGTACTTGGTCGCAGGTAAATTGCTTGTTTTGATTACAAATTTTCTTGTTATTTGGATTTCCTTTTAGTGATATATCTTTTTTTCTATTTTCAGTTTAAATTGTTATTTTGCTTTATTTTATAAAACTTCTCATCTAACTTCTCTAAATCGCATGAACTAATTACTAGAGTAACCTTGCTTTTACGAACAATAATAAGTAACTTGTATTATTTTATAAAACTCCTCACTCCCACAACAGAAGGATGTGGCGGCGCTGCTGTCGCGCGTGGCGGGCGCGGCGGTGGGCGCGGCGGCGGCGGCGGCGCGCCTCTCCGGCGCCGAGCTGGTCATGGCGTCCTGCGAGGAGCTGGTGCAGTGTTTGCGGCTTAGGCTTGGACCGGCTGTTAAGGTGAATATAAGCTATGTTCTCCGCTTTCACTATTTGTATTCATGTTGGAAATCTTTGTGGGGCAGTAGACCGGGTGTAAATGGGACTGTTTTTGATTTTAAATTGGGAAAGTAAATTGTTTGGCTTGTCTTATATTGCAAACCACAGCGATTATTTTGCTTTGGACATGCTTAGAATTTCATAGAAAATAGTTTCTAATAACATCATTTAAAAATATCAACTGATTTATTGTTTCTTACAATAAAAAATCACTTGAGGATGCAGTTTAACCACTCCTGCAGTGTAATATTTACGTAGAGTAATTTAAGTTTTATTAATTTTGTTACACTTTTAATACATATAATCGTTTTTAAAAATATATTTCATAAAAAATATTTCGTAAAATTATATTGAATTGGCACAAGCAAAGTGAATGAATTGACCATTTTCATACTAATGAATCATTTATAAAATCCCCATAAATTAAATTTACTAGATAGTCATTAAATGCAAATGTTTATTGTTAATATTCTAATACATTCCATTTAATCTAACTCCAATTAATAGTTTTTCTCATCACAGGTTTACGCCACGGTGCGACACTTGCGAGATTCTCTGTCGTGATCTCGGGCCATCACGCACGCTCTCACCGTGCTCGTGTAGAACTGCAATATTGTGCTAAATGATATTTGTACAGTGATATATTATGTCTATTTTAAATGTACTTTAAAAATATTTTAAGTTTTGGTGTTTTGTATACCTATGAGTTTTATTTGAAGTCATATTAAATATATATATTATCACTAGGTTGTGATCTCAGTAGGTCTTGACATTATTAAAAACTTTTAAAGAAAACATAGTGATGTGACACTATGAAATTATTTTAACTTATTTGGTGATGGGTAATGTAAAAAATTATAGATGTAAGATTTGTAAAATGTACTTGTCTCCAACTATTACCTGTAACTATCTATTAGTAGATGACTACTAATAGTGTGAATGGACTTATAGTGTAATATTTTTGTAAATACTATAGTTAGGATATTGTTTAGTCAAAAAATGATGGTATTCATATTTATTTTGTACGCAAAGTGGAAAAAATTATTTTATTATTGTAAGTTTCTTAGATTGTGTCGATAACAATTGTAATATATACTTGTAAATTATTTCATTTTTGCTCTTATTAGTCTGATCCATGATGAAATTGATATTGACAGCATTGAATTTATTCTATGTCATAGGATTATAAACTTTGATTTTTACCAATTACGTTAAAAAAAATTGATTAAAATTTCTTTTTATATTTTGCATAAAGAGATTTTATACAGTATGCTAATTCTAAAAAGTTTGTTTTTGTATGGAAAGTCAATTTTTTGACAATACTATTTGATTAGGCTGTATAGGCTTATACTTTAGATATATAGCACAAAATGCAATAATCAAAAGTCGACGGTTGTGATTGTTGAAAACATGAATTTCATTTATTTCAAATAATAAAAGGCGATTTTTAAACTTTCATGACCTGTCAAATCTAATAAAAACATGTTAAAATATTTTTAAGTTACTATGTAAGCATTGACTGCCATCTTTCTATCTTCACAAGAAATCAATAAAATCTGTACAATTATGTAATAAACACATTATTATTTACACATTATACTGCATGTCCTATTCAAACCAAAGAATGTGTAATCGAAAGTCCATAATATAGGAATTTAATATATAAACAAGACTTTTTTGCTCCAGTCAAGTATTTGTAAATATTTATTTTTAATATTAACACATAGTGCAATGTAGTATAATTTTAGTTTATATACCATGTAAATATTGTCATAAAGAGTGGTTTACGTTATTTTTTTATAAATAGAATAAGCGTTTATTTTTTTTTAAATAACTAACAAAATCTGTATTGTTTATGTTACCTAAATGGTAAATTGTGCTATAATAGTCATTAGTATCATGAAATTTTTTTTTTTTTTATAAAATCTTCATCATTTTTGACCAGAAATTTAGGAATTACTTGTTTACATTACTATCATATGGTACATCATTATTATATGGATTGGTGAATTGAAAAAATACTTTGGAAATATGCTTAAAAACATATTTAATTCATTTTCGTTTAAGTTTTATAACAATCTTGTATAAATCTAATGTAAACTATTTTATATTAAAATAAATATATTCACACCACATTTTGTAATGTATATAATAAAATATTAAGTATTTTGTTACGGTTGTAAATAAATGTTTGTACATTGGTGTAGTTACAACAATATTTTTGCAGTGGCCATGTACAAAGTTGTGGTTAGTAAAATGTAAGTTTTTACACAAGTATTGTGCTAAAAGTGTGCCATTTGTTGGCGAAAACTATTCTAAACTGTTGTTCGAAAATTAATAAAGTTTCTAAATCATATTTTTTATTGTGTTTACTATTATTATATTTTATTTATAATTATATTTTATTATTTGTTTTTTAAATTCGTATTAGCCTTTGATGTCAAAGCTATTTTTTATGAATTATAAATTATCAACCTAAACTGAATAATGCGTTTAAATATAGATGTTATTTTAAATTTCCGTTTAAACTTATACGTCGACACACTTATCTTGTATAAAAGCAAGAAATCCTATTTTTCACGCGTTTAAATTATTGTTAAGAAAAAAGCTTTAAAAGAATAAAAATTAAATTAAAATTATTGCCCCATTATTATCACAATCATCAATAACCTATTCAAAAGCTAATGCTATATTTTAATTATAATTATTCGTGATGTTCACATAAGTATACATACTATTTGGTATTCATAATTACCTCAATAAATAACAAATCTTCATGCATAAGAAAACATACAAAACATGGTTAAGAACATGTTGGTATTTAAAAAAAAATAATTTCTGACAGAATAGCGTCCAGTGCAGGACGCTATTCTGTCCCATTTTGGGGACAAGTAAGTTACAATAAATGGAAAAGCTGTTTGTTATTATTGACTCCGTTTTTCTTGATTTGGTATGTTTTACAGAAGTGAAAGGTAAAAAGGAAGGAAGAATGAAAATCATTAAAATTTTTAGACGTAGCCGGATGAAATATAAATCAAAGACTTTCTATTATGTTTGGGAAGCCCATATTTTTTTGTAATTAGTACATTTAAATATAAATCTTAATTAGTACTACGTTACTAATACATAAATAAAGTTAAATATAAATCGTAATTAAAATGTTTTTATATATATTAGTGCACATATTTATTCTGTGTTAATATTATTTATCTGTTTTGTTAGTTTGACAGCATATAAGTTTGTACAAGTCGGAGGGAATTGTGTTTCTAATGTGATTTTCATGATTTTTCTTGTCGTGTATCGTTAAATATATTGAAATAAAATGGCTTTGTACTGTGCAAGTAAGTGTCGTTAGGTAACTAACGTAAATACAAGGTTTTTAATAAAACGACCTAACTGCGTCAAGACCGGTGGTTTCAAACATTGCTTTATTTTGTATTTCCTAGTATATTTACATATTAACAAGTGAATTATAATAAATTCATTGTTATTTTTCATTGAAATATCGCAATATTTACTTATTTAAAATAATTTTTCTTGTGTGGATCAAGTTAACCTATTTGCCTATTGCAGTATCTAACGAGGTGCCAGAAGTACCTGTGGTATCTCCTTCATCGGGCGCAGTGTTTGAAAAACGTATTATTGAAAAATATATAATAGAAAATGGTGTTGACCCCATTAGTGGTAAAGAACTACGGGTGGAGGACCTTATCGAAATTAAAAGTAAGTTTCCAAAGTATGTCATCCATTATCTATTTGTAATAAACGGTAAAATTTTGTTTCTGAAAAATTACACTAATATTTATAACATAAAATATAGAACTATATAAAAATATTAATATAATCAAATCAAATCAAATATACTTTATTGTACACCAAAAACAGAAATATAAAAAGAAACACAACACAATAGTAAACACGGTACAAAAGGCGGTCTTATCGCTAGAAGAGCGATCTCTTCCAGACAACCTTTGGATAGAGGACATTGAAGATAACGAAAAGGGTTTGGAGGTGTACATACTTTAAATTATAAATATACTTATACATACATATTACATATATACATACACAGTATACACACATTACATACTATATAATATACATAAATAAAATATAAATACATATATATATATATATAAAGATAATAAATATATATTTGTAATATATAAATAAATATGACTACATCAACTTATAATGACAAATAATAGGCTTTAACGAGTCTCTTAAAAACGGCAACAGATTGTGCGCGTCTTATACAAATTGGCAATATTACTATTATTAAAAATATTTTTTGACAATAACAATATTGTTTAATATTTTACAGCTCCAGCAATTGTTAAACCTAAGCCACCCAGTGCTACATCCATTCCAGCAACTCTTAAAAGTATGCAGGATGAATGGGATGCACTTATGTTGCATACATTCACACAGAGACAACAACTACAGACTGCTCGTCAGGTACAATTTATTTTATATTCTAAGTTAACAGTTCCTATTTAAAAAATAATTTGTTAATATAAGAGATAAGCACTATCATTATTTGTATCATAACAGATTAAAAGGAGAACTGGACAAAATGGTCCTTGATACCAATAAGGATGTGACATATGTAATTTGAAAGGTTTAAAAATATACTATAATAGTTACTATTGGAGCTCATTTCAAATCACTGAGTGAAAAAAGTTATGGCAGTATGAAAAGCTTACTTTCATAGATGATTTTAAGCAATAAAAATGCATTCTCTCTTACTCTAAGACATCGCAGTGCAAGTTAAAACATATTTAACATGTTATGCCTCTTGTACACACAAGGCAACACAAGCGTTCACATATTGGTTCCCTACCTTGGGTTGATTTACCTGATTTTTGTGATGTGTTACATGATTTCACTACTGCTTTCTTCATAGACATTTGTGACATGTTGCTAAGAGCTGTTGATAATAGTAAACTTTGAAGTAGTACTATAAGCGATGAAACAATGCATTTTTGGATTGGTCATACTAACAAACAATTTGATTTGATACTCCAAGAAACGCCTAGTTGAAATAATACATGTAAACACCCATGATTAACACTTGGCATGTATTTGATGATGATTTTCACACTGATTTGACATGTCCTCCCATAGTAACTATAGTGGTATATTGAAATACCTTTTTAATGATATATGTCAAGTCGTTATTGGTTCTTGGACCAGTTACCATTTTTGCCGTTCCTCCTTGTTGTATGTCAAATAGTACATATCATTTCAAAATAAATATGTTTTCTGGCACACAGTCTGGCTAATTGACATTTTTTGCTAAAAATATTTATATGTAATAAAAATTCCATAGTGCTACTTATATATGGTACATAGCTATGATGAATGTGAAATTCAAAGTTCATTACATATTTCATACATACAATGTCGCAAAAGTTGAAAAAAAATTAAAAAAGCAATTTCAACAGCATGATAAAAAAAAAGGATTTTTATTTAAACATACTACAAACATACATATAGAACCTTATTATTTAAAAAATATTGAAGATTTATTAACTCTTTCAGGAATTAAGTCATGCTTTATACCAACATGATGCAGCTTGTCGGGTAATAGCTCGCCTCACAAAAGAGGTGACTGCAGCCAGAGAGGCCCTTGCCACACTGAAACCACAAGCCGGTATTGCAGCTCCACAGCCTGCTCATGCGGTAATTGTTTTAAATATTCTTTTGAAGATTTCTATTTGAGGGAAAGTTTAACTATTTCATATTCAAGCAGCACTTAACTTAGATAATATCTTTTAAATACAAAGAAAGTATAATATAGATTAGATATTTCTACCCATTTAACTCAAGTAACTATGCATATAGCAAAAAATACCATTTTAATAAAATTAAATCTATACCTTACTGTCTCCCTTCCAGGCGGAGGCCGCAGCGGCGGGCGGCGGCGTCACCCCGGTGGGCATGTCAGCCGATGTCGTCTCCCGCCTACAAGAGCGCGCCACCGCCCTCACTCAGGAACGCAAGCGGAGAGGGAGGACCGTGCCCGAAGGACTCATGGCTCCCGATCAGATTAGAGCTTTCCTTACCTTGGCTAGTCATCCAGTAAGTGTGGAATAATTATATTGTTACGTTGAGGTCCTAATAAAAAAAAATATTCATCCGTCGTGTCGCAGAGGCATCATGGGTTCGACTCCCACTCAGAGAAGATGGATTTTTTTATTCCCATTTTTTCTATGTTATGGATTCTACAGTTCCCTCTGCCTACCCTGCTATGTGCGATATAAAGCAAAAAAACAAAAATATCATATTTATAACATATTTTTCTTAACCTTATTCTCTTATTCTCTTATTGAGGACCGTCGTGGCGCATCTGCCTGTAACGCGACGGTTTCTGGGTTCGATCCCCAGTCGAGGATGATGGATTTTTCTATTTCCATTTTCTTCGCATTGGCAAACTAGGCAAAGCGCGGCGTTGAGTTCCGCCACTCAACACGCAATGCCTCGAAAAAGGCGGAAAGCGGGGACGGAGAAAGCAAGGACTAAGCAACGGAGTGTCTTAACACTAGGTTCCCACGGTCCCTGCAGTTCCCTCTGCCTACCCTGCCATGTGCGGGATAAAGCGTAAAGCTAAAAAAAAAATTTGTCTTAAATCATTGATTAGGTAATATGTATTGATAAATCTACTAATGAACTTAATAATAATAAAGTAAATAAAATCTTTAATTATAGTCATAAGTTACTTTAAAATATCAGTCTACATATAATGTGAATCTAATTTCTTATGTCTTCTCTAAACCCAGGGTCTACACTCAGCCAGTGTGCCAGGCATCCTGGCTCTGGACATCAACCCGTCAGACCACAGCCGTCTGCTGACAGGCGGCAACGACCGCAACGCAACTGTCTTTAACAAGGACACGGAGCAGGTGGTCGCCATTTTGAAGGGGCATTCTAAGAAAGTCACCCGAGTCATATACCATCCGGATGAAGACACGGTTATTACTGCGTCGCCCGATCATACTATAAGAGTGTGGAATGTGCCAACGTGAGTTAATGACAGTTAGCTTTTTTTATGTGAGATTTGGGAATTCATTGGTTTTTCTATTTGAAAGTAAATCTGTCTTAGTTAATTTAAAAATTATTATATTTTTTTATGTTTTTCTGAGCGATATTCTCTTTACAACAAATTAATAATGCTCACAATTTATTATTGATGAGTCCAATTGCTTTAAATGTATTCTATTTCGATGTTAAGTTGAAACTCAGTGCTATTATTTTTCTAATATTGTAAGTTTGCGTCAATAACACAGTGACTTGTATTTATCCATATTGTTCCGTCATTTCAATTATTTTCGTAATATCATTGATTACAAAATTCAGCTTAAATTATATCCTATATACATTTTTAGACAATTTAGTACATTGTATTATATTTTTCACATATTCTCCACAGTTCTCAAACAACGGTAACACTCCGTTCTCACGAGGGTCCGGTGACGGGACTCTCCCTCCACCCAACGGGTGACTATGTGCTGTCCACCTCCACCGACCAGCACTGGGCCTTCTCTGACATCAGGACTGGGACTCTGCTTACTAAGGTGTGTGTTATAGAGTAATTCATCATTTTGTTTAAAATGCTTTGATGCTTTAGACTAAGGGACAAAATAATGTACAATAAACTTATTAGGATGAACTATGAACTATTTAACTTTTATTTAAAAAAATACTTTCTAACTTATAAATAAAATGGTGACTACTTGCATTGAGCAAGTGACAAGAGTGATTTTATATCTTAAAATATAACTAACATTCATTATCACAACAGGTGAAAAATGACTTTACCTTTTAAATATGATTCCACTACATTTCCCACATTTGATGCAATATGCTGAACAAGTTACGTGAAATGTGACTAAGCGATCCCAGGGTAGTGAGGGAATGTAACAAAAAGCCATTTTTTATTTTTTTTTTTAAATTATGTATATAATATTAAGACATTATTATCGCATTCTCCAGGTCAGCGACGCATCAGGCGTGAGCCTAACGACCGCTCAATTCCATCCAGACGGTTTGATCTTCGGCACTGGAACCGAAGACTCCCAAGTGAAGATCTGGGACTTGAAGGAGCAAACCAACGTTGCCAACTTCCCTGGTCACGTAGGACCGGTCACTTCTATATCATTCTCAGAAAACGGATACTATTTGGCCACAGCAGCTGAAGACGCCTGTGTTAAACTTTGGGACTTAAGAAAGCTAAAGAACTTCAAGACAATTCAACTTAGACGAAGGCTATGCTATCAAAGAGCTGTGCTTTGATCAAAGTGGTACTTATTTGGCCATTGCGGGAACAGATGTTAGAGTATATTTGTGTAGACAGTGGCAGGAGCTAAAGGTCTTCAACGATCACACAGCATCAGGCCACAGGAGTTCGTTTTGGTAAGAACGCTCAGTACATAGCATCAACTAGTATGGACCGTACGCTCAAACTGTATGGAATTGAGTGAGGTAGCATTTTTATAAATTTGTACTTCATTTGAAACTGTTAAAGGATTTATCGTCTATATTAATTTATAATAAGACATACATTTATACATTGCTGCTCTCTTAAAAGAAAATATGTAAAATTAATGTAACTGATTGTAATAATTGAATGTAATGAAACAAAATTGAATGTAATGAAAAAGGTCCTTAACATTCTTATGAAAAGATCTGTGTGTATACCTTGCTGTCCGCTGTACACAGGACACTGTATGAATAGGAATCAAAGAATATTTTTTAATTCAACCTGTTAATGCTTCCCAGTAGTCCATGGTATTATATGGTTTACTAAACTAATGTATTTATTGACTTAATCTATCTTATTATCAAATTATATGCGATAAATCTTTTAATAATATTTTCATTTAACATGCTACGGAGTAGTTTGTAAGAGATATTTCCAAATTTCACAATAACTCCTTCAAAATATAGACTTATGTTAATTTTAGGAATTTTATTATTAAAATGAATGCTGGTCACAGATAAAGAAATTGATGATTTGTGTTATTAAGATTTCTCTTAAATGTTTCATTCTTATAATTTTTTAGGTTGTATATCATGTTGAATATAAATATATACAAAATAAAAACACAAAAGAAAATATTGTATCAGTAGCCTCTAAAATTTAATTAATTGTGAAGTATTATAAAAGTTATAATAATAAAAATATTAAAGTTACTACAGATTGTTCACAAAAAAACATTAACCACATATATATATGAATTATCATTAAAATGACGTTTCATAAAAATGAGAAGTGATTTGAAAATAATTTGTTTAGCAAAATTTTTATATATGATACCAACTGAGTTTTAAGCATTTAGTTATTAAATATTATATCTCATGTTATTACATATGTCTGAACACTAGGTTCATATATGGTTTCTGCAGTTCCCTCTGCCTACCCTGCAATATGCGGGATAATGCGTGAAGGTAAAAAAAAATAATAAATGTGATTATACATCAGCTATAAGATATGTATATACAACAATTTTGTTTGTCAGCAGTGGCGTGGTGTCATTTTTATAAAGATAAGTCGGCACAAATTAAAAACAATAAAAGAAATTCACGCTGTATCCTGCATATGGCAGGATAGACAGAGGGAACCGCAGAAACTGTGGGAACCTAGTGTTCAGACACTCCGTTCCCTACTTTCCACTTTTTGAAAGAAATCAATTAGGATAACATAAAAATTGACTTAATTACTGTTTATACAACAATATTTTGTATTGTGTGAAATAAATTGAATTTATTAATATTACAAAAGGTGGTCGAATGCAAAATCGATGGAACTAGGTCTAAATAAAAGAAAAAATATTGGTAATGACAACTAGTACAAAATAAAATATATCCTTTTAAATTAAATATAATATGTTTTATAATAATCTAAATGCTTATAACTGTTATATATAACATTATTTTTAATTGCGTTATGTCTTAACTTTGCTTTGAGTTATTTGTTTGTAATTTTAAATGACATTAAAAAGATGACGAGAGTGATGTGAATATCAAATTATGTTTAATGATGGATTTCAATTAAAATAAATAATAAATAACCACGAATATGTATTTACTTAGAATTATGAAATAGTATTAGGATTTTTTTAATTCTTACTTTTTTTTATATTCTTGAAAACTGTAGAAGACATTACAATAACTAATGATTGTTATTAAGAGTATACATTAATTGTTATCCATCATTAGCGCAAAAGTGTGAAAGGCTCCATTTTCTTTAAGAAACATTTATAGCCATATCATCTTCAATTAATGTGAAAAGCAATAAAGTGAGTGACCCGAGATGATGTGGGGTTTTATTTGTTACCATTATGTGATATTAGAAGAGTGATTTTTTTATATATTTAGTTTATTTTTAATATTAAAAATAAATTAAAATTTAAAATTAAGTTATAAAACTAGCCATTGTGGAGAAGTGACATCTTAACACTAGATTTTCTATTCGTTTTCTTCTATATAACTAAAATTAAGTAAAAGTTGAATATAATAAAGGGTTCACATAAATAACGGTCAAATATTTTTATAGCATCGTTTATTTTTAATAATTTACATTAAACAGTTGAAAATTATATACACTTATCTTACAGGAATATTAAAATAAACTATCTACCGATAAACAAAATACGACCGTCTGCCCTCAGTTGGTCCTGGCGTACACAAGTATTAAGCCACTCTAAAACTAGCACATACCGGGATTCGAACCCGTTATACTGCGGGAAGTAATATAAACCAATGAGGACCAACTGCTCCAATCGATATATAAACGTTATATCTTTAAATCAGTCTGACATATTCTATTTTTGAAATCTATCCGATTTATCTTTTTTTTTTGGAATACACAAAAATGGCCAACATCAATAAAGTGTTCTGAAAATATTATATACGAAAAAAAATTGTCCTTTTTTATATATAAAGATGGAGGAATAAGGTTTGAATTAAATTGAAGACTCAAATCAATGTTGCACTATTATTTTAAATTTTGCGGAGAATTCGACGTGGACAGTATATGCATAGTTGGTGTTTAAATGTTACAGCTGAACTGAATTAAGGTCTTCAAATTAAGTTTCCATAATAGTGAATTAGGTATGCAGGGGCCGAGTGTCTGTCGCTTCTTTTAAACATTTAGCTATATTCAAATTAAAAATATATATTTTTTCCTTGCTGCACTGAAACAATTGGGCCTGCAATAATTATACAATTTACTACAACTCTTCCAATTTCATATCAAAATGTACACAAATTGAAGGCCATTTAGATTTTAATTTTATCACACTATCTCACGGAAATGGAATTCAAAAGCATTTCATATTTAAAATAACAACATATCACCGACACCCAATTTTACAAGGAAAATAAAAATTTTGACATATTATAAAACACAAATATAATTATATTATCAGTTCATTATTTACTTCGTTCAGTACAATATTTCTGTTGTAAATACCTCAAACTGACAGCAAATGGCTGACTTTAGTTATTTACATCAATAATTATTTTATATAGCTTCCATTTTCAATACGATTATTAAGTAATTTAAAAAAATCTCCACATTCAATAGTCGACGGTTCAAATTCTACAAAGGAAAAGTACTCTACCAGTTTACAAATGCTAACGATATCTTATAAAAATGCACACATCAATAAGTGCACTTGAAAATAAAGCATTTAATTTACAAGCCTAATGTTATTATAATAAGATTTAAATTTGTACAACACTTTCGGAGATCAAATCAAATGTAACGCAAGCAAGTACATTTTTAAAATTAGGTCTTCAGAAATCTAATATTAAATCGATCACTGTAATCAATTTTTATATATTAATATTGATATGACATTTGAAAAACTTTGAAGGACACCATATTAAGCCTGCTAAGTAAAATTTGTTAATATTTTTTAAATTTTAATATGTACATAATTTAATAATAAAGCGACTTTTCTAAAATAATACGATAAAAAGTTTAAAAAATAGTAACTAGTGACGTCACCAGTTGTTAGCGTCAGAAAACCAAGATTTGCAATGAGCCATATAAGAGTTAAATGCTTATTTATTAAATTAAATCGAATAACCGGACTAATCGATGCCGTTAAGTGTTCGAATAAACTATTCGAATAATCAGATGTATGAATTAAAAAATTTGTACATGTACATGTTGACGTATACATCTTCAATAAACATGTAAAACAGAAGAATGAGGTTAAAAATACACTTTTTAGGAAGAACGAATTATTATTAACTGCTCTGCGTTTTTACCTCTAGCCTTTAAATGTAATGACTCACTGAGACGAGTAAGGCATATTTAATTTACATTCTGTAGGTACAGTTTGAATAATCCGGACAACCGAGGTCCAAATAATCCGGATAACCGAGGTCCAAATAATCCAGATAACCGAGGTCCTAAATAATCCGGATAAACGAGGTCCAAATAATCCGGATAACCGAAGTCCAAATAATCCGGATAAACGAGGTTTAAATAATCCGGTCACCACTGTATTTAATCGTATTTAGTTGTGTATAAAACTACCAAAAACAAATTTCTAATTATTAAGAAACTTATCATCGAGTCCTTCTCGTATGATACTGAAATGCTCTATATGTTATATATACATACATATACATATATCCACCAGCGGACAAACATATTGATATACATATATATATATATATATATTTGAAAAGAAATATGATTAAATATTATATTATATAGTTAAGTAGTAAGATTTACGTAAAGTGTCCGAGAAACTTTCCATAGCATGTCTGGTTGTACTGCACATGTCAAGCAAAAACGAGCCAAATGACGAACAAGATGGCCACCCACAGGAATATCTTCGAAAGAAACTGCTCTTCTTCATACTGAGCGGTGCCGCGGGGAGCTGGAAACATATACAATATATTTAGTTATATATTAAATAATCATTCTGTTACTATATTGAGTGTTATTCCACACTAGGTATAGAAAATATTTTTTATTGAAAATAGCCTGGACGAGTTTTGGACGGTTTCCAAGAGGCGTTGTGTAGGTTTTTAAATATGTTAATTGATAATTCGATTCCTCGATAATTCGGCACCCCCTGTAATTTGACATGTCTAACAAAAAAAATCAAATAGAACCGATGAATATTTCGTAACTTCATATTTTGATATTCATTAATAATTTTGATTTATAATTCTTGATTATGTATTTCGGTATATAAGGATATACTGTTGTATATCATTGCTTACTCTTTTGTAAAAAATTCCAGACTAGGGTCCTAGGCAGTTCTCTATAATCCGACAAATTCGATAGTCTGACAATGTCCTGCATTAATGTTTGCCGGATTACCGGAAGTCCACTGTACAATGTACATGTAATTTACATTTATTTGCGTTTCGTAGGGCAGTTTAAAAAATACCTACATAATAATAATCTGATGTTACATACAGACAAAGACACAGCCAAAAGAACTGATTGAAGTCTGATGCCTTGAGTATTCCAGAGAAATTTTTAGAAAATTTTACGCGCACATAAAAAAATTAATACAAAAACATTCATATATACATGTACAAAGAGGCGTCATTAGCTTTATCGTACTTTACATTGTACCTATTGTCATAAAATAATCATAACAATGCTTTCTAATATATGAAAACAAAACCAATAGCTAAACCAAACGCTTTTCCATACTATACTTTTAAAAAAATGTTGGAAAGCATACAAACGGCCACCACACTGATTGCTTAATGTATTTTCTTGAATACAGTAATTATAATTTATCTATATTTAAAAAAGTAAATAATGACAATGTGTGTTACAAATGAATGAAGTCAATACATAACAATTAACAATGCGCATGACATTTATATGTCACGCAAGTAAGCAGATTGTAAAGCTTGACTTTACTAACCCCTACAATATTATGACACATAATGAGACCTACAAAGGAGAGAGTTAAACGGAGTGACCTATTTCTATTTCTTTTCTTCTATAGATTGGTAAGAATTACTATGCTACAATATATAATTATTAATTTTCTCCAATATATTATTATTATTATTCTGACCGTCGTGACGAAGAGGCGTAGCGTCTACCTGTAAGGGCGCATTTTCATTGGTCGATAAGTCGGTAGTTAGACCGATTGCGGGGAGCACCCGCATGCGAGCTAACAACTAATGAAATCCACTGGTCGATAACTAGGTCGATTAAACGTGTGCGGGTGATATCCACATTCGGAATAACGACCTTATCGCATGCATTATAGGAATCACCCGCACCCCGTATGCGGGCCCTGACGACCAGTGAAAACGATAAACACTTTGCGGGCCTTACGGCATGCGTTACAGAAATCTCCCGCATCCCGAATGCGGGCCCTATCGACCAATGAAAATGCGCCCTTAATAATTTATAAGTACGTCTGATTATCTCAAAACCCACTGCCAAACTGCAGGTACCTAATTTTCTCGCACTTCAAATGCTGGCTCTAACGACCAGTGAAAATGGGTCCACGCATGCGGGCCTTATAGCATGCGTTATAGAAATCACCCGCACCCCGTATGCGGGCCCTAACGACCAGTGATAACGCTAAACGCATTGCGGGCCCTATGGCATGCGTTACCGAAATCTATCTGCACCCCGAATGCGGGCCATAACGACCAATGAAAATGCGCCCTAAACGCGACGGTTTGTAGATTCGATTCCCACTCAGTTAAGATGGAATTTTCGATTGCGATTTTCTTCGCTCGGAAAACTAGGCAAAGCGCGGCGTTGAGTTCCGCCACTCAATACGCAAAGCCTCCAATAAGGCGGAAAGCACTAAGCAACGGAGTGTCTTAAAACTAGGTTCCTATGGTACCTGCGGTTCCCTCTGCCTACCCTGCCTTGTGCGGGATAAACCGAACCGTGAAGACAAAAAAAAAGAATCTCCACAAAACTTACCAGCGCTAGGTCTAGGGTCGCCAAAATTGAACGTGGACGTAAACACACCAAAGGGGAATGCTCCAATGCCAAATGACATGTGGAACCCTTCGCCGAAGCCAAACGCGGGGAAACCACTGTTGGACTCGGGCTCCGTACGTTGACCCGCCGGTCTTGGCGGTACCTGAAAACGAATTGTAATATTTAAAATATTGCGCACAACATTTGCAACATCATTTGCAAAAAGAATGACTAAAATATAAGAAATTGTTAAACAAAGAAAATATTGAAGTAAACGGCGGCTTTGACATTCCTCCCCCTGAATGTGAATGTAATATTGAAAGCTAAAAACACATACAAATGTAAAAAGTATAGAAAAAAAAATGAAACTTGAAAACACATTAATTAATAACACAGACGAAAATAATAGACAAAAAGTGTATGAAAGAAAAAGCAAAGGACGTAGTAAATAAAAAAAATAAACAAATAAAAAAGATAGTTATAAACTTTCAAATAATTAAATAATAACTTTTGTTAAAACGACCGTCGTTGCGCAGAGGCATAGCGTATACTTGTAAACGCGACGGTGTATGGGTTCGATTTCCACTTGGGGAAGATGAATTTTTATATTTCCATTCTCTAGAATCTAGGCAAAGCGTGGCGTTGAGTTTCGCCATTCAACACGTGTTGCGTCGAAAAAGCTGAAAGCGGGGACGGAAAAAGCAAGTTCCCTCTGCCTACCCTGCCATGTGCGGGAAGCGTAAAGCTAAAAAAAGGTAAAGTAAACTTTTATTATAATAATTTACGAATCATTTTCGTCATACATAACGAAGCCTTCATTATCTAACAAGCGAGATAAGACACACCGCGGCCATATCTTTTGCTACGTGTAAAATATAATATTTGTACTGTAACATTTTGCTATCACAATTCGTGACCTCACAATCAATGCATTGTCTTTTTTAAATTTAAGTATAGCACCACAGAATAACTATAGAAATTTCACATCCTTTTTCTATTTTCATAGTACTTAAATTAATTACAGTACATATTTGCATATGCATTGTTGTTTATCTAAGGCTGTCTTATTTCTACATAAATATTAGTATTTTTAGATATTAATAAGAACACATTTATTGTTATTAAAATAAATAATTATACTATGTTCTCAAATATACAATATTGATAAGATATCTTCCTTCACAAGGTCACTATGGTCGAGGATGTGACCTCTTCATAAATAAAAGTTTAAATCTTATTGTTCTACAATAAATGACTTACTTTACTGTTTAATTTTTTTTTACTGATACACAAAAGGAGTGTGAAAATACACAAGTCTCGACTCTCCATTTGACATGATATATATTGCATCTTGAGTGGTATTAATAACTTTAAGAAAGTAATTAATGTTGTAAAAGCATCAAATAAAAATATCTATATGTAGGTAATGACTATGAAACATGAAATCATGGGCATAAGAATAAGAACAACAGTAGGCCAGGTAGGCTGTGCTTGACATAGACTTCTTTTTACAGCTTCATGCTTTCCACACATAGCAGGGTAGGTAGAGGGAAGCACAAGAACCGTGGGAACCTAGTTTTAAGACATTCTATTTCCTGCTTTCCACTTTTTGAGACATTGTGTGTTGAGTGGTGGAACTCAACCCCACATATTCAAATTACAGTTAGACAGTATTTCCCATTTTGGTCATAAAACTGAAGGGCAGGCCTCTGCCTTGGGAAATTTATGCATGGTTGGATCCTTAAAAAACGCTGCACATTTGATTATACACAATGAAACTGATACAGTAGTGTAATGTAAGTATAAAGGTAAAGAAATATTTAATATCTTTAATGTATTCTGATCATTAGAATTTAATATTGTTGATTTTGGTTTTAATTTACTATGTATAGTTACTTCTAAAAAATGTTCTCCTTGAATTGTTTAAATAAAAGCATTGCAACAATTAATATACTGAAATCATTTTTTAAATTAAATATTAATATAAGGTGACCTTTGAAATAATACATAACACTTTCAGCTTCCATAATTAAAAACCATTTCTTAGTAAAGAAACAAAACTATTTTTTTTATTATATAAACAGATTAAAGTAAACAAGTTAAATTATAATTTTAAAATTGTTTTTATTTTGCTTATTAACAGATTAAATAATCAACTATCACCATCATGTCCATCATTCCATTTGAACTCACCTTATTCCTAGGGTCCTCTTGTTTAGTATTTCCTCTACCATATAATGGAATTACTTTTTCCTTACTAATTGCAGCTTTACAAACTGGACAAGATTGACGGTTTGGTCTGGTCTCCAACCACTGATGAAGGCACGGCCAGCTGCAAAAGCATTTTTAGGGTTTTAAACAAAGCAAACAGGTTTTTTTATAAAGTTTATATTTAAAAAATTAAAACTACTTGAATATATAAATATACATATTTTGGACTAATAAAAGCCATTCAAATTAAACTTATTAAGTTTATATTTAACTTGCTAGGTAATTTAGCAAATTTAGAATATCATTTGTAATTAGGTAAAGAACTTACCAGAAAAGATGTCCGCACATACTAACAACTGCATCTCGTGCCGTGTCGAGACAAATATTACATTCGAGCATACGTTCATCGCGCCTTTCGTCTTCGCCACCAGCGTCACCACCAGGAGCTGAAGCGCTCGCCTTCGCTTCCGTCGTTTCTGCCATTGTATTACTTATTGTTTCACTTTTTTATAATATTACGTCACAAAAACATATATTTTACGATACACTTATTGAATGCACAATTTAGTTTGTTTCACATCACAACTTCATATTAACATGGACTAAAACCGTTTTTCTTATAACACTTCACGATAGTTAGCAATAATAATTTATTAACAAATAAGAGTTAATTTTCTGAAATAAGAAATGCAAAAACAATTACAACTCTCCCCAACCCCAATTTGACTGACAATCTGTCAAATAATTTACTATTCAACCATAGATTGTAGAAAATGTCGAATCATCAAAAGAGCCACGTTGGTCAGATGGAATCGAAACGTGATTTATCAACATATTTCAAAAACCACATCAATATTTTTTATATCTATCTTGTTAATTTTGAGCCTTGGAATTATTAAATCTCAAAGAAGATTTTTATTACTTAGAAACTCCTTTTAAATTATCTGGTCAATATTAGTATTTACGGTTACACTAATCACTGATTTTTTTAAATATTTGCATCATTTTTAAATAATGATTTAACATTAAGACTAAGTATTATTAATTTGTCACCGAATATTTTTTATTTTGA
The DNA here is from genome assembly GCA_037178615.1 of Dione vanillae. Taxonomy (NCBI): domain Eukaryota; kingdom Metazoa; phylum Arthropoda; class Insecta; order Lepidoptera; family Nymphalidae; genus Dione; species Dione vanillae. Next base: position 3,341,245 of record JAZFAU010000099.1, read on the forward strand.
TCACGAGATCGCACTTAGTGATTTTATTAAATTATGTTATTGTTGTTTTGGTTGCATTTAAACTGTCAAAATGATAACATAATATAGATTACACAATTTTTTGTCTATATCTGTGGTGTTCTAATTTTGCTTTGATGTTCAATGTTCATGAATTATCGATTTTATTAAAATAAAATTGTTTGAGTATAATATCATTAAATTAAATGATCAACTAGATTTAATTTATTAGATTGTGTAGCAAAACATATACCAATAATGTTAACTTGAAGTGTTCAGTGTTTTAGAGAAGGGTATTTATTATTAGCTTTTAGGCAAGTTGTTGGTACATTTGCAAAAGATATGTTAAAAAACAACTGACGTCACATAACAATCTTGTAACTTGTTATTCAACTAAAGCGATAAATAACTTGCAGTGCCAGGGCAATTTAATATAAACAAAAATGGGTGGTGCAATAAGTTCGGGGCGAGATAACAATGAGTTAATAGACAATTTAATGACCGGGAATTACATCCGTTCACAAGGGGTTGAAAGAGTATTTCGGGCTTTGGATCGTGCGGATTTTATGACACCCGAAGCCCGAGATCAGGCTTATAAAGACCTAGCCTGGAAAAATGGGCCTCTTCACTTGTCTTCTCCATGCATTTATAGGTAAGATTCTAAACCACAATACAACTAAATATAATTTCATATATGGTCCTTTTGTCTTTAATCCTTTAAAATAAACCTGAACATTGTTATTGTGATATCAATTATTTAATTAAATTTGTTTAAATTTAATATTCATGTGATATTATTTATTATTAGTATGTCTTGATTTCAATATAACATTAGGTTAAATTACAAGCTTAATATACATACAAAGTTATCTTTAATAACCATTACTCTTAAAAATGAAGACACTTCAGGTGTTACAATGTGGCATCCATAAATAATGATATCATGAGATATATTTGGTAATAAACTCTAAAACATATGGACGATGTAATAACTAAATTTTTTTATAAAATTGCACTTGAGGTAAATATTTTTCCACCGATTTTTCTCCATCTTAACATACTTGAAAAGATAGTCAATTATCATTTAGTTGATTTTTTTCAAAACCAGGGGGGAATGTCCTGGGGACTCCACACTTAGAATTGGAATATTATGATTCTATATCTAAGTGTATTCCATTACACAATAGTGAGGTGATGGAGGGGTTAGAGCTAAGTCCAGGCCTGTCCTTCCTGAATATCGGCTCTGGGACTGGCTACTTCAGTACCCTGGCAGGCCTGATTCTTGGAACATCGGGCATCAGCCATGGAGTGGAGGTGCATCCAGCAGTAGTTGAATATGCTGTTATGAAAATTGGACAGTTTAAAGAAAATTCACCTATTTTGGATGACTTTGACTTCTGTGTGCCTAAATTCTATCTTGGTAAGTAATTACTGGCTTTTAAAACAGAAAAAACTCCACCATTATTTAATACTAAAGTGAATTGCATTTGTGTATCAATAATTGTGGTCTTGTGTATTACTGTTAAGGTTTTCTGAATCCGAATCTGATGAGTTGTTCTTACATGAAACATGGACAAACAACCAAAGTAATAAACTTTCATATTTATAATATATCTATGTAGCATATACATTACTATTTGAGTACACTACAACACAAAATGATATATAATTTAAAAACATGACATGTTCTATGGTCATACATAGAGTATGTCACACTTATGAGAAAGCTCTATATTTAAAATTACAAATCAAAATTTGTTTTGTATATCTTTTTTATCATAATTCTGATAATATAGAAATTTATTTTTTTATTTTTATTTTATTTTTAAGCAAGTTATTTCTTTTGTAACAATAGTCAACTGAATTCAAAATACCCTTGAACTTTTAATGGCATGTCGGCGTAGTGGCGCAATATGGACATATTTCAACATATGCAACGGCAACGTGATTGATTTCGGAATTTGTATGGCAGTGAAAGTAGTTTAAAAACAAGCGACTTGAATTTATTTACTACTGGACAGTTAAGACATCGTTAGACATTGTTAGATTGAATTAACCGCGACGGTTGTGGGTACCAATTCGGAGGTATGAATTTTTGATCTCATACTTGTAGTAGTGCAAGCAGCGGCATTGTGTTCTGTCACTAATCCGCAGTGATTTGGAAGTCGGAGAATGGAGTGTCTTAACACTGAGCCCTCTGTCTCGAATACAGCAGGATGGAGGGCACAGTGTAAATGTAAAGAAACATCAATGACATGGTATCAGTTGTGGCAGTATATAGCTATAGTTTTGTCTTTATGGGTAAATTGAGTTAACTGAAACATAAAAAATAAATTATGGCATATTATTAATATGGTAATTGTCGTAATATGGTTAATTTAATTTTTATTTATGCATTTGAAAACAGTAACTAACTGTACTTTGCTGTAATTAGAAAGTGGGCCGATTTTTATACATAATGATTGTGGATTCGAAGCCTACTCGACCAAAAAAATAGATTTAGGATAGTTGCCTGGGCTGTAAAAAAATATAGCATATCATGTCATATTCGAATTAGATTCGAATATTGGCGAATGGAGTTCTATGTCACTCTCTCTCTTAATATTAAGGTCCCGCTGCCTAATGCGGGCATATTTAAAAAAATATTTTTTATCTATATTGACTTTTATAAGCACTATACGTAAATGTACAATGTTTATAGGTAACGGGTTGTGTTTATCACCAAACACCGCCGCCTACGACCGCGTGTACTGCGGCGCCGGCTGTCCGGAGGAGTACCAGACTTACTTCAAGAGGCTGGTCAAGGTAATGTTCGATTTAACGCCATTGTAGTGATAAAAACGAAATATATCAAAATTATTTTGATCTTCCAGGTTTTTTGTTTTGTGATATACCTCATATATGTGCTCTGAAGTTGCTAGAACAAGTTTCAATGTTTATCTTAGGTTCAGGATGGCCGAAAAATGAAATGTTAGGATTTTAAATTAAAAAAAATTTTTATATATCCCTTGCAGGCAGACTTTAGTTGGTTGATTATGATTATTTGACAGTTTATCATTATTTAAAATTAAGAAGTTGTCATATTAATAGTATTAAATAGTAGTAATATAAGAATTTAATTCGTAGTTATTTTCTTGTATGGAAATAAAGGCATTTTTATTTTATTTTATTATTTACCATGTTTTTGTTTGCAGGTCGGCGGCATCCTAGTGATGCCGGTAGGCGACACCATGCTGAAAATCCGCCGCGTGGAGGACAACAAGTGGACATCTCGTAATCTGCTCAACGTGCCGTCTACCACACTGCGCGCACCCAGCGAGGAGGAGGCTGCGGCCCAGCTCAAGCTCGGTACGTGCGATTGAACATACTAGATCAGGATAATAAGTAAATTACTTTAGATTAGTCATAATATGTTGTGATAAAATAGACTTCATTTTATTATATAAAAAAATCAAAATCAAAAATTATTTATTCATTTAGGTATCACAGATGATACATTTATATACGTCAATTATCTACTATTATTATATATAATTTACATGTAATGCCCATATTATAAGACATATGTAGCTATGGGTATTACAGGTCCTTTATAAGGAGGAGAGGAAATGGCGAAAGCCGCAGTTAAATAAAATAATAGTTTTAATACAATTATTGCCTAACCTGAGCGGAACTGGGTACAGAACCACTCAACCGTATAATAATCTTTGATAACAAGTCGTGCTTTTGTTTATTTCTTAAACAAATCTATATAAAAGTGCTGTCACTTAAATAATGTGTGTGTGTGTGCGTGTGTGTGTGCGTGCAGACGAGCAGGCGCCGGCGCAGCTGCAGCTGCTGGCGCGCGCGGCGGTGCGGCGCGCCATGCGGCGCGGCGTGCTGCGGCGCCACCCCGAGCTGCGCGAGCCGCCGCGCGCGCCGCCGCCCGCGCGCTGCCCCAGCCGCATCTGCATACCCATAGAGCCCGGCAGCGCCGTCGGTCAGTACCCATACGTTTAAACCACTTGAGTTACCATTATTTTTGTATATATCCTTATAGACATATATACTCTTAAATATGTATTTTTATATATTATGTTAACATTTAGTAGGATTGGAATTTGGATGGGACTTTATAAGTAAGCTTAAGAGGTGGAGGAAGGAAATAGTAACTTGACATGTTTCAGCTTTTCAATTTTCGTAATTTTATTTACATTGTATTTATTTTTTGCAATTACCAAATTTTTTAATTACAATACTTAGATCCCAATTTTCACCATGTTGCTACAAAAAATATGTTAAACATTTTTCTAGACTAAACTTATATAACGTCCATTACTTAGCTAACTAATATACATATTATTCTTAATTCATTAACTCCTTTCATTAATGTTCAATTTGGAATTTATGTATAATAAACTTAAATTGCACTCATGTAAAGAACAAAACCGTTTTCCTGAACAGAGGGTCTGAACCTCCTGCACGACTTGGACAGCGAGAGCGGCGGCAACGAGATGAACGCACTCCTCAGCCTGGTAATCAGTATGGGACACAACCGACTAGCGGACGCGCTGCGCTTCGACAGGGTCGACGCCAACTCCACAGACACCTCCGACGATGAGGAAGATCAGGAAAACGACGATGAGAACGAGGAAGAGGGAAATGGAGAAGATGAAGAAACTGGAGAACAGACTGATAATAATAATCAAAACGAACCAGCATCGGATTCATCAGACCATCCACGTGATACTTCTGACTCTGATGATACGAGGCCTCCAAGACCTCGCAAGAGATCAGATAGACCTTCCAATTTGAGGCATAAACGTCTGAAACGGTCTCACAGTGAGGATTTGGATGATCCAAGACTTCCTCCCGGGTGTAGGGTTGTGTTCTACAAGAATAAAGGAGAAATGTCCACTTTAAATAAGGAGGTACAGACCAGCTCTGAAGATCTGGATCGGGAGGCGGCTGATCGATCTGATCCGAGGTCGTCGGGGTCAGGTGATGATGATAGTGCTCATGGAAGTGTGGTTAGTAGGATTTTATAGTAACTAAGCGAAAAAAAAATAATTTTTAATAATGGAACCCTCCTACAACAATTATTTATGTGCTTGCAATATTCATAAAATTAAGATAATATATATTCCATACTTCACAGGGACCAACAAGGGCGGACTTACCGGGTGTGCCATCAGAAGTAGAAATAGATTTGGGACCCAAAATAGCACAAGAGGCTTCCACGTCAAATACTGAAATGGAGTGGGAAGAGAGTAGGACAGAGGAAGAGGATGATGAAGTAGAAGGGAAAACTAAGCTCAAAAGAAGAAAGCTGGACAGTGGTATTGAAGAAATGACACCGAGCACTTCGTCAGAAGATAAATCTAAGAGTGAATCGGAAAGTGATCAGTCAGAGCGATCGGGTGTTGATAATGCTTCAGGTATTTAAATAATTTTATTGATTTATTTTTTAAATTTAATATTAGTTATAAGTTATTGGACTTATAAAATATATTCAAAAAATTCTACTTTGTCAAGTGTTGTCGAGCTAGAAATATATATATTCTAAAGGAAATATTAAAATTAAGATTATTTTGTTATCTGTTTAGTTTACATTTTTATTCACAAACTCTGCAAGGCCAGATTATATCTAAGAGGCCATCATAATGTAAACCAATATTAAACCACGTTTGAACTGTCCAGTGCTAGCCGGCTGTCGTACACCGGCGCGGGCGGAGGAGGCGACGGAGGCGGAGTCGGAGGCTGCGGAGGCGGGGTCGGAGGCGGCGGAGGCGGGGTCGGATGTGGAGGAGTGCGTGCGCGCGCACCTCGCGAGGAGGCGGCGGCGCGAGGCGAGAGGCGGGGACGCGCGCCGCGTGCGCCTCTCGCTGCTCATGAAGCAAGCAGTCCGGGAGCTGCCGCTGCCGCACGCGCTCAAGAAGTTAGTGTAGCTTCTTTTTTCTTCTTCTTCTTCTCTAGAATTATGGCGTTTCGAGCGTAATAGTTGAAAACAATTCACTACGCCAATACCGCGTTGAATGGAAAACACAACAAGAACAATGCATGTTTAAAAGAGATCCAGTATAAAGCTTTAGATATGAATTTATTACGTAGTAGTAATCTGATGACTTGGCAATAGTTGTACTTAAGCAATGTGCTTTTAATTAAAAAGCAATAGGATAATATTATATATTAATATATATTTTCCTTTTTAATAGATTCGTCAATTTGGGTCGTTGCTTTGAGTTCTAAGGACATCACAACGAGCACCACCACTCAGTCATCTTTGGTGTCACAATAACCAAGTAGAATAGATAGAATATGAATGTGTTATGTATTGACAGCTTTTATTGTTTCGAGATTGAGAAATACTAGAAAGGACTGATTTATAGTCATTTATATTATTATGTAAGTTGGTAAGTCTGTTTCTACACACTGATTGTTTTTTGTACTTTACTATGAATATTATTGTTTTTAATTATTATTTGCCGTAAATGAAAACAAAATAAGAATAAATACATGTTACAATTTGTCGTTTGTAAGTAATATTTTCTTCAATTGAAAATTCAAAAGCATTTTATTACAAATTTATGTACTTGTAAATTGTTTTTCATATAGTATATAGTATATTATCAATTAGGATTGTGACACACTGATCTAATTTGATGAATATTATTTTATAATTTGTATTTGTGTAATATTTTTTTCATTTTTCCTTCTCGTATGGCGTTGGGTTCCCACACACGAATATTATTTGAAATTTTGGATAACAGAGAATGTAGTGTTTTGACACTAAGTCTTACCTAATCAGCTTTATGTGTGGTCTTTTTATACTCATTGATTTATATATACAAAGTTTTTTTAAATATATGTTGATGAGATCCTTTCCAAAGAAAAAGATAAGTTCAGATCTCGAAATAAACTGGAATTAATATCTAGATTTTAGTTTATCTCAATAGGTTAGTGTGCTACACTCGCTAGATAGTTTTACTCATACTCTTGTCATACCAAGTACTTGTGGCTTTTTGTACTAAACATTTGGTTTCAAATTAGTTGGAGACTTAATTATTGGGTTATTGATTGAGAATTATATTAATTTTAAATATTATTTGCATGTTTTATTTAAAATTTGTATAGTAATTTTTAGACATTTTTGTGTGTATGGCTCACAATGTTATGGTAAAAATGTATATATATGTACAACTTGGTAGTACTTGGTGTGGTGAGGGAACTGTTGTGTCACTATTGCTTTAGTATTGTGTCATTTTTGTATAAAGTATATATTTTTAGTTTTAAATAGTTATGTATGTTGAATAATGTAATCCAATTGTGATCTATTGTGGGAATCGAACCCACGACCTTTGGTAGCTAGATCTTTAGCTTAGTTTATAATATTATTTGACTGTAAAATATTATTTATATTTATTTTTATTGATCTATATTAAAGCAATAGTGTTACGAATAAAAAATTGTTGAATTATTTGTCACATACCTCTATTTATGTATGTAACTAAATATATATTGTAAATAGATTACTTTCACTGTTTTTGTTGCAATTGTATGATTTTATTGTAATTATAATTTAGTTATGTCATTATATTATAATGTAGGCACGTTTTAAACTAAGCGATGATTTAACGTTACTACAGTCGTGACGTTTTTGTTTAGATTACTCCAAGCGTATAGTTGACGACGTGGCAGTTATAGTAAGTAATGTACTAATAAATATATAATCAATTATTTAAAAGTTTTTTCTTTTTTTTAATTTAAATATTTCCTACTTGATTAAACATGTGGAGAACATTCAGAAGCTTTCAAAATGAAATATGATAATGCCTTTTGTTTGATATTTGTTTTAAGTGTTTTAATTCTATAGTTAATTCAAAAAGTTATTAGTACTAATATTTGAATAAAGCGAATTCTTATGACACTTTAGTGCCTTTTGAACGTTCTAACTTTTAAACCTTTTTTTATCCCTAGAAAGTGTTAATCTAATTAAAAGAAGTGCATGTGGGCGAGGTTGGGTTACCATTACTAAAATTACTTTTAATAATCAGTCATAAAAAAGGATTACAAAATGTATCTAAAAAAAAACGTAATAACTATGCCACTACCAATTTGAGAAGTAATTGTTATATAGTTCACGATTCTCGTTGTAAGTATTCGGAAAATGGAGGGAAGTGTTAAAGAGAATAATTGTTGAATCAACGCTGATGTTTTCTAAAAATACTTTTATTTATAAATACATTTACAGGTGAGTATTTACCGGTGGGTGCTCTGTTATGTACACTTGCCTTTATAATACAGGTTCATAGTAAAAAATTAAGCCTCAATTGACATCTGTCATATGCATAATATGCACAATATAATATAGCTTATCTGTAACCAGTAGTAACTTTTGAAACATTTTCATCATAACTTTAAAATAAATTATCCTAATATAAAGGCTTATGTGATAATTGATTTTAAATTTTCAAAACAAACCCGCACTGAATGTCTTTTTAACTACAACCTACAACCAAAAATCGCTAACACCATTTCGCAGAGTGCACCTTGCCGTTGACTCGTATGTGCATTGTCTCGGGGTAGAGGTCGTCGGCGGCGGGCGGGGGGTGCGCGGGGTGCGCGGGGGGAGACGTCAGCCCGTTAGACTTCCTAGAGGGCCGGGGGGTGGCGCGCCCCGCGTCCCGCACCCGCTCGCGCGCCCACTTGTCGGCCGCGTGACTCCGCTTGACCGGCCTCTTCGACATGTTCACGTCGCTCTGTGACGGCGGTCGGCTGTTCGACTCCGATTCGCTACCGTTTATTAGGGAATGTGCGCTTTTTGCCTTGTGCAGGGGCAGTCTGAGAGGTTTCCGCGGCGGTGTTGGTCGCGTTTTGACCTCATCCTCGTTCTTTATGTAGTGGCTGAGCCGGGAGCAGCTTTCGGACGCGTAGTCGAGGCGCGGCGAGCTGCTGTAGATGTCGCCGTTGGGAAAGTCCGAGCATTCTGATTCGAATTCCGATGATTTAGCGCTCCGGGAGTGCTTGGACGAGCGTCTGCTCGATTTGTGTGCATTTTCCAAAACCTTGCCAGTCTATTCTGCTGTAGACATAGTTCTTTTCTGACTCCAATTGTATATTTTCGACGCTTTCATTCTTCTTCATTTTGCGGAGACGCTGCGAACGTTTGAGTTGTTCTATTATTGACAGAGTCTTCCTTTCCGCCCAGTTCGTCTTTTTGATACTTTCCTCTATTCGTTCGGCGGCTTTCTTGATCTCGTTCCGACGTTCGCAGACATTGGATTTTGTATCTTTTGTGTCCAAGTCGCTGTCGGACCTGAAGTGCTCTTCTTTGGACCGACTATAGCGATCTTTCAACCGTTGCTTTTCCATGTGCCTTTGGTTTCGTTCTATCATCCTAATAGCCGCATCGGTCTCTGTGGTGTAGTCGTGGATGCAATGGTGGGAGAGAGAGTGACGCATTCTTCCAGCCCGGTGTTCTAAACTATGCGAGCTGTGGGATCTTCTGTTAGGAGTTGGAGACGTTCTTGGTGACGTCGCCAATCTAGAGGAAGCCCCTGATGCGTTAGACCTTGGCCTTACTATAGGCAAATTTGTTTCTGAACTATCCAGGCCAGGCAATTTGGCGACGATGGCTGTAATGTCTGGACCCTTTTGGAACACTTGTACTTCAGACTTGGGACTCGCTTTGGCTGGTTCTGATGTTATGTTGATATTTGTGACGTTCTTCTTTGATTTGTTCACCGTTATGCAGCTGTCATTACTGCTTACTGGGTGGAGCTGAAAAAAGTAAGTATTATATAGTGATTAATATCACAAAAAATAATTTCGTATAGCTTACTGATATAAGGTTAGCTTTAATAATTATTATTTATTTTATGCGTTATAAATTCTTCTAACTAGTTTTATTTATAATATTTATGGTAAAGTAAAGTAGTAATAACTATTTATTGTTATGTTCTGTAATTTTTTTATCAATAATTGTGGCTGTATTTCTGTTAACATTATTTAACTTTTTTTTTTATAATTTTGGTTACAATTCACTTAATTGTTACATAAGAAACAATCTTATTTTTTTCAAATCATTGCAACTTCCGTCTGTAATGATATTGATTGTTTTTAATTGATACCGATTATATAAATAATTTGTGTAAAAGTTTTATCAATTAATGCGATTATCATTCGAGTTGCGATTGATGCATATAGGTACATCACTAGCTCTAAGATATTTAAATATTTTATTAAATCACATCTAAGTTAGTATTGGACACCATGTTTTCGTTTCGTTTTAATTATATGACGATTGAGTGCTAACGATATTTATATATTTTTTATATCGACATTTTGAAATGCTACATGAAAAGTAAAAATACGCAATTAACTAAAAATTTTAACGAAATAGTTGGGTATGGAATTTCTTCACAAAAAGCTTCCTTCAGCGTAAATCTAAATAAAAAAAGAATAGATTACTCGTTTTATTTAATATTACGTAAAAAGAGGATATTAAATATAATGATGCCAGAACTAGGTACCTGTGTATGTACAGATAACAGTTCTGCAACTTGCTCCTCGAGGTACGAAATGCGGTGAGTGAGACGCGTGTTGTCTGACCGTAGACCCTCTTTGGCTTTCTCCGCATCTTCAGCTGCTGTTCGGAGAGCACCTAGTTCTGCTCGCAAGGAAGCCGCTTCGTTCTAGAACATTCATTAAAACATATTTTTATAAATATTTAAAGGTTTAAAACGTATTTTTGTAAATTAAATTGATCGCCATTTTAGGATATTGTCCTTTGGTAAAAGATAATGCTATTTGTTATATTTTTTTATTGGTTTCAAAGTGTTTTTCTACAATTAGTAAAAAAAAGCATTTGAAGAAAAGATTTACGTGATTTTAATTTCGTTAGAATTAATGTGACTTACTAATACAGAAAGAATATATTTTTATTTATACAGAAAAAATCCATTTTAGATACTTCTTATTGATATAATTTTTAAAGTGTTAATCCACACTGAGTATAGATGCACGGACCGGAAGAGATTGAAATTTTATGGTTTCTATAAGTATAATTTTCATATTATTCTCATAAATTAGTGTTTTTTTGCAACTGGGCAATTTGGATTCTAAAAATCAAAATATAAATACTTGAGTGAAAGCAGGCGCTGGCGGCGAGGTCTGTCCTCGAAGAAGTACTAAGCGATTGGGTGACATAGAGGCGGCGCGTCGCAACTCTTCCTGATTGCAGCCCAGCGTCGACGTGCCGTTTACTTCTAGGATTCTTTAAAGTTAATTTTGTTTTAGTATAAAAAGGTTAGTGTTCTGTATTCTATCATTAAATTAAGAGCGATAAAATTTAAACTGATTTATTTACGAATGATAATGATGAAAACAAAAATTTCCTGTGTTTTGTCAAAATTTACCTAAATGCAAAAAAATAAAAGAAATACATACACAGAACCTAAAATAACAATATTAATAGATCACTTCTAGGATTATCATCATATATAAAAAATAAAACATCTCAAAATAAAATGAGGATATTTTTCACAAAAAAAAAGAACGCTATCAAATTCGTTACAATAGATTAAGTAAATTACTTATATACAGCATGCTGGGTCCGAGACGAGTATTCATTTATTTTATATCCCATAAGCCCCGCCCTCGCTTTGGCTGGGAAAGCAAATTGTATGGACAGTACTATTAGTAATAAAGATTCACTTTGTAACAGCATCCTGTTCCTATATTGTTTCGTGATATATATTTATTATGTTATGTATGAAGCATTTAAGTAATATAGATATATTTTCATACATAGATATATGTTAACTTAAAATAACATACATATACAACATATATATATTCCAATACATACAATACAATATGAATAAAACAATAGCATAACGTGTTAATTTCTCTGTGGGATACAGAAAATAAAACATTAGCATAAAACATTTAATCGTCTTATTCGATTACGCTGTATTAAAATTCAACACCACATTTAAATATGAAAAGATAAAATAGTAACAAAATTATAAATAATCAAATCGACTTTCACCTTGTTTAGAGTTAATCTTAATTCCCTCAATTAACATCAAAAGATTATCAGAGATAATTAATATGAAAGAAATAATTTTTAAGTTCCAAAAGTCTGCATTTATATGAAATTAATACAATATACAATTTATACTCAGCCTTACCGGCAAGTAGGACAGTGTAATTATAAAATATATGTAAACATTTTCACTATTTGGATATTTTTTTTAGTTTAACGCTTTATCCCGCACATGGCAGAGCAGGCAAAGGGAACAGTAAGAACGTGGGAACTTAGTGTTAGACACTACATTGCTTAGTTCTTGCTTTCTCCGTCCCCACTTTCTTAGTTAGGATTTCTTTCTTAGTTAGGATGGACTTTCACGAATAATGCCTTAATTAGGTACTAAAGATGAATACACAAATACCTGTCTCCAGTTCTAACAGCGGGATTCTCGCTCCAGTCCACCACCGCGCCACTGCCGCGTATAACAGCGTTCCAGGCGCCCTCGCGGACGTCGGCCGACACGAGGAGGGCGGTGCCGCCACACTCGCGCACAGTGCTGTCGGAACAAATATATACGTTATTTTTTGTATATACATACATTATACATAATAATAGATCTAGTATAGTCATCAAGCAATATTATACGCATTGCACTGCTCATTCCCGCTATTTGAAATTTATCCACACTGGTTGGCTCGAAGAGATTTCTTTTAGAAATAAGCCCACCATTGTCAGTGATATTTTTTTATATTTCTTGATTGTAATTTTCATGTACAATACAGAATATACATATGGTGTTATAATTTCCATATATATTTTAGTAAAAAAGATTCCAGTTCGAATTTGGTGAATGATTAGAAGGTTTTTAAGCGTTGTTAGTCCTCTTGAGAAAATACTAGGAGCTACTTGCGAACGTGATTATTTTAAATATATAATGATTACGGCTTGATGGATCGCGCACGTCATATGTCATCTAGTTTCGTAAATATCCACAAGCTAATATGTAATTTATATAGTATAAATAAATCTATATAATATAGAAATTTTTATTTATAAGCTTCCTTTGGTAAGTCTCTTTATGACAGTGTTAAGACACTCCGAATTCTCACTTTTCACATTTCGAACTAACTAACACTAACCTAACGCCCGCGTTTTTGGCCCAATTGAGACTCGAACAGACATAATAAGATTTCTCTCATATAAACAATCCAGTTGTACTGGCACATAACAATATCCGCGGGTCGCCCCAGGTGCAGTGACCGTGAGGGCCCCAGGCCCGAGGTGTCTGTTATGATATGTACTAGGTACGTAGTTAGATAGCGTCACGGGCGAGGGCGCTCGGGGCACGGGTCGCTGACCGTCCGGTTGCCACGTTTACTGCTGTTGCTGGATATTAGTATTATTATACAATAAAATTATATAATATATTTTTGGAAAAAGTAGGGAAAATAAAATTAATATATATTCAATTAGTTTAACAAAACAACATCTCGAAATTGACGTCAGACGTTAATAATGACAAATAACTAACGCTACAACACTATTACAAAATGTTTAAAGAAATATACACAGATACAAACTGAATGAAGGTCTACTCTTTTAAATTAAAAAAAACACGCGCTTTCTTTCTCATTCTCTAAAAATTTAAACTCCATAAACAGTAACCTTATGATATATAAGCACTTATCTCCTTGAAAACTTGTCTAATTAATCAATGATTGCTCACAGATTGTGTTGAAAGTGTGTGTAGGTTGCTCCCACGTATATTACTCATACGTTGTAAACACACTAAAACCATGTCCTCCTAACACCTAGGCTTTGTATGGTACACCTACGACCTATTCTCAGGGCCTAAGTTCATGTTGTAGACCTTGTTCACCTCACGTGAAGTAACAATTGCCCTTGTGTACTTATTATTTATTGGATTGGACATGCTGTTAGATGTATAAGTTCCTTCGCTATTGTATCCAACAGATTGAATTTATAGGTGGAAATGTCATTATTAAAAATTGTTATTGTTATTATCAAGTTTAATATTTTTAATTTACATTCGGTTGTAAGTGATTTTTTTTTAGTTTCACAGTTTATCGCTCATAGCAGGGTAGGCAGAGAGTACTGAAGGAACCGTGTGTTAAGACACTCCGTTCACTGCCCCGCCTTTTCTAGGCATTGCGTGTTGAGTGGTGTAATTTAGTGCCGCTCTTCTTAAGTTACTACAGCGAAGAAAATGGACATGACAAAATCCATTCTGCCCGAGTGGGAATCGAACCCACAAACTGTAACGATTTTTCACAACTTTAAACGAATGAAACGTCATTTGTTACCTAAAGTGCACTTTGTGTACATATGGTAGAAAGAGAACAGAAGATATCATAAGAATCCCTAACATAAGAATCCCTATCTATATACTTATATACCTTATGTTTTTAATATTGCATGGATTATCAGGCCAAAATTATTATCAAATGTAGTTCGATAGCTCTAGGAGCACGAAAAAGTATTTTTAGAAATTTTATCAACTATTTTCTCAGTAAAGATCATAAAATGACACGAACGTTAACGCATTATTTATTTTTATTCTGTATGATTTTGGCAATAAGTTAAAAGTTATGGATGGTATAATTAAATCATATCAAACGCATTTGTAATTATTTTTATACAAAATACGTGCGCAAATTTAAGTACTTCACCAATTTTCACCTGACTTACAGTCATTAAATTGAGGACTGTCGTGGCGCAGAGGCGTAACGTCTGCTTGTAACGACAGTTTCTGGGTTCGATGCCCAGTCGGGGAAGATGGATTTTTCTATTTCCATTTTTTTCGCTCTGGCAATTAGCCAAAGCGCGGCGTTGAGTTCCATCACTCAACACGCAATGCCTCGAAAAAGGCGGAAAGCGGGGAAGGAGAAAGCAGGGAGTAAGCAACGGAGTGTCTTAACACTAAGCTCCCACGGTTCCTGCAGTTCCCTCTGCCTACCCTACCATGTGCGGGATAAAGCGTGAAGCTGAAACAGAATCCTTAGTAAAAAGACCTAGGAACGCGAATACTACTCGCACTTAAAACATATTTTTTATTACATCACACGGTGTGAACTATGAGGTCAAAAAACTGTAGAAAACAAAGCTTTTCCTGTATTTATCCTAAAAATTCTTAATAGAAGCTCACTAAAAAGTGCAATAAAAACAATATAGTCACGCTAACAGTACACGATTGGAACCACATTAGCGGTTATTTACGAAATCTACGTTTGTTAGAGCACGTTAAACGCACTGTTCGAGCAAAGCGTAGGTTTTCCCACGACCATCGCTCTCCACGCGCTGCGCCGCGCCGTGCGTCGTGAGGGCAGCGGAGCGAACCAAGGAAATTACATACAATAAGTTCAATAGTTTTGTGTTAAGTACAAATTCAATTTCCTATGATTACAGCCTAATCATTTTTAGTTATACATCTAGGACCGTACCGACAGAGGCGTATAGTCTACCTGTAAACGAGACGGTTTGTTGGTTTGATTTCCACTCGAGGAAGACGATGATGATAAAGACTCGGGATTTCTATTTTCTTCACTCTGGAAACTAGGCAAAGCGCGACGTTGAGTTCCGCCACTCAACACGCAATGCCTCGAAAAATGAGAAAAGCGGAGACGGAGAAAGCAGAGACTAAACAACGGAGTGTCTTAACACTAGGTTCCTATACACCCTGCAGTTCCCTCTGCCTACCCCGCCATATGCGGGATAAAAGCGAGAAGACATAAAATAAAAAAATTGTCGGAGTGTCTTAACTTAGTGTTAAGACACTCCGTTCCCTGCTTTCTGCCTTTTTTTGAGGCATGGCATGCTGAGTGACGGAACAAAACGCCGCGTTTTTCCTGGTTGCCAGAGCGATTAAAATGGAGAAGAAAAAAATTCATTCTCTCGAAGTGGAAATCCAACTCACAATCCGTCGCGTTCACGCTGACGTCTCTGCGTGACGATTTGTTGTTTATTTTTTTAACATAATAAATATTATCAGTAAAATTTCTTAAAATAGCGTTTATACAGTAGCATTTGTCTAGGAATATTCCCTAATATAGAACGTGGTGTAAATATACTGTTCAAAACCGGCTTTATCGAATCCTATAAGTCGATTCAAGATTTATGTCTTTTCTCACTATCCAGATTGTACGCGATTGTGTAGTCTCTATTGAATACTTAGAGCTACTGGCTTCATTATTATTATTAAACTAATAACTTATTATTTATTATGTACTTATCGTTTATTATGAAGCTTTTTTATAACAGGTTTTTATATGATAACTAGATATTTGTTTTGTATTTTTTATTTTATTGATACTGCAGAGGTTCAATAATTAAAATACTAAAAAATAATGTTTAAAATTGTTAATGCAGCGGGATTTGAACTCACGCCTACTTGCGAATCATGCAAAATAAATATATCCATAACGGTGCCATACTTATTAATACTTTTTTACTGCTGTTTCTTTATTAATATTCTTGACCATTACCATCAACATGTATATTTTATATATCCTTATATATGTATCCTTACATATGTATCCTCTTAACGTTGTCCACACAGTGTTGGAAGTAGCAAACATCGAACATTACTTTATAGGAGATAGATATCATTAAATCCAATGGATATACATCAAAGCTCGTATCACAGCTAAGATGTTAGATACGAGACGCCGCATAAGGCATGAAACGAACAACCGGCATT
This sequence comes from Dione vanillae, assembly GCA_037178615.1. Lineage (NCBI taxonomy): Eukaryota > Metazoa > Arthropoda > Insecta > Lepidoptera > Nymphalidae > Dione > Dione vanillae. The sequence goes on from JAZFAU010000099.1 coordinate 3,357,972, forward strand.
TAAGTCATTAATTTAATCTACAGTCTGTTATTATCCTTATTTCCAAGTACAAAGTACTATAATAGTAAAAAAGCTACATGTTCGCTGTAACAACTTAGGAAAGTGTTGAGCTTTAAAGGCACGTATACATTTTAATGTTGTTTGTGTTAATATCGAAAAAGGAAGTTTATAATTTGTAATGTTCTTAACGGAATAAAAATCAAGCTTTCTAGTTTTTCTTTGTTATATACAAAAACAATATTGTCGAAGAATAGAGACTATACTATTTAGAATAATGTTTTATTAACAAAGTCTTTCGAGGACAGTACCTTTATTCCGACTTGGCACCTAAATTCTCTGAATTGAATTCTCCAATCGCACAGTACGACACAAATTAATATATTATCCCCATCATTTGGGCACGTGGAACTCCACTACTGTGCGGTTCTGTGGAATAGCCTTCCTGAGGCAGTGTTTCCAGATCGATATGACATCATCTTGATGATATCATCAAAAACCGCGTCTTTCTCCATCATCTTAAAGGCCGGCAACGCTCTTATAACACCTCTGCTGTTACACAGGGCCGTAGTCGTCGGTGATCACCTACCATCGGGTGACCTGAACGTTCGTTTGCCTTGTCCTTCCCATAAAAAAAAATTCGAGACTGCATATTGATGATGGAAGTAAAAGCTTCGCTTTGTTTTAAGTTGCGCCTAGCAAGATCCCCAATCTTACTCACAACTATGTCTTCTGCTGTCAAACGTTGTCTCACTCCGTCAAGATCACAGTTTAAATAAACAATTATTTTAAATAATCAATCAGAATATACAAATCACTAAAACAATAAATACAAGAAATTTTAATTTTGATTGATTATTATAATAAAAAGGACTTGAACATCTGTCAGTTGAATATCATAATTAATTTATATAATTGGCTAAAACACTTTTTAGCCAATTATATAAATTAATTATAATATTCTCATAATCAAAAGTATGCGCTTAAAAAATATTTCAAAAAGAAATAGTTTCTTAAATATTTTGCAAATCAACATTTCTGTCGGTGAGAGCAAAGGAGCATATTCCGAACGTAAATTTTTCTGCATCTGTTGAAGTTAATACAAAAAAAAACTAAGTTTTCAAATAAAACCTGTTGCCAATCAGTCAGGGGTACTGCAAATGGCTCTAAATGTTAATTGCGATTAAGCTCATGTTACAAAACAATTAAATTTTATTATAGCACTTTGAAATATTTAATCCACTTTTAATGTCAATTAAATTGGTCAAACTGAATAACGTGTTTTAACGATTGTACTCAGTGACAAGCTCTAAGAGTAAATTTGTTATTTACACAACAAAAGTGCTGTGTGTCGGCTGGTATAATTCTGTGGTATCTTTAGGATTCCGTATTTCAAATAGAAACAAAGTAATATTATAAGGGTTGTATAAGATCAATTCGTTATCTTTTTGTCCCTGTTCATCTGTCAATATATTTTTTTCCATCCATTAATATTCGTTATGATACGTGACAATATAATATAATAACTTATAACTATAAAATATTATAAATTCCATAATTAATTAGCTTCAAGCTTTATCCCGCTCGTAGCAGGGTAGGCAGAAGGAACCATAGGGTATTAAGACATTCCGTTTCCCGTTTTTCGCCTTTTTGAGAATGGTAAACGAAATAAACTCCTCCGTTTACAGGCAGAAGCTCACAGCTTCACATATCTGTGCCCCGACGACCCTCTAAATGTCATATGTATATTATAAATATATGAAACATGCAGTTAAGTACTGAAATAGATTATTCAATATTATTTGTAGCTAGGTATAATGAAGAAAACGCCTCTTACATACAAGATACCTCCTACTTATAAATTTTCCTAGAAATATAAGCGATAAGCTTTATAAAATTGCGAGTGTTTAGTTATAATTGGTAATAAAACCAACGATTACTTGTAGTGTATAATATCTTATTATGGGTATATATATATATACAGGTATATTATGTGCTTAAATTTCAAATACTACTCGAGCTGTAGCTGCATATTAACTTGCTTTATCTGTGGAGACATCTTTTGACGTAAGGTTTGCTGACATTTTTTTCTTATAGGAATTTTAACGATAAACCTTGGTAATTTAATAACTCTAAGTTTAGACTAACGAGAAAATTGCAAATATAAAAAGTCATAATAAAACTAACCTAACCTAACCACGATCTTTACGTAAAGTCCCGTGACCTCGTGAAATAATGAAAACCAAAATCGCTTTAAAGAATGAAATGTAAGGGAAAGTAAAGTTCATACTTCATAGTCCTTTATTTAACAACCGCAAAAGGAAACCGCGTGCTTTCCCTTTTACTTCAATAAAGTATACGAAAATTTGTATTCCATTGTGAAAATCTCACAACAGTGATGAAATCAAAAGTGCTTTTAACATTAACATTCAAAAACTGTCATATTTCTTAATGGTGTGCAGCTGGTATTTAGTTTTTAATAACAGGTATAAGTTTGACAGGTATGAGTTTAAAGGCTGCTTTGATGTTAGGTTTCGATTTTTAGAATTATATTAACAGAAATTATGTGAACAAAAAATCTTATAAAATATGATTCTGAAAATATATCAGTTTATGTGTTTTATATGTGAAGTTCTTTTTTTTTTTTTTTTTTTTTTAGCTTCACGCTTTATCCCGCACATGGCAGGGTAGGCAGAGGGAACTGCAGGAACTATAAGAACCTAGTGTTAAGACACTCTGTTACTTAGTCCCTGCTTACTCCGTCCCCAGTGAAGTTCTTGTCTATAATATTATTTAAGGCGTTTATTCGAATATATTATTTTTAATATGTTGTGTTAATACCTCGTGGATAGCTTAAGTATAGTCACTTCCTTTTCGTGTTATCGAGATATGACGACAAATTTTATAATTTTTTAAAATAAAAAAAAACAGATTTAATACAACGTTCATAATACGAATCCAAAATTTAATTAAGTCATTTTTTTATTATAATTCTTATAGGTACTACATATCTATAACATAGTTTTAACGCCCCATTTTCTAACCGTTATATATTCCCATAACATATTTTTCGTTAAAGCACCTCAAGGCGTGCAAATTGCAGTTATAGCTCTAAATCGTGAGTAAAATAAGACAATGTGAACGCAGCTAGCTCGCAATAATTAGTCGTAAATTGATCGATCAAAGTCATTTTTACTTCCGTCTTAATGTGCACCGTTTTCACCCATTAGTCTCGTTAGCGAAAAACGTGGGATTTTTAATTCAAGTGCAACTTACTATAGCTGATTGTATGCTATGATTAAATTTGTATATTATTTAATTAGTGTTAAAATAGTTATATAATATTTTTATGACTTTACAATGGATACAATAGGGATAGAAAAATACTTAAAGAAAAGTTTAAGAAAGGATTTGAACTCGCACCTCCAAACAAACCAAACGTTGTAAGCGCTCTGACCCCTAAGCCATGTGTTCTTCATCAAGCCGCGTCGATATTCTTATATAGCATATCATCTCCGTAGGGAGACTTATACAAGCGAAACAAGCACTACTGGCCCCTGGACTCCTTCGCATCTCCTTAATTTTTTTACATGTCAGGAGGATGTTCACAAAACTGAACTGGATTACACGATACCTCAGTAGTACTGACCATTGCTTATATATATTAAAAGTGAAATTGGTTGTAATAACTGAAAAGATTCCTAGAATTCATGTTAATTCATTCTTCTTCTGTAATATCTATTATATGCTGTTATAAAACTGTAGATTCGTTGAAACCAGCACTGCAGTACAGTCACAAAGGTGGCCCATATTTACTTCTATTATCGACAGCAATATGCCTATCCAAATCAAGTTCGCGTCATCTGTCTCTACTAATGTATTATTCGCAGATAGAGCAATGACCACTTCGTTTACTTGTTCCTATATTTTTTTTTAGCTTCACGCTTTATCCCGCACATGGCAGGGTAGGCAGAGGGAACTGCAGGAACCATAAGAACCTAGTGTTAAGACACTCCGTTACTTAGTCCCCGCTTACTCTGTCCCCACTTTCCGCCGTTTTCGAGGCATTGCGTGTTGAGTGGCGGAACTCAACGCCGCGCTTTTGCCTAGTTTACCAGAGCGAAGAAAATGGAAATAGAAAAATCCATCTTCTCCGACTGGGGATCGAACCCAGTAACCATCGCGTTACAGGCAGACGTTGCGCCTCTGCGCCACGACGGTCCTCTTTCCTATATCTTTTCTTAAATAATTAAAATATTCCCACATAAATTTTAGCTACTAATATATTTACAATTTGGAATATATTCGACCCTTGTTATGTCAGCAGTACAGTATAGATTTATGTGTAATATAAAGAACTTCTTAATAGAGTAATAACTCACGTCCCATGTGAATTGAATATGGGAAACAGTAAAAATGGTTGAAAAACTATAATTCAACTAATCCTGAATACAATGCCTTAGGGTATCATACAATTTATCAATATAACGTTATTTTTGTTGTTACATGTTTTTAAGATTTTCTTCGTAAGTATGTTTGTATGTAGTGTAGAATGGTTCATTAATCTCTTTAATTTATTATATACCAATCTTAGAACGTATAGCTCTTAAGGATGCACACATATACTATATACACTACGTTTTCCTCGGTATCTTTAAAAAACTATTCACATTTTTAAAACTTTTGACATTTTGATCATCTTTATAGTTTTTAAGAGCAGCAGCTAATTAATGTTCATTGACATATAATTGTTGTAAGTCTAATTTCAGTTACTAAACTAGTTATTATTAGAATGTTATTGAAGGTAGTGGTTTCATATGGAAATATATTTTAGATTTTTGGTAGAATAAACTACAAGTGAGGGTCGTCGTGGCGCAGAGGCGTAAGCATCTGCCTGTAAACACGGTTTGGGGGTTCGATTCCCACTCGGGGAAGATGGGCTTTTCTATAGTTTTCTTCGCTCTGGAAACTAGGCAAAGCGCAGCGTTGAGTTCCGCCACTCAACACGCAATGTCTCGAAAAAGGCGGAAAGTGGGGAAAGCAGGAGTGTCTTAACACTAGGTTCATACGGTTCCTGCAGTTCCCTCTGCCTACCCTGCAATATACGGGATAAAGCGTGAAACTATAAAAAATAAAAATAAACTACAAGTTATGTAGATATACTTTTTTTAATGCAATCCATAATCCATCGTAACTCTTTCAAGTACATTTCCGATGTCTCAACAGCTCCGCACTCGCAGCACATCTTTACTTTCCGTTGAAAGATTAACCTACATTCGTCTATTTAGATATTTCCCACCGATTAAATATATAAAAGAATCGATGAAAGCGGGAGCCGCCCCCGACGACCGCCTCACAATGAGAGTGGCGCAACTTGTAACAATTACTGACAATTTACAATTCGCTACTATCGTGTCATCTTTACGGCTTTTAAAAGCGAACTTAAATTATGTGACCCCATTTCTAGTTGGAATTCAATTGAATAGAAACATTATATGTTGTAAGACGCTAATGATTGCATTTCTTAGAGTGGTTTGTTATTACGTAGCAATCTGACGAGCTGGTCACCAGTTCAAATATGAGTGAATTTGGTTGGGTTTTAAAATTATTTACTTGATTCAGACACATGCTCCTTCACTCTTCACACACTAAGTCGAATAAGCAAAGGGAACTGTTCCCCGCTTCCTTTCGGGAATCAACGCTGCATTTACCTTGACCTTGTTACTAAATAATTCTCATTCTCCCCGAGTGGAAATTGAATCTACAAGCCGTTGTGTTTACAGGCCGAAATGAAAGATGACAAGAATGAAGTTAGCCTCAGTGCCATGACGATCCCTAAACGCTGTATATGAAATTTTGAAATAATTATAAATATTTGTATACCTTACTTGAGATAAACATTAGTTTGTATATTAGATACTGTTCAAACAAATTTATAAGCTTAATTACAAAAAAAATATTGAATATAAGTAACTCCCAAGTAGAGAAGCTTATTTTTAAAAATTTTTGAACAAATTAGACCATACATTACTTCGTAAAACTCTCAAATGAAGACGTATACGTGTACGTCGTTATCACGTAACAAAGTATAATTACCGTGTCGTTACGATTCTCATAAGAACGTCGAATGTGAACTTTGATGTGTAGATCATAGATATTTTATAATAGCATCCATTCTAAGAATATATTATGTATGTATTATTGAGAAGTTATTGTATAATATTTTTTTGTGTCAAATGAAAGTTGAAAAATCGGTCAAGTGCGAGCAGTACTCGCGACCTGATGGTTCTGTACCAATACTTTGACTTGTATAAAATTGGCATAAACACCCATATCTTTAATTTACGTTGTCATAGAAGTTTGCTTTTTTCTGCACGACTTATATATTTCGATTAATATATTTCGTCTTTACTTAATTTCGTCTAGATCACTTCACTTGATTTAGAGAAATTGGTATTGACAGACGGACAACAAACAAAATCCCGTTGGATTATTGTACTTATCTCTTTAGTTAAGAAACCTTTAAAACAACAAATGTGTGTATTATTCGTTGCATTACTAAGAACTGTTCTCTATTTAGTATACCTTAACTATCACAAATTTGTAACTATTCATATATTATTAATATATTGAAATAATAAACACATATGAGTCAAATCCCGCTGCGTTCAAATTTTTATATTTTCATGGATTAACACTATAAAAATCATAAAAATATATATAATAATACCTGTACAGAGTGACTCGTTGCGCGCGCGCAGCCGCCTCCGCCTGCTCCATGAGTAGAGTAAGCGCGCGTGCTTGTTCACTTAACGTCAGGAGTTCCAACTCTTCGCGCCCGATTGCGTATTGCAGCTCAGCTTGTTCTATCCGTGTGTCTATGTTTCTGGGGAAATTGATTTTTATCACCATTATATAAACTGTAATGAGACACACTAACAAAAAGATAAATCATACGTAAACATATTATACATTGAGGACCGCCGTGGCGCAGAGGTGTAATCGTCTGCCTGTAAACGCGACGGTTTGAGGGTTCGATTCAAACTCGGGGAAGATGATTTTTTTTATTTCTATTTTTCTTCGCTCTGGAAACTAGGCAAAGCGTGGCGTTGAGTTCCGCCACTCTACGCGTAATGCCTCGAAAAAGGCGGAAAGCGGGGACGGCGAAAGATGGAACTAATCAACGGAGTGTCTTAACACTAGGTTCCACGGTTCCTGCAGTTCCCTCTGCCTACCCTGCCATGTGCGGAATAAAGCGTGAAGCTTTAAAAAAAAAATTTTTTTTTTTTTTTTTTTTTTTTTTTTTAGCTTCACGCTTTATCCCGCACAAGGCAGGGTAGGCAGAGGGAACTGCAGGGACCGTGGGAACCTAGTGTTAAGACACTCCGTTGCTTAGCCCCTGCTTTCTCCGTCCCCGCTTTCCGCCGTTTTTGAGGCATTGCGTGTTGAGTGGCGGAACTCAACGCCGCGCTTTGCCTAGTTTGCCAGAGCGAAGAAAATGGAAATAGAAAAATCCATCCTCTCCGACTGGGGATCGAACCCAGTAACCGTCGCGTTTACAGGCAGACGCTTACGCCTCTGCGCCACGACGGTCCTCGGTCGACGGATTATTTTTCTTATAATTAAAATAAGTTTTTAAATTAGTAAAGTTTTGTGGTCAGTTCAAACTTGTTTCAATTATATATTATAATTATCAATTGTATATATTGTATATGTTTAAGATACGCTACGTAATAAGTAAAATGATTTAAAAATTAATTTAAATGTTGCTTTTGTGTCTAAAAATGAGCAATAACTAAAGATCGTTTCAAACAAGCCAAATTCCTATATAGTATTTATTACATTTATTATAATATTTTTTATTTAATTTTACCAGGTACCTGTTATACTTACTCAGTAACATGTGTCTTCTCCAAGCGTCGTTTCAATTCAATGATGTTAGACCGTCTAGTCTCCAGCTCTGATCTGACGGAAGCTGCTCTCTCCTCCAAAGCCTTGCGCTCGTCGTGTGACAGTGGCGTTCTGTCTTTACGTGGGGAAGAACACGGCGATGACACTTGTGCAGCGAGACGCGCCGCACTTAGGGATGCGCTCAGCTGTTTTTTGAGACTGCAAATAATATTCTGATGTTAATAATTAATAAATATAATATTATATAAAATATGTAAATATTTAAATCTGTATGTTAATGAATCTATCTATTATCTAAACTATGTTACATATAACTTTGTTATATATGTATTTATTTTATTTTTATTAACTAATTGCACTCAACGACAGAGTATAAATAAACGCTACGGAATAACTACATCACAGCACTACGTATGTTAATTATAGCACAGATAATATATTGTGATTAACATAGAGAAGATCCAAGAGGTCATAACCCCCATAACTCAACGTTTTATGCGCAGTTTATTAGGTCTTTACAGAAACGAGTTTCGCCAGCGTTTAAGCATCATTTCTCAAATTATGCCAATTAAGTTATTTAAAACGTCGCGTGGGGTATATTTCACTAACGGGATATTTTTCTAGGAAGAGTTAAGAAACGTTTATTTTACGTTATTAAGTGTTGCCATTTAAATCACTACGACTTAGATCTAAACTAAAGTATTATTAGAACAAAAAAATTAGAAATCATTACATGCAAGTTAGAAGACAGTTATAAAATATTAGTATTATAAAAAACAATAACAATATATAAATACTTCTGTATCAAAGTATCCTTGTCAGACAGAGCTGCTCGTAGTGTCTCCAGTTCCCTGTTAGAGTCGCGCTGGCCGCTGCGTCGCCGGGCGCCCGCCAGCGACACCTCAATACTCGCCATCTGTTCAAACGGTACATATTAGGTAAGCTAAATATTAAATAGAAAAGAAAGCTGTATTTAAAGCTACCTACAGAAGTGATGTTCGTATTTCATATTTATATATTTTCATATATTTTAGTCATTGACCTCTATTTATGTATATTGTACACATCTGTTTCATTTATTCCTTGCATTGATTGAGAATTGTGATTAAAGCATTATACAACACAAACAACGGTTTGTGGTTTCATAAACGATTTATATAAAAGAGAGAGAGAGAAGCAAAGAGAGAGAGCGTAAAGATTCAATGGTCCACCACGATGGCCATATTATGCTGTTATCTTACCACTTTATTCTATATAGTATATTTTATAAAAAATAATTATGCCTTCTGTCTCGTAATTTTTCAATGCCCATATTTATTGATGAAATAACGAGTCAACTTAAAAAAGCGCAGAGAAATTCTAGTAAATCCCACCATATATCTTTTATCCTCATAATTATACTGGCAAGAACATATGCAAGCGTCCGTTATGTTGAAGGCGTGGTTCGATAAATTATTCGATATATCACATGAACATTGATGCATATTGCAATCTCAATCATATTTTTTCTAAATTCCATATAATTTCACCATTTAAATAAATTAGCAGCAGATTTTTTCATTAATTACAGTATGTCGTAAATTTAGGCTTTGTTCTACGCAACTGTGGAGCTTTTAAAGAGGCTCGGACTAAAATTTCCCTGTACACTGCCTTAGTACGTAGTAATTTAGAGTATTGCTGCACGGTGTGGAATCCACACTATGAGATTTACAGCCACAGATTAGAGCGGGTTCAAAAAGATTTCTTTGGCATCTGTCCTATAACCTTAAGTTGGCTGGTAGGCTGTACAGCTATGAGGATAGATTGTCACATTTTGGAATTCTTTCTCTTCGCGATCGAAGACAGTTTCTTGACAATCTTTTTCTCTTCAAATTAATTAATGGGTCCACAGACTGTCCATACCTATTGGCTAAGATGAGGAATAATGCTTCAAGAAAATTTTCTAGGCCATCTGTATATACACCTTTTACCGAAAAATTAACGCATTCTCGTCTTGGGCGTTTCTCACCCATTAACAGAATGTGCATTAATCATAACATCATATATAAAACTGCAAATGAAGTTAAAAGTAAACAAGAATTAAATTCAACAGAAGTAAAAACCATTGACATTTTCGATAACAAGTTGTATAGTTTCAGAAATCAGTTGCTAATGTATTTCAATAATAATTAATTATTTTTTATTGTAATTTTTAGTATGGATTTATATTTGCAATCTTGATAAAGACTTGGATATTGTATATCCAATTTTTAAATTTTATTGTGTATTTTATTGAGTTTAATTTCTCATTGTTAATTTAATATTTTTATTTTTCACAGATATTTTAATTTTAATTTATTATTGTTGATTGATAATTTTCCTTTATTATTATTCTATCACAAATAAATTAATGCAACTTAATTTTTTTGTTTTTAATTTTTTATAGTTATAATTAATTCAATTTTAACTTTTTTATGTATCGTTGTTAACTATAATTTTCTGATGGTATTATGTAACACTTGTAAAAAAGTAGTCACTAAGAAATATTGTTACAACATTTTATTCCTTGTAATTGTTAGTGTTCTGCTTGTTGGTGTTCAAATAAATAAATAAATAAATAAATAAATAAATAAATAAATAAATAAATAAATATAGAGATTTTGCTTATATTACATTGACGTTGTAAACGAACTAATTGCCAATTACTAGGAAAAACGAACTAAAATAAGATTAGGACTATTATTTAAAATAAAATAATTATTAACAATTGAAAATGATTTCTTAGAGTAAATAATCATTAGGTATTATATATTCAATGGCTAGCTCTAGTTTCGGTCAAATGTATCTATTTAGATTATAATGAAATAATAGTAGTTTTACATCAGTATTAAATTTGTTTAACCTTGATTAAAAATATTTAAATGATGAAAAAATACACTTTTATTTCATTTTGGTAACATTACAAAAACATATTGGTATAAAAATTATATAATAAATTCTTTTAAATAAACTCTCATTTTTTTTCTAAATAATTTACAATATTACAAAGAGACGCTATGACATTACCATTATATATTAACTATAGTAATTTCACTATAACTCGCGCCACGCGTACTAGACCGCTTGACGTGACAAATTGCATGCGCGCGCGCAGGACTAGTGGCAAATTGACGTATAAATCATGACAATCAACTAGCATCTTCCTAATGACACCTGCTGAGGACCGATAAGTCTTTTTATGTTTATCATTTTACAATTTGCATGTATATATTTATTTTCTATTAAGTATTTTTTTTTGTATTTTAATTTATTACCGTATATATGGTAAATAAATATCGATATACTACTATCTATATACGACTAATGTATTGAATCTAATATAATTGAATTATAATATATACTAATAATAGCTAAAAAGTATGTTTGGTTAAAGGAACTAATCTCAGGAACTAATAATGCGAATTTAATATTTTGTGTCGAAAGACCATTTTTTTCAATGAAGGCCCACTGCTTCTCCGGCTGTTAGAGTGCCATGGGTGCTCAGAGCGCCTTTTTTAACGCTTGTTAAGTATATCAAACTAAAAAGTAATTAATAATAATAATAATAAGTAGAAAAACAGTAATGATCGAAAAATATTATAGTAAAAAAGCGTGAGGCGCTTTGTGCCATATTTTTCGTACATCAAGCAACTGAAACTATATTGTGAATATTTACAAAGATGAGGGGTAAGTTGAAAAGAAATGACTACTAATGACTATTTTTCACCAATCCGCCTTTTCGGGATCTTTAAAACGATAGCAAAAGTTAATTTAAGTCAAAAACTCGCTTCTCCAAGTGTCCGCAATTAAAACGCTTCAAGGAATAATATATAATGATTTTACTTTTTACTTAGTTATTTTAGCCTCAATCCATTCACAAGGTCCGACGCCCGGGAAAAGGATCCGATGCTCGTGCAATATTTCAACGAAGTTTGAAATTAAAATTAAATTTAGAAAACGTCTCCAATAAATCATATTCTTGTTACATTAATGAGTCGCCATAAAGTGAACGTTCCGCATTTAAATTAAGCTTTTATAATAATTTTGGTAACATTTATGATTTTTTTACAACAATAAATATAATATTTTAAAAAAAAAAGATTTTTTATGAATATTTGTAAAATGTAACTTATTATTATTTATAACAAAAAAAATCAGATAAAACAGTTTAACTCTATACCACTATATCCCGCGTAAAAGCGATAGAAGAGTTTAGTGGCGGAACTTAACGCCGTGCTTTGTTTTGTTGAGATAACTTTGAAAAATCCTATTTCTCGATAAATGACGTGTGAATACGTTTCCAGTCAGATGCAATACCGCTGTGCTACCAAGACAAAAAAAGAAATAGCTTTTTCTAAAGACGAATTAAATCTTCTTTATCATTTGTACGTTAATAGAATTAGCATGTAATGACAGAAACACCAGAGTTCTGCCGAATTCGCCAATTATTTTGTTAGGCAGTGTAATAAGGTACAATCTTGCAATCTGTTGAACGAAATCTTTTCGATAATCTTATATTTTTGGAAAAAAATGTTTGTCAGAGTAAAATTTGAACTAAATATTAGATAATATACACGAAATAAATTATTCAGTCTCCAAATTTATCATTTCTTGCTACGCTCGCTATTTATCATAAAGTTAATAAATTTTATATTTGTACCTTTTTATATAAAAAATCTTCAAAAATAAATAGGATCTTTTATATCTTTTTTTTTAGCTTCACGCTGTATCCTGCACATGGGCAGGGTAGGCAGAGGGAACTGCAGGAACCATACGAACCTAGTGTTAAGACACTCCGTTGTTTAGTCCCTGCTATTATCCGTCCCCGCTTTCCGCCATTTTCGAGGCATTGCGTGTTGAGTGGCGGAACTCAACGCCGCGCTTTGCCTAGTTTGCCAGAACGAAGAAAATGGAAATAGAAAAATCCATATTCTCCGACTGGGGATCGAACCCAGAAACCGTCGCGTTACAGGCACACGTTGCGCCTCTGCGTCACGACGGTCCTCTTTATATACGGTCGGTCCTCGTTATATCTTAATTAATGTATTAAAAAATGATAATAAATAATTAAAATAATTAGGGTGGAGACTACACAGACCTGGAGTACTGTTAAGAGACGTTATTCCACACTCCTATAATATATAAAAAAAAAATGTTAGTGACAATATTCACCTGGCGATGACCTTCCGTGATAAGTGATGACATATGTGATAAGTGTTAAAATCCAGCACTTGATAGGTGATTGCTTGAGTTAGCAGTAAAAAAAAACCAATCTTGGGGAAGGATTTACTAAGTTGTTAACGTATTATTTTGATATGACATAAACAATCCATTTTATCGCCTATGGACCAAATATACAATAATATTCTTAATAATATATATACATTTTTTAGTTACATATAATGCTCTCGGCTCGAGATAAAATCGCATCGTAAATAAGATATTTATGTAAAATTTAAATACAAGCGCGTCTATTTGCAATAATACTTAATTAGTATATTATATGGCAGGTTGCTGGAGGAAGTCATTACTCCTTCCTGCGCGTTCTACTCGGGCGCGCTTGGCCTTGGGGTTGGAAGCTCTGTGACTCGTAATGCTATAGTAGTGACGCACATTTAAAAGTGCAATATTGTCTTGTCTTTCATTTCTATTTATTTTGTAAAATATTATCTACATGTAGATATACTTTTATATAATTCGTTATGTGAAAATATTAGGTGACAGTAGATTTAGACAAGTAAAAAAATAACGAAAATTTACTAAAAAAAATCAAATTAAAAATTAAATAAATTTAAAAAAAGAATTTGAATTTAAATAAAGCACTTATTATTAAGAAAGATTATTTTTTTAAAAAAATTATTCATAAATTATAAATTGTCAAAGACAGATTAATTATTAAATAAAATACTTAGCTTCACAGCTATTTTAAAATTTTGACCATTGAGTCATCATGGCTTGAAAATTCTAAGCTTAGTGGCAGAACAAATACTTAAAAAAAATCTATGAAATAGCATCTTCTATAAAAAAACCAACTAAAAGGGTAGTCATAACAAGTTTTCTTCATAAATACATAATCATATTAATGGTAATATGTATACGTAGAAGAGTGTTTGAATAGAAATTATTAGCAGACAAGAAGGCATGTTCTAAGAATCTTTGTTGCTGACGACACGACAGGCTGTGACAAGTAGGATACATTCTTTACGCAAGATGTCGAGGAAACGACAGACGACGCACATTTTTATGTAAATATCTGATAACATTGGATAAAATAAGTATTTAACTTCTTTAACATGCATGGGCAAGTTATATATTTTTTATTTTCTTGGTTTTATTCGAGATAAGCCTCTAATGAATTCATTTAGAGAATATATTTTATATACCTACATATACATACTTTAATAAATTCGTTACATAAATTAAAATTTATGCGTCTTTCAGATATCGCGTTGTGTATAAACATGTAGAAAGAGTTTAGAAAAAGAATTTAGAATTTTGCCACAGTGGTACTCGTATAACAAACACATATTATATGAAACTAAAAAGTTTTTATTGAATATAACTTTTTTTGCTACTAACGTCTAGCACAACGTCCATACCTTTTTATTTCTCGTATTGTGTTATAAAGATTGAAGGCTACAAATCAACTCTACACATGAATATGCAGCTTACCTCCAACATCCTTCACTGTTGGGACGTATCGCGGGAACGACAGCGGCGAGTTGTATTTATGCAGATAACTGATTGCGTTGGAATCTCTGTAGATAGCATCTACAAGTGCACTGGGCTAGGCCTCGCGAGATAATCGAAACGGACGTTTTTGTTTGTATTTCTTTCTAATATTAAAATAGAAAATAACACCCTATTGGTACAGTGGCATAATAGACATGGCCTCGTTAGCGGGTTCGTTGCCTGTTTGTGGTAACAAAACAAGAGTTTCTGTTACATAACATGTCTCGTAAAGCATATGGAATGAAATAGATACCCCTGTACATATAACCTTAAGCGGTGTAAAGATGAAATTAAAAAAAAATTCTTATTTTTCTTATATATTGTTCGATTAACATTTTTATTTGTTAAACTGATGAAAATACAATTTTTCCACTTTTAACAACTTAATGGTATGTTTACATATGTTTTATGAGGTGTTAACCCGTTGATGGGTCTGTAAACGTGAGAGCCTTCACTGATCGGACAAAGAAAAATAATACGATATTATTTGTATGGGATAATATTTGTATGAGATGTGTCAACAGAATTACAAATGATGAAATTATTAATTGTCGCGTTCGGAATTATATATATTATGTACTGTATAGAAACGTTTTATTTGGTATCATTATAACAAACGTTAAAGCGCGTGCGTCAATTTTTGCCTTTCTATGTACATAGTTCCGTAAATGTGAATGTTTAAAATTTATACTGACTTTTTGATTGCTCGATTTTTACATATATATTAGTGGATTGTTTGCACTAGATGTTTTTGTATTTTTATTACTTTAAGCTGGATCCTATATAAGGAAAGATAAGCAACGAAAGCCTAATACCAAGACACTATTTGTCGCTTTCCGCCGGAATTCAACACATTGCGTATTAACTGGAGCAAATCAACGTCCCATCGTTTTTTATAAGAGTGAGGAAATGAAAATTATTCATTCATATGCTGCTTAACTGTGCTAATGATCACATCTAAATATTTGTTGTAAAAAATAGACTTAATCGATTTAAAATCGAATTATCGTAAATTTTTTTCTGAAATCGCAAGATCCTTAAATCGACAAAAAATGGAAGGCCTGTTCTGACAAACTTGAAATTACAACACGTAACGTCAGAGTTTTAAATTACATTTAATGAATAAGTCTAATAAACGGCAAATTACATCGTGTTAAGTGAAGCCACAAGATATCGCCGTATCGCGAGCATCACGACATCACTGTTTATTCATAGCAACATTCACATACATTGTTCTTTACCAAGTTTATTTGTTTTCACACGAATTACTCGGGGAAATGTTTGTATTTTATCTGTTTCACTAATTTATGCTCAGTTTACGTTATAAACGACGGAAGAGATCTGGAGTTCAATCTAGATTAGGTTTGATTATTATAATTTAAAATTTAACAATAAAATAGCCACAAACTACATACATAAAATTGACAACCATTTTATAAACAATTCTTGACTCAGTAAATTAAAATTATGAGCCGCCATCACTATTCTTGCTATTTAAATATTATTTGTCATTACATTACTCCTTAGCCCTTAGGCTATAAAATGCCTTGTGTTTTTTGTAACTGGTTTAGTTGCAACGATGCCGCAATAAAGCAATGCACTCGTCTTTTAACTTGTATCGATATTTTTTTTTCCCAATTTACAAATGTTTACAAGCACATCGCGCGGTATGGCAGTAAACGACGCGATCATGTACAATCTTGTGATTTTATCTGTGCACTAATTGCGCCGCCATTTTGTGCACATCAATTAAAGCGGGAACTACTGTCGATGTTATGGCAAATGAAATAATGAGAGATTATAAACATTTTCTTGAAACGTACCTAATTTAAATAGTTTTTAAACAATTTTATTTCAGTACTTAAAAATATTATAAGTAAATATAGTTGATTTGTTATCTTTTTCTTTTCGAAAAATAATTACGAAATAGACGGAAGTCTATTTTTTTTTTTTTTTTTTTTTTTTTTTTTTTTTTTTTTTTTTTAGCTTCACGCTTTATCCCGCACATGGCAGGGTAGGCAGAGGGAACTGCAGGAACCATATGAACCTAGTGTTAAGACACTCCGTTACTTAGTCCCTGCTTACTCCGTCCCCACTTTCCGCCGTTTTCGAGGCATTGCGTGTTGAGTGGCGGAACTCAACGCCGCGCTTTGCCTTAGTTGCCAGAGCGAAGAAAATGGAAATAGAAAAATCCATCTTCCCCGACTGGGGATCGAACCCAGAAACCGTCGCGTTAGCCGCGTTACAGGCAGACGTTGTGCCTCTGCGCCATGACGGACAGTCTATTTTGTATACAAATTAATTTAATTTATTATACAAGTGCTTAAGATGACAGATTATGTTGTTACAGTGAATCACTGTATAAAGCTACTTACGTAATAGGTAATATCTACGGGCCGCAGTTACGCCGCGGGTTGTTATTTGTTTATTAAGAAACAGGTGCAATTGGTGAAGTAAATTATAAATTTCCAGCTAACATTACGAAAGATCCTATTATAATGACGGAGATCACGGTATCGGTTTCTATTGCACGTAACTTTATTTATTTTGTCATTTTAACAAAGTTTTAGTGGTTACTTTAGAGTTGTTTAATGATAGTAAATTTAAGCTTATAATATTCTAAAATATTATTTAGAAGCTTTATAGCTTGATCTTACTTACTTTAGCTTCCAGACTCTCGAGATTGACGACTCCTTGCTCCAGGGTTTGCTGTAACAATAATATATATATTTATTGTATTACATTTTTATAATAATATAAAACTATAAGCAAGTTTTTGTAAAGACTATCTCTAAAGTATATTTTGTATTAATGCTTTTGTTTATTCATATTTGCGCCGCCCCCTGCGATGACCCCCGCGCGAGCGGTCAGTTGTAGTAGTTAATAGTAGTTGTCGAGTGGTAGTAAAGGGGGCACGTGTCACGGCCGACGCGAGCGCACGTCCTTCCTGAATCTAATATTAATTAGCGGTGTGATTTTCCCTCCCTCAGCCTTATTTGATTTCCCTTTTGTGTATTCCCTCTTGATATTGAACCTGACAAAGACAAACCTACAAAAGATAATAGTGAAAGTAACCCCTAGCGAAGAAGACTAATGTGAAATATACCACGGCGGCCGGGAACAATCAGTGTTTGTGTTGTGAATTATGAAGATAAGGTACTGTACAATTTCTATTATCCTAAAACCGACTATAAAGTAAATAATTAATAAATAACCTCCACTTCAGCACGCTTCCACAATTGCTGACCCCTACCCACTATTCAATATATATTTTTTGGTAGCAGAACGCAGTTCATTATATTCATATTATATACTATATACATTTTCTGGTAGCAGAGCGTAGTTATTATATATAATATATACATTTTCTGGTAGCAGAGCGTGGTTTTCATCCCTCTGGGCCCCCTTAATTATAGCGTGGTTTTCATCCCTCTGGGCCCCCTTAATTAGAGCGTGGTTTTCATCCCTCTGGGCCCCCTTAATTATAGCGTGGTTTTCATCCCTCTGGGCCCCCTTAATTATAGCGTAGTTTAATCCCTCTGAGTCCCCCTGATTATAGCGTAGTTTCATGCCCCTGAGTCCCTTTGATTACAGTGTTATTCTCCCGTTTTGGTATTTTGGCTCTTAATTTGGTACCTAACGCATAATTACAATATAATTTGATTTCCTAACCTTTTAAAACGTGTTCGCATCGAGTTGTTTAAAATATAACGCAGTCGTGGGTAGAATCATATTGTCGCGCGCTCGCCTTGCCGCATACTACGCGTTTCATTCGAGTATGCTCGTGAATTATATTTTATTATAAATAATATTATATGAAAATTTTATACATATAATATAATTGTGTAGGGTGAATGTATAATGTGTAAAATATATAAATAAATATTGAATATAATTTTATATATTAAATATAAAATATAATAAGTACACATAATATGGTTACATATATTTTATAATATTACGCCTATACGTTATTACCTATCCTGTTTTAAATTAAAATTGAAGTTAGTTAAAATATTTTAATATAATTTCCTTAAAAAACTAACTTACTTTAAAATATTATCCCTACACTTTTATTGTTACCCTTTTTCCTTTTATTTTTATTTAAATGAAGTTTAAGCCTTAATTGTAGTCATATTATATATCATAGTATTTTATTATATTGCGATATAGTAGATTGCCGACTCGACGCGTAACTGGTTTCTTATCTCGCCAGATGTTGTGGATTCATTGTTTATTACGAGTTTATTATTTTTTTAATATTTTAGTTGAGTTATTTGTTTACTTGATTTCTGATTTCGCCAGTTGGTAGTGGGTTCATTGTTTATTACGAGTTTATTATTTTTTTTTAATATTTTAGTTGAGTTATTTGTTTACTTGATTTCTGATCTCGCCCGTTGGTAGTGGGTTCATTGCTTATTACGCGTTTATTAATTTTTAATATTTTAGTTCAGTTATTAGTTTACTTGATAATTTAAAATGGCTACTCATGATGAAACAGTAAAATGTTCCTTATATACGGAAAGCGCAGAGTATAGAAAGAGTGTAGGTGTGGTACGCTTTGTTTCCGATTGGATTGCCGATACCTCGGAACTTCTTGGCACTTCTGAAATACCTAGATTATTAGTTAGGTTCAAGGATTTAGATTCTCATTGTAATTTATTTGTAAACGCGTCCTCAGTGCTCCTGGGTGGGTTAGACCCGGCTATCGATTACCAAGAAATTAGTTATATAAAAAAAGAAGTGCGTTTAGTATATAAGAAGATAGACGACCTCCGGGTGCGTCAATTAGAGTTGTGCCCACCTGCTCCCGTAGTTGATCCCGTCATGGCCGGTACACCCGTGGGAGTGAGTAATAAAAATATTACTGAGCGAACTCCTTATTATAGATTACCTGATTTACCTATCCCTAAGTTTGATGGACGTCCTGACTCCTGGATAAGTTTTATTGACCAGTTTGACAGTGTAGTAGATTCCCAACACCATTTAACCTCCACAATGAAATTGCAGTACTTAGTTGGATCCTTAGCAGATGAACCTAAGCGGTTGTTGCTACATTTAAAAATTGAAGAAGGCAACTATGAAGTTGCTCGTGAGTTGTTGAAACAGCGGTATCACAATACACGGGTTCTTGCTGATACCTACATAACCCAGATACTTGCCCTGCCGGAGATTTCGAATAAATTAACAGGTTTGCGCGCGGCCTTTTTGAACCCCTTGTTAACTGCCTATCGCTGTTTAGAGCGCTTAGATTTACCCGTATACTATTGGTCTTATATGTTAGTACATATATGTTTGACTAAGCTTCCCTCTGATTTGAAATCCCGTTTTGAGCGTTGTTATGGCGGTGACGCTGATGAGTTACCTACCTTTGAAAATCTTATTACCTTTTTGGAAGACGAATGTCGTCACCATGACAACGTTGACAACACCTCCCTTGTAGATTCTAACCTGACGAAATTTAAAAGTACTGTACCTAAACATACTTACCTTGCGGCTCCTCCTTCCCCTATGTTAAATAATAGACAAAAAATGTTACCTGTAATAAATAATAGTAAAAAATGTTACCTGTGTGCTTCCTCTTCTCATTACCTCCGTGAATGTCCTGAATTTAGAGCTATGAATCCTAGAGAAAGATCGGGATTTGTAAAACATTCCCGGTTATGTTATAGGTGTTTGGACAAACATCCAATTCTTATGTGCAAGCGGGACTACAAATGTTCAACCTGCGGTCGCTCATCCCATCACACTATGCTATGTTTTAATGATTCCCGTAACCCAATGTATCCCACCTCATCCAATCGCAATTATAATTATAATTCGAAATTTAATAAACGCAATTATCTGCGTACCTGTCCTGCTTCTACCCACGGTCCCCATATGGGCGGGGGCCAGCATAAGAAATATTCCCCTTCACAACTCCAGCGCTCCCCCCAACGACATTCCCAGAGAGCTTCTCCCCCCAGAGAAAATGCTCCGCCCCAACCTAGACAGGTTGAAAATAATATAAGATATCGTGATAATTCCTATAATAGAGAAGATAGACCCACATAGCTAGATACTTGTATTACTCCCCCTTCCCCTAGCCTGAATATCTCACCCAATTCCCTTATATTATTGCCTACTGTTAAATTACACGTTAAAACTGCTAGTGGTTATTATATTGAAGCGCGTGCCTTATGTGATACCGGTGCCCAGGGTTGCCTCATTACAACCGATCTTGTTGTTAATTACCTCAATTTGACCATCTCCTCCTCCTGTGCCCCTGTACGTGGCATAGGTAATATTCCTTTAGTGGTTTCCCGTGGTTCTATTTCCCTGTGTTTTAAACCTTTGTATAATTCCTTCCCTGAGGTGTCAACCTCTGCTATGGTTATAGATGTGATTGCCGGTACGCATCCTGAGTTTGAGTTCCCTGAGTCTGTGTTTTTTCCTAGTAGTGATTTTTCCCTTGCTGACCCTACCTATAATAAGCCTGGCCCGATAGATATACTATTGGGTGCTGACGTGTTCGGCGCGATTTTATTAGAAGATAAAATATTTAACTTTAACGGCCTTACTGCTTTATCTACAATTTTTGGTTATATTGTTTGCGGTCCAGTCGCTGCCGATTATGGTGAATTAGAGCCCCCCATGACTGGAATATCCTTACCTGTCTCATCGAGAAATTCTGGAAGGTTGAAGAGACCCCTCAAACCATGATTGCTTACCCCTTAGATAACGATGGTGAGATTTATAAATAAAACCTGAAACTTACCCGTTGAGCTATCTGTATCCTTATCGCGTTAGCGCGTAGCGTTTCCTTGCGGTCTTCCCTAAGACGACTCTCACTCTTTCTTGACAAAGAAGGAATCATCAGAGTCGGTGGTCGTTTATGAAACTCCTTTAACATTCGAGGAATTAACTACAATTTTAGTTAAAATTGAAGCGGTATTAAATTCCCGGCCGTTATGTCCCTTATCTAATGACCCTAACGATCTAGAAGTTTTGACGCCTGGTCATTTTTTGATTGGCCAACCTCTTAGTGCTTTGCCGGAGTATCCCTATAACAGTGTAAAAATTAATCGTTTAACCCGTTTTCAAGTAGTGCAACAGATAACTCAACATTTTTGGTCGCGGTGGCAGTTAGAGTACCTATACACTCTGCAGACTAGGCAGAAGTGGACTGATCCAGTGAATCCTCCAACAGTAGGCGAGCTAGTCCTCATCAAAGATGATAATTTACCCCCATTTACAGTGGCGACGTGGTCGCATTTCCCAAATTTATCCTGGTAAAGATAGTGTTGTGCGTGTAGTCGATGTTAAGACATCGACCGGTATCCTAAAGAGAGCCTTAACCAAATTAGTTCGTCTACCTATTAGTTAGTTTTTCCCATTTTCTCGTAAACATTAGATGTTTAGGGCGGGGGCTATGTTTATTCATATTTGCGCCGCCCCCTGCGATGACCCCCGCGCGAGCGGTCAGTTGTAGTAGTTAATAGTAGTTGTCGAGTGGTAGTAAAGGGGGCACGTGTCACGGCCGACGCGAGCGCACGTCCTTCCTGAATCTAATATTAATTAGCGGTGTGATTTTCCCTCCCTCAGCCTTATTTGATTTCCCTTTTGTGTATTCCCTCTTGATATTGAACCTGACAAAGACAAACCTACAAAAGATAATAGTGAAAGTAACCCCTAGCGAAGAAGACTAATGTGAAATATACCACGGCGGCCGGGAACAATCAGTGTTTGTGTTGTGAATTATGAAGATAAGGTACTGTACAATTTCTATTATCCTAAAACCGACTATAAAGTAAATAATTAATAAATAACCTCCACTTCAGCACGCTTCCACAATTGCTGACCCCTACCCACTATTCAATATATATTTTTTGGTAGCAGAACGCAGTTCATTATATTCATATTATATACTATATACATTTTCTGGTAGCAGAGCGTAGTTATTATATATAATATATACAGCTTTAGTTCTTATATTTTTCATATATTTAATTTCGTATTAAATAGGTGATTTAGTGCTTTCCTAAATACATATTTCAAAACGATATCTACATCAGTGTAGTACAGTGAGGAGATTGAATGTGTTGATGGCATTCCTCATTAAAAGACCAGCAAAGGTTGGAATAAGTATAAAATTCTTCATCTTATTGCTAACTTGACACGAGCTGACAACGAAGCGATAAAGTCAATCACAAGTCACTTTACATAAATTAATTTAAAAAGTTGATTTCTCATATAAAGACAACAGCCATGTACGATAGAGACACGCTAGAATGCCAACATTTTATGGTACAAGGCTTTAGCAATTATAGTAGAATTATTCAACGAGTGTTTTTATGAGTCACAGTTAGTTCTGACGAGTTAGTTCGCCAGTTTTCTGAGTAAACGGAGCATCGCGGCTTATTAGAGGTTATCAGGCCGTGGCCTTTCTATAGTCAACACGCGAGAACGCTTGCAGGGATTAAGTTCTTAGAAGTCGAGTCGGCAGAATTTGAAAATTGGGCCACTTAACTTGTTGAAAAGCTGAAAAGTGGGATCAAACGTCGTTGTAGGTTTCGATTTAAAATATTTTTTAAAAAATTATGATAGTGTTATTCGTTTAATTAAAAAAGTAAATAACGTTTTTATTAACAAAGCCTTGTTATTAAGTAAATAATTGACAATTTTTATTTATTTATGATCTACACATACAGAATTAAAAAAATATATAATTTTACTAATTAAAACAAGATAGATCTTTAGTAGAAATATCAAATATTAACTATGTTTAAACATAAAAGGCATTGTCATATATATATATATATATATATATATATATATATATATATATATATATATATATATATATATATATATATATATATATATATATATATATATATATATATATATATATATATATATATATATATATATATATATATATATATATATATATATATATATATATATATATATATATATATATATATATATATATATATATATATATATATATATAACTTCGCGCTTTATTCCGCACATAGCAGGGTAGGCAGAGGGAAACGCAGGAACCATATTAACCTAATATTAAGACACTCCGTTGCTTAGTCCCTGCTTTCTCCTTATGAAGAAAATAGCTTACCTTAACTATATAACTGTTGTTAACAAACTTAGTAATTTACAAGTTTTACACGTCGAATTACATAATTTAAAGTAGGTACATAAACAAGGTACAAAAAAAAGAAAAGGTATGTAATATATATGCCCAAGTATATAGGAAGTGTAGTTAAAATATTTAAAAAAATAAAAAAGGACATTAAAATATTATATTGGAAAAGTTATATAAATATTATTTTTATTATAATTATTTGTTAACTAATTTCATTTATTTAAACCAACTACGCCTAGTGCGAAGGTGAACACACGCAGAAGCTCCTTAGCAACCTCTAAGGAACAATCTCGGCCACTTACAGAGTCAAATTCGTGTCAAAAGCATCGTTGCTGTAGGAATTTCGCTCACGCTAGCGTTTACAAGTCTTTGAGCTTATTCATGACAAAGATGAAAAGAAATTTAAGACAACTTCAGGATTAAAGAACATACAGCGACACCATCTCAAGCTGTAAGCGCAACGGTTGGGGGTTCGAGTCCTATTTAGAGGATTTTACTATTTAATCCTTCCACTCTGGTAAGGAGACAATACGCGACGTCGAGTTCCGCCACCTAACACGTAGTATATCAAAATTAACAAAATTGAATAACGAGTGTCTTAAACCTAGGTCTCACTTGGCTATCCTGTAACAAAAGGAAAAACCGTGGAGATATTTTTTGTTATTATGCTGATATTTAAGGTCTTTAGATTACTTGCCTTAAATTTTTCCAAAATTTTATTTTATTTTTTAAATATTTTTAGAATATTTGCCTTAACTAATGATTATAGATAATTCTGTGGTACAATTAGGATAACTCTAATTTTTTACAGTAGTTAAAACCATTTGCTGGCCACAGATTATACTTAAATGTTGCCCTTTCTCTTGTCTGACTAAACAACAAATAAAGTCTAAAGTAAATTTATATTTAACTTAAAGTAAAAAGTAAACCTATCAAATATTTTGCCTTTTTAATATGAACATAATTAACATAATTATTTATAATTGACATCATGACTGATAGTCTTCAACACGATTGCTTTACATATTAAAAAAAATACACTTAGAAATCGCGTTCTAATGCGATACATAGTGAACAATTTCCTTCTGCTATTGTGCGCAAAGCACGCGAGGTCGATAAAAAAGTCAGGATAATGAACTGTCCAAAGACATTAGAAGACTTGAGGTTCGTTGACTTTCTTTAATGAATTTTATAAGAATTGTCGTTAATATGTGCGTTTGAGGTGCGCGTGCGCAAGCTTCAATTCACGACTCAATTGGATCACGTTGTGATCGCGATAATAGACTCATTATGGGATAATTTGCATGCCACTCACCCAAATAAATATAATTTAACTGTTTTTTATGTTTATAAATCTCTTCTGTTTTATAAGAATGGCAGACACATTGCTCTTCACTTTTATTATATAAGCTCGAAATTAAGTAAATATGTCAAAAAAACATATTTAGTGAAATTGAAACCCAAAACCAATGGTTAGTTAGATACATGTCAATTATATCAGAATGGTAATATAGTTACTTTTGCTAATTCCTTTTACTTAGGTTTTTTCCCAGCACATAAAAAGTTTAACATAGCTAAGCCAAGCTTAAGTCAGTATAGAATATAACAGCCAAATACCAAAATAAACACCTACTTTTTGTTGATTCATATTTTTTTACTATCTTTTAATCATTACGCAAGTGTCTATCTATAATAAACGTTAATGCGATGTACATCGCATTAAAAGCCACATATACTAAAGTTTAATTAATAAACATTCCTTACGTATCTCTCGAAAAGATAGACCACATAATGAGTATTTAAATAAGAAAATCTAATACTTAATTATTAGAGCGCATTAGAAAAGCTGTTTCCGAGTGATGATTCCGAGAACGGCTAAGAAATGGGCTGTAAGATCAAGTAATTGCATTTCATACATTCTTGTCGGGAGAAGCTCCGGAAATAGTTGCTAGGGCTAATACTAGCTACTGGTAAATTGCAATTTGCCTATTTTGAACTATAATTAAAAGGCAGGCTTGTAATCAGTTTCTTGAATTTTTTTTTGTTACCTTCACGTTTTATCCTGCACATAGCAGGGTAGGCAGAGGGCACCGCAGGAATCATGAGTCCCTAGTGTTAAGACTCCCTTCTCACATTCACAATCTTGAGAAGTAATAAAATATCAATAGTCTATGACACATCCCTAGATGTAACGATTTTATTTATATTTTGTCTGCTTTTGACGTAAGAGAAGGTCTCATAAGACGGATTAAGATTATCGGTCTTAGTAAGAGCTTCGTCGATCCAAGGTCCTGTGCCTGCCCCAAATAAGCAAAAAATATTTAATAATAAAAAAATCGCTAGTAAGGTTCGAGTGTTGATACTTAGCTTTACATGTTTAGTGTAATTTCTACGTTTACTGCCTATTGTTCCATTAGAAATATATGTGAAGACTAACAGCGGCGTGGGCGAGCGCTGCCTTGTAGCGTTGTTTGACTTAAAATTTATATGAAGACAACCTGGTATTAATTACCATTATTTATAATTGTATAGCTAGTTTACATGTAATGTGTTACTTATTAGTACTTCAGCTTCTAAAACGAATTGATGTGGAAATATAGGCATGTTAAATTTAAATGTCCTCGAAATATTATCTACTATTTATATATATTTAACTTACTGTTATTTTGGTGGGCTTATTTCACTAGGACTTGTATGATTTATACACTATATGTATGTATCGTAAAAAGTTCTTGATGAAAACATATTAAAATTTGAACGCAGCGGGATTTGAACTTGTGCCTCATGTAAACCGTGCAAACGTTCTGATCGCTAAGCCATAGGATCACGCCGGGTCGAAATTTTTATATACATTATACAACTTCTTTCGTTGTTATCATCTCTGTAGGGAGATTTTTGGAAATGACCGCTATTCAATGATTTCGCTACATAAATAATAATCATTTGGCGAGAGAGAACGCTTTTTTTATTATGAGGATAGAAAATATATTTAAAGAAATCAAAACAATAAAATTCCGCTGCGTAAAAATTTTAATATGTTTTCTTTAAGTATTTTTTCTATCTTCAATGTAAACTAACACTTTTAAAATCATTAAAATGCCTCGTAAAGTTAAGGGTTATTTGTTGCTATCGTTATATTGTATATACAATTTTACATAAAGATAACGATTAAACTTGTAAGTACTAAAAGTAAAGTAACTGAATAAAATCACATGCAAATTTATACTAAAATATTTTTGCAACTAATAAAATCCTTAACACCTACGACTATTGGTAGAAGATTTTCCATCCTCTGCATTCTGTCTGAATTCAAAAAATTTAGTCTTCAGTGAGACGAATTCTCGAATTATACGCCACATTGCCTTCAACTTGGAATCAAACCCATGACCACGGTTGTCAGACGTTGTACTTATGCGACTAAATGTCTCTCTCAGTTATAATATTATCGTATAAGTAAAAAAGGCCTTTCATAAGAACATCGCTTTCAAGAGGGCGTGGAAATCTCCAACACTGCGATATGCGTGTTTAATCATCAATTACATTTCTCGCCTTGTAAAAAGTTTGAAATGTTGATACACTGCTTAACAGTGTTCATGTCACGAGATGAGATTAGATAAAAAGCGAACTATTTATAATTTATGAAAGAAATTGTTATTACAGTGTTATAACGAGAACTTATAGGCTTAAAAATCCTTGTAGAAATTAGAAGCACTGCATATCGATTTACGAGCCTAAATTGGCATTTTTTTAATCAGTAAAGAAATCCTTTGAGTGGGAATCGAAACCACCGCATTAGAGATTATCTCTCTAGTCTGCCTGTAAGCGTGACGGTTTGTGAGTTCAATTCCCATTCGGAGTCAAGAATCCATCCTGGATTGTCCCATTTTCATTTTCTTCGTTTTGGTATTTAGGCAAGCGAGGAGTTGAGTTCTGCTACTCAACACGCAATGCCTCGATAAGTGGGGAACGTAGAACATCGGGGAACGTCTCTTAACGTTACGTTCCCACGATACCTGCAATTCTCTCTTCTTAACCTGCTATGAGCGGCATAAATAACAAGGCAAAAAAAATGTTTTCAAAATTTAACTAAATATATGTTTTAACTAAATACAGAAGTCAAAATATTTACTTCACGCAAAAACGGATTTATCGCGTATATTAACATTTTTTGGGAAACCCGACGTTTCGAACACTTTGCAGTAGTCCCTGGTCACGGATAGACTGAGGTGGCATTCGAAGCGAAGAAAGAAGAATTCAATAATCACATACAACTGTCTCAACTATTCCTTGAGGATAGTCCTTTACAAGCGTCGTGTGTGTTCACAGAGATTAGCTTGTATAAATAAAAACAAA
The DNA here is from genome assembly GCA_037178615.1 of Dione vanillae. Lineage (NCBI taxonomy): Eukaryota > Metazoa > Arthropoda > Insecta > Lepidoptera > Nymphalidae > Dione > Dione vanillae. The sequence goes on from JAZFAU010000099.1 coordinate 3,386,131, forward strand.
GTCATCAAAACATTATTAATAGCCCATTGTTTTCATCTCAATAGAGTTTTTAAATAGGTTTTTGTTCGTCGACAGGTTTTATGTTACAAAGGAGTCGTGTGTCGGTAGCGCGCGTGCTGTACTCATGCAATACTCGATTCGAATGACATCTTTTAACATCTACCTATTTAAGTGATTACTTAATTGTACACGTATTATTATTTAATTGTATGTATAGTCTGTGCTACTACTGCGTTCTGAAATTATATACTTTATGTGCGACTTATTAAGTAAGTTATTAAAGAATTTGTGAACGATGTAAATATTATAAGTAATATCTTTAAACTTGTAAATTGCTTGTTTATCATTACCAGTAATGCATTTTGCAAGTTAAGATAACATGGTGGCTAAAAACAAGGCACTCTGTTGTTATCTATTCAAAGACATTGTGCACTGTACAGCGAAATTTCATAACACACATAATATGGATCTATGTATTTATTTCAATATTATTTACAAACTTTCGTCACCGTAACATACCCATAGATTTATGATCTATTCATGAAAAAGCTTACAAATATTTCTCCACTTCAAAAAAAGAAAAATAGGGACTGAATTTTTATATCAAACATTGTCATTTATAAATACTAGGATTTACCCATTGAAATTTATTTATTTATTTATTTTTTTCGCTTTGGTAAACTATACAAAGCGTGACGTTGAGTTCCGTCACTCAACACGCAATGCTTCGAAAAGGGCGGAAAGCGGGGACGGAGAAAGCAGGGACTAAGCAACGGAGTGTCTTAACACTAGGTTCCTACGGTCCCTGTAGTTCCCTCTGCCTACCCTGCCATGTGCGGGGTAAAGCGTGAAGCTAAAAAATTGAAATTGAAAATAATAATTACTAAAAAAGATAAAGCTTTTATTGATTTAGTAGATTATCTTTTTACCACGACAAATAATCTAATGGGGCAATCAAAACCCACGTAGACACATTCGAGTTAAAAGCTAGTATTATATAGCATGCTTTAATAGCTCATATTACACTTTTCAGTTTATGTTCCACAGACTAAGTCATAAACGTTCTGGATGATATTGCTCTTACATTGTAGAGCAATGTATGATATTTTACGACTTAGCATTTACAACTGTCTGTTCACGTTGCTTGTTGTGTGTAGCTTGTACTGTGTCAGCTTGTCCAAGCGTAAAAAGCGATGTGGCCATATAAAGTAAGTAAATCAAGGGAATAGGTACTTCATCTTTTTATTATTTATACAAAACAAATCATGGGTTTTCTTTTTTTGTTGCTCCACACTTTATCTTATTCATAGCAAGGTTGGTAGGCGGAACTGCAGGAACCGTAAGAATCTAGTGTTAAAAACTTAATTCCCTGCTTTCCTCTTTCCGAGGCATTGCATGTCTAGTGGTGGAACTCAATGCCACGCTTGCCTAAATACCAGAGCGAAAAAATTGGAAATCTATTTTCACCGAGTGGGAATCGAACCCACAAACCGTGGCGTTAACAAGCAGACAGCGTTAATTAATTATGGATTGAGTAAAATAATAGTTTTGAAATATAATTTAAGAAAACATGAGATATAATAAAGTATCTCATGTTTTCTTAAATTATATTTCAAAACTATAATAATAATAAAGTGTTTAGCAATTAAACATACGTAAATATATACGTAATTTAGTATGAACATCATACAGGATATATCGCACATTATGTTTGGTACAAACATACATACATACATACCTTTCCGTAATACATAACTTAACGCTTTATCTCTAATGGGGTATTCGAGACATGTATATAATATGCTAAAGTCATTAAAATTTACAAACTTTACTTGTTTTTTTATAGTTTTGAAAGTGTTACGTATAAATCAAAATTAAACTACAAAAAAAAACGTGATCCTTAATTACACAGACTCGTAACCGCCTAGACTATCGTGCCGATATTGACGAATTAGGTGGATTGACCGACAGACAGAAGATAGTAAATATATGAAAATGTATATATATATGTTATTTTTCCCTATAAGTTCACTTTTAAAATATAGTTATATATATTAAACTGCATTTTATATATACAATTATATTTATAACAATCTATGCCAGAATTATGAAAAATCAGCAATTTTTATAAAGAAATTTATTTATATTTTTATTTTTCATAATAACTTACAAGTGAGGCAGAGCGTTGTTGTTTATTGAGGTCATGCTGGCTCCGGCTGCGCTCCTCTCCTGCGTCCGAATACTGTCCCGACTTGCGTGAACTGGGGAAAGATTAAACCTTTATAAATACTACTACTTAGTCTAAGTATAAAACATTTAACTGTATTTAAAATTCGAAAATGATTATTTTTGCTTTTTTTGCTTCACGCTTTTATTGTACCCATGGCAAGGTAGGAGGAAACCGATAGGAACCTAGTGCTAAAATACTCAACGCCGCATTTTGCCTAGTTGCCAGAGCGAAGAAAATGGAAATAGAAAAATCCATATCCCTCGAGAGGGATCGAACACACAAACCGTAGCGTTTACAGATGCTACATCTCTGCACCACGAGGATCCTCACGGAAAAGTAATTGTAATTAAATTAATTTATTAAAACACAGAATTGATTTTCATTTCGTCTACCAACTGAAAATTAGCTAACATACTTGAACACATATACACTTAAAAAAACACAGAAGTTCGATTACCAAATATCAGAAGTCAAACCCGAATGTAATTCAATACTAAACTCAATATGACCTGACAAAACGCAACAGCGCGTGACTTGGCCTTGTGCTTGTCCATCTGATTCTCCAAGTGTACCTTGAAACACTGACTCAGTTACATTTACACCAGATATTTAATATACAGATATCGCGCTATGAGTAGTGCCTATAGAGATATTTTGTAATTGATTTTGTTTAGGATAAAGTTTTAGATATTAAGCTGGTCGATAACGCTGCCTACCAGATAGCGGGTAGTAGATTAAACATACTTTTATGTGTTAGATATTTATATCTGAGACCTATGAACCCAAAATGGGTTGTCTCTGGCATACTAGTTAGACTTTATCAGCAAGAAGTAAAACTGGCCCTTACTCTTTCAAATCGTATTAGGATGTACTGACTTCAATCATGCACAGATCGTGCATGATTGAAGTCAGTACATCCTAATACGATTTGAAAGAGTAAGGGCCAGTTTTACTTCTTGCTGATAAAGTCTAACTAGTATGCCAGAGAGTCATTGATCTTATAGTATTCATTGTTATACGTCATAAATCAAATTTATAAGGTAGCATTTAATTCTAAACGTTTTTATTTTGGTTTCAAACGTAATCTCGCTAATAGCAGGGTAGGCAGAGGTAACTGCAGAAATCGTGGAAACATAGTGTTAAGACACTCCGTTGCTTTTCATTCCTCATAAGAATTAAATCTATTAGCCGTCGCATTTACAAGCAAACGCTGCGCAAATGCCACATGACAATTCTCATCAATAATGTTTAAATTTTTCAGATTATGTATATTAGACAACAATAACAGCTAAAATATTACAATAAATTATACAAATATGTTCCATGGCGTAGTAGTAAGTTCGAAGCCCACGCTCTGCTGTTATCTAAGTAATATCGGCATTAACATTCCGACGGAGCCACCCAGCGCGTGCTACATTTATGTTAGGGCTTAAGAGCGGTTTAAGCCTTTAATAACCGATAAATTGGGTATACTCAAAGACGTCAATAAGTTTTTAACTGACTTTAATGCGACACAAATACAAAGATTTATATTATTTTAATGTAAGTTAAAGGCTAATTGACCTCTATAAGAGTGGTGGTTATTTTTTGTATTAAAATATTGTACTACCACTGAGTAATAACCTGTGTCTTGCTCCGTCGAGGAACTGGAACTAGCTAAGAGTATTTTGTATGGCACATGATTCTGAGTTGCCCAAATAATGATCCAATGTACACTGTGCAATGGATCACATCGAAATAACTTTTCGATAAATAGATTCTAGCTTAAATACATTATTAAAAACATTTCACATTCGTAATATTACTATAGATATACTTTTAATTACTTTTAAATTTAAATGTTTAACAAGTAATATTTGCTGGAGTATGATTTGATTGTGCAACTATCCGAGTTGGTCAGGTTATGTCAGATTGATATGTAAGTAATTAAAATACATGTCCTCACCTAGTAAGTTTGCGATGGGCGCGTCGTCCACCACTTATCATGGAGAGGGTGCTCATTACCGCCGACATGGCGCTATCTGTACACGCTCATACGTACCTGTAAACAACACATTATTTTATAAATATTAAATATAGTAATAAGTAAAATACTTAACTAAATGATAGTTTTAAAGATTTTCAAGATCGTCGTGGCGCAGAGGCGTAGCGTCTGCCTGTAAGTGCGACGGTTTTTGGGTTCAATTCTCACTCGAGGAATGACATATAACTTTAAAAATATGAAACCAATAATTATATTGAAACATCTCATTAATTGCGTATTATTTGCAACATTATTACTTTTATTTTTTTTTTACGAAAGAACGAATGCCAATTCTTATGACAGGTACGTATTGAATATCGATTTACGACAAAAACCTTCAAGCTTGGACGCGGTCGTTACAATAACTTATTTTCAAATCGTTATCATCTTACCATCTCTAAACATTATTTCAATAAATAGGGATCTTACGAAACGTTTTATTGTCAAATATATATTAAAAACAAAAATGTTTACGTGAACTTTACAGCCATTGCCATTGCTCATAATTCTTTAATTCAGTATTTACTTCCAAGGTATTCTCAGGTCCATACCAGAATAGTATTAAGAAAAAGAAGTTTGTTTTTGCCGAGTAGTTTCTAGTTTTAGTTGTCATAAAAGACAACTAGTACTGCTTACTTTCTTAATGTCTAACTTTTATTCAACTATCTATATTATATAATATAATACTAGTGACTTCAAGTATGTTTTTAGGCTGCCTACTTTAAAAAAACTTTATACTAGCTACAACAATTATGTTTTCCAACAATTTTGTTTTTAGTCATAGCTCAAATTAGCGCCAGTCAAATATTTCTCAAGACAAAGCAATTAAGATGCCAATTGCAAGAAGTCATCACTCGTGTTGTTAAATTTACATAGCGAATTCGATGCGATATTTATCCCATAGTCTAAGTGTCTGTGAACTAAAATTGTAAGCTACGTAACTCTACTCCACACACGTAAACAAAAAAATTAAAGTTACTATACATATAGAACAACTAAATTGCCAAAGAATATTCGATGCTTGGAAAATATTAGTGTCTTTAGTACGCTGACATATAATCTATGTAATATTTATTTTGAAATATATATTATAACTATATAATATATGTATATTTTAAAATACACAAATAAAGTGTCTAACTGGAATCATTTCTGGACAGGTCTTTTATATAGTTTTTTTTAAAAACTAGGAAACAATAAAATTAGTGTCAACAATAGTCGTTGAAATATAACAAAAAGGCCATCATATTTATAATATTTATTTTATGAACACCACACAAAAAGCACCTCCTTCGAGAATGCTTTAAATTTAATGATTCAATTATAGGTTGTAAAGTTGTTAATTTTAATAATAATTACATAGTCTTAACTAAAGTGAAGGCGGCAGTTAAAATCTTAATCTACATATTACAAAGAGTGTACCACAGTTAGACATTGACTGGCACTGTAATTATTACAAAAACAATGTTCCAGGCGCGGTAGTGGCCGGGTAGATGTCGGGTAGAGGCCTCGGCTCGTGGATGCGCAAATTGCACGATGCGTGCCCTTGCTGTAACGGTACGCCGACCATTATGTAATACGGTGCAACAAATTGTTGGGAATTCACTATTGTTTTCTTAATTTGTTCACGTATTATTATTTATGAAGATGCTATTTTTTAATTTTCTTTCCGTGCCATATACTGCACATATATGATATAACACCGGAAAAATACCTTTGCGTTCAAACAAACAAACGTTAACTATGCCTCGATGGTGCTCATTGAGTTCGATTCAGAAAATTTAAAACATATATATGCATTATCCATATCTATATCCGTATATATGCATTTTTTTGTTTTATTTGATTCCTTTAGCTTCACGCCTTATCCCGCCCATAGCAGGGTAGGCAGATGGAACCGCAGAAACCACTAGTTGCCCACAGTTAAGACACTCCGTTTCATGCTCTCTCCTCACGAGGCATTGCGTGTTGAGTGGCAGAACTCAACGACGCGTTTTGCTTAGTTGCTAGAGTGAAGAAAATAGATGTGGGAAAAGCCATCTCCATCCGTTGTCATCAAAATCTTTATTATCATTTGAGTTAACTATCCCAAACGATTACATTTGAATACTACGATTTATATATCCAATCGATTATAATAGCTTAAAACAAATAAAAATATTTATACACATAATATGTACGTTATTTTAATGAAATTATTAAACTATAAAATTAATTATGGCTCATTTCAATCGGTTATATACCTACTCCTAAGGAAGCTAAGTAAGTCTTGTGAATCAAATAAGAAAAAAGAAGTGCAGCTATTTCTGTATGCAGAATGTAAACATTTCGAGCAAACGTTTACATTTAAAGTAGCCTACAGTTAATTACTCTTTAGATAAAACTTATAAAAGTAATGCGCAAGCGATGTCGCGTTTGACTAAGTTGATCTGATAACAAATACCAGACAAGCTGAGCTTGGTTTAAAACATTTTGTGCTTTTAAAAACTTGTTTAGAGTTTGATCTCTTGTTAATGGATTTTGTGTTATAGTAATTTGTCGTTTTGTTTATTTAAACGCCATCTTTGTACAACTGAGAGGTTGCCGATGTGATTTGCCTTGTTTTTTTTATATACTTTAGTTTTGGCACTTGTTAACTAAAATCTTCTTAAAAAGATAGTAATAAATCTAAGGAATATAAAGTAAAAATAGAATGAAAACAAAAAAACACTAGGCAGATTATAATTAATCTACCTAAACCAACAACTAATGAGTCTGAAATGTTGTCAAAAATGTTAACGAAAAGAAGGCCTAAAGGTGACTGTTGACGACTGAAGCTGTATAATGCATAGTATACATGCAAAAAGAAAAAAATATCTAAAAAGAGCTAGAGAAATTTTAAAATTTTCCCATATTAAATGTCACGCAAAATAAGGCTTAACCGCTTACGCTCAATGGGTCAGCCGCCAAACCGCACCTTCCGATAAGATAATACGCCTGGGATGCTGCGCGATGAACCAAACAGAATACAATGGAATCGCATTAAATTTATGTGAGATTTATCTTATCAGATAGTTTAAATTGATAGACATAAGGAAATTTTGTTTTGTCAGCGATTATCTTAGGAGTTGCTGCTACCCACTGAACAGTCAAAGTTACTTTAGTCATTTGGCATCTGTCATGTGTGACATTCAATTCTTAGTCAGTTCCAGTTGGCCAAGAGGGTCAAGCCAATCCAGGAGTCAAACCCATAATAAGAAATAATTGTTTAAATAAATAACTTTTAGACAAATTGACTTAAATAAATGACAGATTTGGATTTCTATTTGATTGTGTTGTGAATGTCGTTCAAAATTAGGCGCAAAAACGGATATAACCAGCATTTCTTCTATTATAGCTTTACGCTTTATCCCGCACATGGCAGGGTACTGCAAAGGGAACTGCAGGGACTGTGGGAATCTAGTGTTAAGACACTCCGTTGCTTAGTCCCTGCTTTCTCCGTCCCCGCTTTCCGCCTTTTTCGAGGCATTGCGTGTTGAGTGGCGGAACTCAACGCCGCGCTCGCGCCCGCAGCGAAGAAAATGGAAATAGAAACTGTTGATCGAACCCAGAAACCGTCGCGTTACAGGCACACGTTGCGCCTCTGCGCCACGACGGTCCTCAAACGGTTCTTCTATTATACTTGGTAACAAAAATATAATAGAATTGTCTGTGGACAACAAAGTGATAGCAATAGGGCGCCGTTTTTTGTTGCGCGCACGGAACCATTATGACGGAGACAGACTAGTTAAATCATAAAGAAACCCAGTTAAACGAACATGAACGATGTCACATTACATAAACGTTTATTACAAATGGGCAGGTCGGTCTCGGCGTTGAAGTAAATGTATTATTTATGTAAGTATGAGCTGTTGCTGTACCTCTCGTGTACAATAAAGTGATGTCTTGTTAGTTCGTCTGTCTCTCTATATCTAATGTTTATGTTACAACTTCTGTTAAATAAAGACTTGACGACCGTTCTGGCGCAGAGGCGTGTAAACGTGACGGTTTGTGGGTTCAATTCCCACTCGGAGAAAGTGAACCTTTTTTCAATTCCCTTTTTCGTCGCTGTGGCTAATAGACAAGCATTCAATACGCAATGCTTAGAAAAGGCGCAAAGTGGGGAGCGGAGTGTCTTAACATTAGGGTCCTGCAATTCCTGCGATTCCCTCTGTCTACCCTGCTATGAGAGGGATAAATCGCAAGGCTATAAAAAATGCATATTATATCTATGGAATACCTAACTGCATGAGAAGTTTTGGAATATTTATGCCAATTATTTCCACGTTTTTGAAAATTTTTGGTTTCATTTGTGCTCCGAATAAACTGTAACTATCTTCAAATAAGATCATAAAAGACATGTGTTAGGGACAATTAAATAATTTTATAAACATTAATCAAATATACACTAATAGTAGTATATTGATGTTCATACTTTTATGTTGGTATGATTTTAACAATTTTAATACAAAAATTGCTAGTTTAAAAAAAAGTAAAATGAATTTGTCATCATGGGAAACACGGAGCTTAAAATAAAAGCATATTCTTTTAATTTAATATATTATTTTAAATATTTAATATACCAAAATCGTCGAAGAAAATTACATACACACACTACACACATACAAGTTATTAGTAAATACCTTTGTGTAGAAAGTATACGTATCGTGTTCTCTATAATCGTGGTCCAAACATCGGTTTAACAGAGCAATTTCATGAAGGCTCAAACGATGGAACCGGTTGGGCGAAGCGTCGACTGACTTTTGTATTTCCTTTTTCCTTCACATAATCATAGCCCGCCGTGCGGCAGTTAGCTTAGGGAACCGATATATCTGTACGGAGAAATCCGTATTCACAGTAAATGTATTTAAAAAGAAGAACATAAACACGACAATAACAAATTACTATAATAAATAGTAAGTGTCCAGTAAACTTATTGTATACCGTAAACTTTTCCAATTTAGTTTATTTTATTTTATATCTGAAATATTTCATAATCTATGAGTACTTGGGGAGTAGCCCCAAATATTTTTATTTGCGTATGTGTTTTGTTTTGAGAAGTTAGTTGACTGTTCTCTAAAGGTTTAATAGTTTAATATTAATGAATATATAAACCATACTTTCCTCGATCGATCTGGATAAACGAATAGACATACGCATAATAAAGTGATCCTATAAATATAGATAGAGATTTAGAAACTATTAATATTAAATGAGTGTTGCATATTCAAATTTATCTTAATTTTTATTGAAACAGTAACTAAGTCTAGGTAAAATAAATCAAAACTAAGTCACATTGACAGCGAGCAAGTGTCACTCTACCCCCGCATGACCAGCGTCTGCTGGAATTTAATTAAATACAGTACCGATGCATAATTCATAGCGCTAAAGAGACCGCAATTACAAGCTGTGGCTTGTTAGGCAGATCTTAAGATAATATTGTAATTAATACATTCGAGGTGTAGAAAGGAAAATTGCGTACTCTCTATGTTTTTTCACTCTCTTTAACCCATACATCAAGATGTGCTGCAAATTAGATACTATAACTAATTTTGAAATACAGCATGCTTCAATATTTAAACTAAGATATTGATTTATATAATAATATACATCAATTTGCTACTTTCCGTTCCACGTACATATATTGAAATATAAAAGGAAAACGTTCTGAACTACCACTAGGCTACCAGAGGTAGGTTTTCAGGGTGTCATTATAATAATACTTATAAGTAATTATAATAGTTTACTTGCCTAAAGGCATTGAGATCCCATTTGCCTTACGCCTTATAAACATGTCTCGAAAAATTGGCGAAGAACTAAAGATAAATTTTTGAATCGTCCTTAGAAAAACTGTTTACACTTAATTCGATTATCCAAACTACATTATTTTTCAGTACATTGGAATTAGAAATGAAAAATATGTTACCTGTAACCATAGACTTCTGTAAAGTGCTTTAAGGGCGTGAATTTATAAAATACTCTAAATTTCTTTTAAAACGGGTTAAAACCACAAAAACAAAAGATCTCACACATAGTTGTATAATGTACATAGTTGTGTAATTTAAAAAAAAATTAGCCACGAGGAGTGCAACCCACAGGTGTCTATGAAAGTGCTCTCGAATGCAAAATAAAATGTAATCTAAATTACACAAGCTAAATTAGGTATTATTTTGTTGTTATATATACTTATTTTAATAAAATAACAATTTCCCAATTGTCTAAGTAGGTTAAACAACCTGTATCCTTTTCCGGTAAAAACCCACAATCGAACCCACAATCTAAGTTTTGAATAGTGTTACATTGCGATATTTCTTTTAAATTCTATGAGAAACTAAATTACGAAATCCTTCTACAATTGTAAAGGAAGTCAATGTTTTATTATAATTTTATGCGATTACAACATATCCGTATGAAGAGCAAAAAAGTATAATTTCTGATAATTTAATTTACTTGGTTCCCAGATTATTACGTTATTATATAATATAGTTTTAATATAAAGAAATTGTTTGACAGAACGCACTAATCTCAGAAACTCCTGATTCAAGTTTTGCAATTCCTTTTTTTTAGCTTCAGGCTTCATCCCGCATATTGCGGGGTAGGAAGAGGGAACTGCAGGGAACTGCACTATACGAACCTAGTGTTAAGACACTTGCCGTTGCTCAGGCCCCGCTTTGTCTGTCCCCACTTTCCGCCGTTTTCGAGGCATTGCGTGTTGAGTGGCGGAACTCAACGCCGCGCTTTGCCTATTTTCCAGAGCGAAAAAAATGGAAATAGAAAAATCCATCTTCCCCGAGTGGGAATCGAACCCACAAACCGTCGCGTTTACAGTCCGACGCTATGCCTTTGCGCCACGACGGTCCTCAATTTACAATTTTAGCAATTTACAGGTTTTGCATTTCTTTTTTTATATAATTCTTTAAATTCCTATCTATATAATATTTGATTCGGCTATGTAACTTGTCAAAGTGCAATTTTAGTCTTCTTATGTCTCAAAAATTATGAAGAACTAAAAAAAGAGGCTTTTTCTTATTTTAAAGTGGAGTGGGAAAGTGAATTAGAACACCATTAGTATCTACATTTGTACTTAACATAATACCATAATGTTATATAATATTAATAATATATATTTATATGTAAATTCTGTAAAACCATATTACTTTACTTGCTCAGTAACTTGCAGCTCACTTGTTATATAATTCGGAATTAAATATTTATAAAATAAAAAAAGGAAAGTTTGTCGGATACATGTAATGAATAATGATTTTGACATAAATTAAAATATATATAGTTTTCAATTTGAAATATATGTTTAAAAGATATATAGTAGTTGAGGACCGTCGTGGCACAGAGGCGTAAGCGTCTAATTGTAAGTGTAACCGCGACGGTTTGTGGGTTCGATCCCCACTCGGACGATGGATTTTTCTATTTCCATTTTCATCGCTCTGGAAACTTGGCAACTCAACACTCAATTTCTTAAAAGCGTCGGAAAGCGATGACGGAGAAAGCAGGGACTAAGCAACGGAGTGTCTTAACACTAGGTTCGTATTGTTCCTGCAGTTCCCTCTGCCTATCCTGCCATGTGCGGGATAAAGCGGGAAGTTAAAAAAAAATATATTTTATCGATTAGTCGATTAATCGATATTCTACCCACAAACTATTACTTTTACCTTATACTTGTCAATCAAGATCTTCCATCAGCCGTATAATTATGCTGTTAAAGTAACAGAAGTGGTTATTGAGATATTTATGAAAGCTATTACTTTTTATCTGATGTGTATTAAAGAAAAATTAAAATTTATATACCTATAAGGTATCTTCTAACTTTTTTGCTTATAGAATGACTTTAATTAACTCTGAACGTTGTTAGACTGATAATTACGATGAAATAATTATTTTATTATTTTTTGTTCTTTAAGTATTTTATTATATTATTCTAAATTTTCACAATTACTACAGAGAAGGGTAGTAGGAATCGTTTAGCGTTCCTTAAATTCTTCATGAGATTGTTGCATAACTCGATGGCTACAGAAAAAGGAGTTCAGAGCAGTACTTGAAACTTGTAACCTAAATTAGGACGTAAAGCGCCCTCTTTGAAATACGAATTAAATACTCATCTTCTGTCCTAGTCATACCTCTACCTAGCCAAGTTGGAGCTCTGTTACTTCTGCCTTAAAATCATAGTGTAGTAATCATTGACTGATTTTTTTGTATATTGATTGAAATTAATTGAATAGTTCTACACTGGCTGACATATTTAACTTACTATTTAGCTTACTATTTTTCACTATTCTCGCTCCTACTTGTACTTCGTCCAAATTAATTCTAAAATACTTATTAACTTTAAAATTATTATTTATTACCTATTATTTATTTTCTAGAACCTGAATTTATAGCTGAGAAAGATTATTATTATGGCATTTTTAGACGCCTATTTTATATAACTTGGCTTATCAAAAGACATATAATTACTTCATAAGTACATTAGTAGTCTCAATCACCATTTAAGTACACTAGTAGCTCTTTCATCATATCGCTGGAGTCGTAAGACAAACAGCTTTTTTCGAAACATTGAATAGCCATTGCATTTTTCTAACATAAAATGGCTATTCTTTTATAATTTCCATAAAGGAAGTGTATCGGGTACAATTTGACAGGTTACTGCGGACGCAGCGATGCGGGACGGCGCAGGCGCAGGCGTACGCGCAGGTGCGAGGGCAAGGGCCGGAGTTCAAAGTAATGTCATTGTCTTTCAACTCCCACGGCAGCGGTGTCAAAGCTTTTTTTAAAATACAATATCTTGATACCAAGCAATGTTGAAGTTTTAGGTTCGTGCCTTTACTTAAAACATTTTAATTTATAGTTCGGCCTAATAAGGCTTTTTTAAGGTAATAAATTAGTTTGGTTTTTTTTTTAGCTTCACGCTTTATCCCGCACAAGGCAGGGTAGGCAGAGGGAACTGCAGGGACCGTGGGAACCTAGTGTTAAGACACTCCGTTGCATAGCCCCTGCTTTCTCCGTCTCCGCTTTCCGCCGTTTTTGAGGCATTGCGTGTTGAGTGGCGGAACTCAACGCCGCGCTTTGCCTAGTTTGCCAGAGCGAAGAAAATGGAAATAGAAAAATCCATCTTCTCCGACTGGGGATCGAACCCAGTAACCGTCGCGTTTTACAGGCAGACGCTTACGCCTCTGCGCCACGACGGTCCTTTTTTTTATAGGTACGGTCCTTTTTTTTATAGGTACGGTTTTTTTTTATAGGTATGGACCTCAAAGCGATTTTTTTACGCCACAGCAGACATTGCTTGGTGTTGAGTTTTTACTAAATACTCAGTGTTTTGTATTCATTAGTTATAGGAAGAATCTAAGTACCTATTCAAAAATATTTATATAGGCACTCTATATAGGTATATTTTTAGGTTAAAAGTATATTTAAAAAAATTTTTCCTTAAGATAAACTAAGAGGACCAAGAATAAAATGAAATAACTTTTTTTATTAATTAAAACAATTTAACCGAAATAATCGACAATATTACATATTTTTCTGGAAACCCACCTTTACCTATTTACGGTTAATCTGAATAAATTGCCGTGTTTATAAATTATAAAAAATCACGATAATCAAAGATTTTATTATGAAATAAGTTGTCGTAAATAAAATTGAGAGTAATATGATAATACAATTTATGTTTTTATTCTTAATAGAGTTACTTGTTACCACAGAGACAAGCTATTACACGTGTATATAAACGCCTGTTATTGGAGCTGTCAATCGACGCTATCGTTAAGCCATTAGGGCACACCCAGGCCTACCAATCATCAGCCAATTTGTCCCGTATCAACTTTTTTACCCTCGATTTCATAGAAAAATGAACGATTTATTTTTTGTTCATTCTAAACAAGCTTGGTGTAGAGTATAAAGATTGAATTACTTACAACAGTTAATAATAATTGTGTGAAAATAGCCTAAGTCAATTATGGAACTTCAACATCTGTGAACTATCAAGTTAATTCATATTACATATTTTTTTATTATAAATATTTTAAGAATATAATAGATTTAGAATTTAATTAAAATTGGCGAAATTGCTGGTTTAAGAAGATTTTTTTTATGAAATACAGATAAAATATGACAGCATTGATTAAAAATATGATATGTCAGATATATCTAGAATATATCTGTCATTAATGACATATCATTATTTTATTGAAGTTTACTCTTTACACGGAAATGAGAATATTGATATTTTATCAGATACAGTGTTGACTGTGAAACACTGCCGTAGCCACACCTGACACCATGCTTAGGTCAATAAAGACATGTTTTTGATTTAAAATATTGTATATATATAAATATATAATAAAATTAGTTAAATTGTTTTTATAGTTTCACGTTTTATCCTATGTATAGCATGGTAGGTAGAATCGCCTTTAACTTTGTTAAGAAATTTTAAGCAGAGGACAGAGTGTTATTTTTTTTTTTTTTTTTTATATTATAGGTGGCAAACGAGCTGACAGATCACCTGATGGTAAGTGAATACTGCCGCCCATGGACATTTGCAACACCAGAGGAGCTACAAAATGCGTTGCCGGCCTTTTAGATGGGAATACGCTCTTTTCTTGAAGGTCTGCAGGTCGTATCTGTCCGGAAATACCGAATGCGGCAACTCATTCCACAATTTTGTGGTGCGGGGCAATAAATTTCTGTTAAAACGTACAGTAGTACTCTGCCAACTGTCAAGGTGGTGGGGGTGGTAGAGTTGTCGCATAGATCGATGACGGAAAGAGGCGGCAGGGATCAGCCCGAACAGTTCTTCAGAGCACTCCCCATGATATATGCGGTAGAGAATGCATAGCGAGGCTACATCTCTACGCAGTGCCAAGGAGTCGAGCCGGTCAGAAATCTTTTCGCAATCGACAATTCGAGTCGCTCTCCTTTGAATGCGGTCTAAAGGGAGAAGCTGGTACTGGGGAGCCCCTACCCAAAGATGTGAACAGTATTCCATGTGAGGCCGAACCTGAGCTTTATAAAGCTGCAGGCGGTGATCCGGCGTGAAATACTGTTTTGATCTATTGAGCACACCGAGCTTCTTCGAGGCTAATTTAGCCTTACCCTCCAGATGACCACGAAACTGGACTTCGCTCGATATGTCGACGCCAAGAATTCCGATATTGGCTGTGGCAGTTAGAGGAGTACTCTCGAAACGGAACGATACGACAAATGGCAGCTTTTTTGCGGTGAACGCGCAAACTTGTGTCTTCTTGGGGTTAAATTGGATAAGGTTTAGTTTACCCCAGTCTGATATTTTCCGAAACGAAATTTCAATTTCAGACACAAGTTTGGTTCGGCTTTCAATGACGTTTTCCCGAGAAATGTTGGCGCGGCCGGTGTATAAAGCATCACCCGTACTGTCATCCGCATAACAATGAATGCCACTCATTTGCAGCATATCATTAATGTGCAAGAGGAACAGCGTGGATGATAGCACACAGCCTTGCGGGACACCAGCATTAACGGACATGAGATCGGAGCATTCGCCGTCGACTACGACCTTTATGCTTCTGCCAGTTAGGAAACTGGTGACCCATTCGCATAATTTCTCAGGAAGCCCATAGGAAGGAAGCTTCGAAAGTAGCGCTTTATGCCAAACCCGATCGAAGGCCTTCGCTATATCCAGACTAAAAGCCACAGCCTAGCCCTTACTCTCGATGGCCTGTGCCCAACGATGTGTCAGGTATACTAGGAGATCACCAGCCGAGCGACCCTGACGGAAGCCGTACTGATGGTCGCTAAGCAGCTGGTGATCCTCAAGGTACCGTAGGAGCTGGTCGTTAATAATGGATTCCATTACTTTCGAGAGCAATGAGGTTATGGCTATTGGCCTGTAATTGGTCGGATCTGAGCGGTCGCCTTTTTTAGGGATCGGGTGCACTAAAGCTGTCTTCCATGAAGTCGGGACTACGCCAGAGGAATAGGAAAGCCGAAAAAGGCGCGTTATTGCCGGTGCCAACTCCGGGGCGCACGTCTTTAGAACAATGGGAGAGATTCCATCGGGCCCGCTCGATTTGTGGACATCCAGGGATAGCATTGCTGACCGCACTGCTTTTTGGTGGAATCGGATGTCCGGCATAACAAAATTGCACCGTGGTATTATCGGCAGGTCTTGGCCTTTGTCATCCAGGAATGAGTTGGACGCAAAGAATTTGCCCAGGAGGTCGGCTTTCTCCTTTGCGTCGTGGACCAATGAATCATCTCCCTTGAGCAAAGGTGGTAGAGATGGCGTACAGAAATTTCCTTGGACGGCTTTAGCGAGGGACCAAAATGCGCGAGTTCCAGACGGAAGACGCTCTAGTCGCTCGCCAATCCTGGAGGTGTACAAGAACTTCGCCCTAGCGATGTCTCTTTTGAAGGATCGGGAGGAGTGGTTGAACTTCTTTTTTAAGGCACTGGTATTCACATCCTTCGTTGCTGCAGCAGCCGCCCAGGCCTGGTAAGCTTCCCACTTATTGCGAGATGCAATTTTGCAGGATCGGCTAAACCAAGGTTGGCATTTGGCACCAATAGGGACCACAGAGTTTGGAATGAAAAGTTCCATACCCTGCAGCACCAAATCAGCAATAGCATCAGCAACGGCATTGGGGTCAACCAGTGCAAAGCAAACCTGACTCCACGCAAAGAAGGATCGCAATCCATCCCAGTCTGCTGACTTGTAGTGCCATACTCGACGTCTTCGTGGACAGCGTGGTTGCGCTAAGTGTGAGAGTGGCACCACACTCCGGATAAGGCAATGGTCAGAGGAGCCTAGAGGAGCACCGACAGACACGGTGTAGTCTTCGGGGTGGGAAGTCAGCAGAAGATCCAACAGTGAAGGTTCCAGGTTTTCCACATCTGGGATTCGCGTAGGCGTTGTAACCAGCTGCGTAAAACCATAGGCCAGGGCGAAGTCATGAACAGATCTTCCAGCGTGATCGGTCTTGCGTGAACTAAGCCATTCGGCGTGGTGGGCGTTAAAATCGCCGAGTATCACGATCTCTGCGGAAGGGGTCTGCTGTTGCACCAAATCTGTAGCCATTTGGACGTGCTCAAGGAGTCGTTCGGTTTCGGCATCACCGCTATGGGACCTGTAGAGGCAAGCGTAGATGCGGGGGTGGTCGTCGCTATCTACACGTAGCCACAAGATGGAGAGGTCCCTACCTTCAAGATTCCTGAGGCGGCGTGAGCTAACATCGTCACTAACGTACACGCACACACCTGCTTTTGGTACGAAGGAGTGTTCCAAACTGTAACCAGGGTATTGCAAGTAAGAGGTGTCCGCCGGAGACGATATTTGCGTCTCAGTCAAAAAGAACAGAGCCGGCTATAACATTTGGTTCTTGGGGTTCATGCGGTTCCCTCCGATTACCCTGCTTCGAGTGGAGTAAAGCGTGAAGCTAGTGCTAATGTTATTTTGAATGTAAAAATGTTTACCTTTTATAAACATTTGAGACAAATTATATTAGGATAGAACAAAGTTTGTAAAAGTAATCTCATTACTACGCAAAACTAAAAAAAATAGCGCCAAAAATAATCAAACCAACCAATTAATTCAGTGTGAATGTAATTTAAGTTTTTATTTTTATATTTATATGCAAATGCGACATTAAGCTGCCGCCATTAGCCGCCGTGAGTCGTGAGTCAACGCGTCACCCGATAACGACGGTGTAATGACAAGTTTTCTATTTCATTCATGTAATTTTGTATACTACCGACACAGCAACTCGCTGTGAGGTGTTTATTTGAACAATCTATGTCTGTAATTATAGTATAATTTAGCTTTTTATTTGTTAATGTTTTGGATTAGGTATATGATTTTGAAGCGGGGACGGAGAAAGCAGGGACTAAGCAACGGAATGTCTTAACACTAGGTTCATATGGCCTATGCAGTTCCCTCTGCCTACCCTGCAATGTACGGGATAAAGCGTGAAGCTATAAAATATATATATATATATATATGATTTTCTGTTTTTATTTGTCAATATATCGGAATTTCGGTAAAATATTTAAAGATTTCTACTCTAAAATTTAATAGAAAACACTAAATTAAAGTTTAAATTATTGTTTCCCAAAAATCAAAATAGTTTTATATATAAAATAAATACTTTGTACTAAAGAAAAATGAAAAATAACATATGTATACTAATAAATATCAAAAATGTACATTGACAGAAAATGACGGCGTTTAAATCGTATTTACCATAGTTGTACTTAAAATTACATTATAAAAAACATATATTCATTTAGACGATATTTTTAAATTGAGTAAAGCGAGTTTACTATAACTAATTAATTAAGTTTCCGTCCACTCATTACGTGTAGTAATGCTCATGGCACATGGCTGGTTATCGCTGAAGCAACGGAAGTATTAAACCTATTTCTTGTTTAACAAAATGTCAAAAAATATTTAACAGTATATTTTGAATATATTTTTGGAGAAGAATATATTATGTTATTATTTAACAGAGGTTAAAGAATCTAACGTCTTTTAATTTGGACCTTGAAAGGGCATGAAGTTGGTAATGTAATGTATATATATTAAAATAATGTTCGAAGTCTGGCTTTACACTGTACATAGACAAATGAGTAAGTGAAATCTATCAAAATTCATGTTTGTTAACAAAATGGCCGTTGAACTATGTATGTAGTCATAAATAATTTGTTAAAATTTTACCTTTTAATTCGTATACTAAACCTGACTGACTGCTTACATTAAAAAAATGACAACTATACTCAACTATACATATAAAGCCACAGTTAAATTAATTATCAATATGAAAAAGTCAATAAGAAATTTAAATACTATAAAAATGTTTAAATTAAAATAACAATATCTGACATGTAAAAAAATGATAACAAAATTTCAAATACCGATCCAACCAACGCAAGTGAAGCGTCAATCTTTTACTGTCCAACGACATAGAAAGGAGTGCGTTTGAAACTCATTTGAATAGACACCCTCTTTAAAATATGAACATATAAATCATATAACAATGGCTCGACGTACTCCTATGTACGTACATACAGACGGTGCGCGTAACGATTACATTACTATATATACACAACAGCCCGAGGGAGATTTGTTGCGAATAAATGAATGTCAGGAAGGTATCAAATTCCATTATCAGTGTTGACGGTTTGATGAATTAGAATGGAAATGTTTGTACATATAGTAAGTTATGAGAAAAAATATAACACCCGACCCTTTTGGTTTCTTTGTGTTTTTAGAATTTAATTTTGCATATTCATTTGTGGCGCCATAATGATGTATTCTATAGAACAAGAATGCTTTGTGCGAGGTAGAACATGTTTGTTTCTTCGGCTTGCACTCAATGTGTAATATCTTTAATAAAATGGCAAACTATTTATTTTCTTTATTTATTTTTTTATTTATATATTAAATTATACATATAAAAGAGAATAAAACACAAAAGGCGATCTTATTGCTTATTAGTAGCCATCTCTTCCAAATAACCTTTAGGGCGAAAAGAAAACTCTATTATTCTGACTTCTAAGATTTTGGAAGCAAACAAATCAAATATATCTCAAAACAACAATATAACTTGCATTTGAAGAATGCGAAACTATATTTAATTTCATAATATAATGAGAAATGATAAAAAACCAGACAAAAGCGTTGGATGCTGCGCCGCGAGACGCACTCGTGCATTGTATCTCATCAGCATAATGTAGAGCGGTCGAAAATCATCTTACTTTTATGAGAAGAGCTTTAATTCGAAGTACACTTTATGTTTCATTTCTGAATGTAACGGTTTTTGTAATATAGTCTCTATTGTTGATATTAATTTTATATTGCAAAGATCATTTTATATGAATTTTTTAAGATTATAACTTTTAACTTTCCTTTAAAACCTTTTTTGTTATACTTCTCTATTAAATGAAGTTCATTTTCAAAGAATATATTTCTGGGTATTTTTATAGCAAGTTTTATTGTTATATGTTTTTACGAACTTACAGCAATTTATAATTAGTGCTACGTACTACCAATTTGTTGGAACATTTTTATTCAGCTTAGAAATTGTCCATTGCCCAATCAGATCTGGTAAACAACTATATTATATATAACATTCCTCACAGTAGTTTCACTTCGCTTCGCTTTCAAATAATCACAAGTCACTAGATTTACCCTCTAACACGTATGTATACGTAAAATCATTAAAAAAAACAAGCATCATCTAAGCCTAATATTTAATAAAGCCGGGTGCGCAAGCGCATCACAATATTATTCACATCAAAAGCGTCTATTGTCGAAGTCCATCAAACCACACTAGGCGTAGGGAGCAACCCCTAAACATACTCTTGACTGCACAATGAACTAATCATAGCTTCTATTTAATACGAATACGAGGGATACTGGAGCATAAAAATTTGTTATAAGTGGGTAAATAAAAATATAATTCAAATTTATAATCTTGAAGCATTTAAGCTACTTCTCAAAAGAAAAAAAATGAAGCTTATTTTTTTTTTAGACTAATACAAAAACATTATAAAAATATATATATGTATATATATAAAATATTATTATTACACCGTACACAAAAAAATAAGGTTTTATTATTATTATAAAATCGCCATCGCTTATAACTCATGTCAACACCAAAAGTTTGAACTCGTAATACGATTGTTGCTGTATACTTTATGTCAGGTTGTAAACGTCACGTCGGATCGGTGTTTGTCCAAAGCTGTATCTTTAATGCCTTTGTATAAAGAATTGTTTTTGGATCCGAAAAATCCGAAAAATTCTGTTATAAATTTTTACAGATTAATTAAAATATTAATTATCTGTGTATCTCACATACATAAAATAAATAAAAGCAGCATAGCTGACTATTTTATCTTGATTCACCTAGGTATTAATATCTTATGTGTATGTAGAATTAAAGATTTTTTAATTAAAATTTATATTTAGTTCAGTTTAATGTTCCATTGCACTTATTAAAATAATAAAAATAAAAATGCAATTCATTCAAGCCACATAAAAACATCAAGTTATTTAAACATTTGCGTCAATCACTTATAATGTACGCGCAATTGTTGTGTATTGTTGCGCCCGCGCACTGCGGCATTACTGGCGAATGCGTATTATTCTCTTACTGACCGGTGAGTAGTCTACAGTCTGTAGTCTATAGTCTATTGTTCAAGAGCTTTAGTTGTATTCTATACAAATAAAAGTAGTTTCATATAAAACCTTTTTGATCTACAAATATTTGTCAACATTATTTATATCCGATGGAAATTTTATAATATAATTTCTTTTTTTTTTAACTTCACGCTTTATCCCGCACATGGCAGGGTAAGCAGAGGGAATTGCAGGAACCATAGGAACCTAGTGTTAAGACATTCCGTTACTTGGTGCCTGCTTACTCCGTCTCCGCTTTCCACCGTTTTCGAGGCATTGCGTGTTGAGTGGCGGAACTCAACGCCGCGCTTTGCCTTAGATGCCAGAGCGAAGAAAATGGAAATAGAAAAATCCATCTTCCCCGACTGGAAATCGAACCCAGTAACCGTCGCGTTACAGGCAGACGTTGCGCCTCTGCGTCACGACGGTCCTATAATTTGTTTAACTTTTGATATTTATTTTATTTTTAAAATTTCCATAAAAATAATTATATACAAGTTTAAAAATATTATTTATAAAATACTACCATACGTATATTGTTTATAATCAGAATGTTTTGACACAAAATTAGTTATCCAAACATTATCAAAAAAGCACTTTTCTCTTTTAAGTTGTCTTAACTTCTTTTAATAATATACCAACTAAGTCAAATCTAAATCATTTTAATTGAACAAACGTTAATATATTATTATTTGGGCGATCAAGAATGCAGTAAGAGGAAGAGTACGCTTGATTCTTTGAAATAGTGTAGTTACTGACCGATCGGACCCCCTGCGGGGCCGGAACGAATCTATAAGAGAATACTATATATTAATTGATAATTTAAAGATCCATTTAAAATGTACATGGGACTTAAGACAAGACTAGGGTTAGTAAATTTACGTTTTAATTCGGGATTTACTTTTTGAGATATATTTATTTTTCGTAAAAACTAGAAATCAGCGTATCGTGTCACTATTTTAAAAATAACATTTTCTAACAGTTTACATACATTTTCAATACACTCAGTAAATACTAATACTTATAAAAATTTCATAAAAACATTTACAGCAAAAACAGAACACCTTTGTTTTATTTTTTTTGTTTTCCAAATCATTGATACAATCTCTTCATAAACTATACTTGTAACGACTCTAAATATTATACAAAAATAAAACCTTCATTAAATTAAATTTCCGTTACAAACATCCCATCACTATCTTAGACCCAAGAATTTTGAAGATAAAAAATAATTACCTCCTAATCAGATATCAACAATCAACGGTTTTTAAACGCATCCGCTTGAGGGGTGCGTGATTTCAAGGAATTATATTAAAAAAATAACTAGAACAAAACAAAAATCGATTTTATTGTCATTTAAATAAAGTTTATATTACAACAACGTTGTAAAGAAAATGTTAAAAAAACAGAACGTCGACTCTACAACGGCCATTTTAAAGAAAAGGGCACGTTATAATTAACATTATAATAAATCACGAATGATGCAACGGTAATACTTGTACCTACGTATACAAAAGTTTGATGCTTTATAATGGAGAAACTTATTTATATATTAGAAAACGTAAATGTATATAAAATATTAATTAACCGTATAAATAAAATTATAGAAGAAGCCAAAATAAAGTATAGTATCAGTTTTTTTTTTATATTATAGGTGGCAAACGAGCTGACAGAACAACAGTATAACAACAGAGTGATTTCTGCAATTTCTTAACCCTTTTAGTAAGTAAGACTAATCTAGATTAAAATAAACAAATTTGGATTAACTAAGTTAATTAAAGTAGATTAAAAATATATAAAAGCAATAAAATTTTAATCTGTTAATAAAATTGTTGTGCATTTTTTTTTATTTTAGTATCAAAATAATAAATAATAATTATAAAATTTATAATTTGAATTAACTGTAGTCTCAAATAAATAAGTACATAAGAGTTCAACGCGCCTCATGCTGGGAATGACGCTAAATTAGTTTATCGTTTTGTACAAATAGTGTACTATAGAATTTGAAGTATATGCTATAAGGAGCAATTACTTTTAAATTAAAAAAAAAGCAAATTAGCCTATAGTAATCTATAGCTTGTTATAAAAACAGGAGGTTCCAAGAACAGAGATTGTCTATGTCGGCTAAGCCAGAGTTTGAAGGAGCCATTTGAAATTTGTTATATTTGAATTAAGTTACTGCATTCAGTTATCAGTATAAAAATTTTAACATGACACATTTAAACCTAGGCTGGCTAGTCTTTAAATATTTAAAACAAATAGCTTATAATCGAAATAAAATTGTGTCCATTAGTCGATTAATATATAATATTTTATGTACGTTTAAGGCTAATTAATAAGAAAATGTCACATTGACAAATAAAATGCACAGATATCATAAAAAACGTGGCATAGGACTTTGCTAGCGTTTGTTTTGGTTGACACACGTTTTAGTGAGAGTTTATGTTAAAGTGGTAAATTTTTTTAAGTTAAATAGTGGAAACAATATATAATTGTGTAAAAAGATCCGTAGTAATAAGGGTATTTGTTATAGTAAGTGTTTGTGTTGTTCTTTAGCTTAAGTTAGAAGTAGGAATCTAGTTTTATAGGTTAGTTTTAAGAAAAATGGAACCTGATCCTCCACCTGACCCTCCAGATCCTGGGGGACAAACAATTTCCCGTAAAAGACAAGGTGAGGAGACAACTGGTCAAGAAAATGCGAAAAAAACTATCGTTAATCCGTTAACAGCCACTCCTTCCATCCAAAATGTCTGGGTTCACCCATCTATGACTGAAGCCCCTAAATCTTATATTAGTTCAGACAAAGGACCTTTTATAGTGTATGTGTCTAGGGAAACTCCTGATCCCTCTGCAGGAACCTCCATAAGGGCCATCAAGTTTGGTCAATTTCTTCACACTAACAAAATTAATGATATTGTTAATGATGGAGTAAAAAATGTGGGTCGCAATAAAATCAGTGTCCAATTTACATCTGCTGAAGCAGCTAACAAATTTCTAGTTAATCCTGTCCTTAGTCTATGTAAATATGTTTGTATCATCCCAACATTTAATATCACAAGGATGGGAATTGTAAAAGGAGTTCCCGTTGAATGGTCGTTGGAAGAGTTTGTTGGCTCTCTGGAATTTCCCTCTGCATGTGGGGAGGTGATAAAAGCAAGACGTATGAACAGGAAGAATGTGAGTGAGGGTGTGATTACATGGGTCCCGACCCAGTCAGTGGTAATTACATTCCGAGGTCAGCAATTGCCTGAAAGAGTTTATTCATATAAGTCTGTCCTACAAGTCGAACTGTATAAATATCCAACAATCCAGTGCCTCAAGTGTTGTCGTTTTGGTCATGTAAAAGCACAGTGTCGATCGATGCCAAGATGCTACAAGTGTTCCCAGTCTCATACTGGCGATACATGTGACATCCCAAAGGAAACTTCAACTTGCATCCATTGCTCGTCAAAACATTTTGCCATTGATAAGGGGTGTCCTGAGTTCATGAGGCAACAAAACATAAAATCAATTATGTCGCAAGAGTGTATCTCTTATATGGAAGCATCTTCCCGTTTCCCAACAGTCCAGCGTTCCTATGCAGATATTGCTAAGGAAATGTTTACCCCTCCTGTCTTCACAAACCTCCAGACCCCTCAAACTAGAATCCCTGCAAGTCCTACCAAGTCTTACCGTAAGACAGTATTCCAAGTTCCCCGACCCCGCGCACCTGCGGCGAAGGGGTATGATAGACAAGCTCACCAAGCCATTATAAATAACTCTTCCTCTTCCCTTCCCAATGGTTGTGCCCTTAATCAGGGTTCAGACAGTTCAACTGAGTCACGAAAAGACTTGTTGGTTGCTCTGACTGAGACCTTGGTCAGCATAATCTCCACTGCTGATGAACTTCCTATACCGTCCAACGTTGCCCAGAATTTACTCAAAATCTTCCAAATCCTTAACAATGGCGTCACTAAGCTTCCTGCAGTGGAATAGTAGTAGTGTTCGTGCTAAAAAGCATGAATTACTGCGTATTATTTCCCTGTATGATCCCGTCATTATTGCCCTCTCGGAAACATGGTTGGTGCCAGACTCCCCGTTTAGGGTGTCGGGTTTTGCCTGTTTGAGGGAGGACAGGAGTGACGGGTATGGAGGTAGTGCTATCCTCATCCAGCACTCCTCCCCTTATTCTCTTATCCCTCTTCCACCTCACAGTCAACAGATTAATGCTGTTGCTGTGAGGGCCTTTGATATCTCCTTCCTCTCTGTATATATCCCTCATCCCTCCACTTCCCTCTTCCTTGAGCTTAGGTCTATTATCTCTTCGCTTCCTAGCCCTGTACTGGTCCTGGGAGACTTTAACACTCATCACACACTGTGGGGGTGTTATTACTGTGATGGAGTTTCTCCTTCGTTGCTGGACTTGATTGATGATGCTAATCTTTGCATTCTCAATGATGGTTCTCCGACTCGTAGGGTTAATACTAATAAGGATCCGAGGACTGCAGTTGACCTTTCCTTATCTTCCCCATCGCTTTCTTCTCAACTATCATGGTCTGTTCTCCCTTCCACCCATGGTAGTGATCATTTCCCCATCCTTCTTTCTATGTTTAATAGAAATCCTTCAGCAGTTCCTTCTTCACTTCATAAATATAATTTAAAAAAAGCTGACTGGAATGAGTACGCAGACTCTGTGGATTGCATGTTGGGCAATCTTCCTGAGTCTGGTAATTATGAGAACATCATTCTTTGCTATGATCGGTTTATCTCTGTCATTACATCTGCAGCTGACTTACATATTCCCAAAACACGCTCCATTCAAAATCGGATGCATTTCAATCCTTGGTGGGATCAGGAATGCTCTGATTTTGTCAATCGGCGAACATCTGCCGAGGCGTCATACACGGCCTGTATGACGATGGAGAATTACAATGAGTACAAACGCAGTGATGCAAGGTTTAGAAAATGTATTTGGAAAAAAAAGAAACTTGGTTGGGTTCTTTTTTGTGAATCCCTTAATCCCCGCTCCCCTTCTTCAATTGTCTGGACAAACATTAGGAGATTTCGCAGGTCTCTTAACAATGTCATTAGCCCTAACTCCAATAATCCTTCCCTTTGGCTTAATGATTTTGCTAACAAATTGGCTCCTCCATCTGCCCCGTCCCGTGACCTGTTTATAAACACGCCTGTTGAATCTTCAGAGGAAATGGATTCCCCATTTTCCTTTGAGGAACTCGAAAATGTGCTGGCGGATTTAAAGGACACCAGTCCTGGTGAAGATGGTGTGCCCTATTCATTTATTGCCAAATTGAGTGAAAATTCTAAGCGTTATTTTTTAAATTTGGCTAATGATATATTTAAGTCAGGCAATATCCCCAATTCTTGGAAATCTCAAATAATCATTCCTATCCTCAAACCTGGCAAAAGTCCCTCTGACTCTAATTCCTATAGACCCATTGCCTTAGCATCCACATTATCAAAAATTGTTGAACGGCTTTTGAAGAACCGTCTGGAATGGATAGTGGAAAGTAGAAACATCTTAGCGCCCTCTCAGTTTGGCTTTAGAAAGGGCTTAAGTACTATTGATAGTCTCAGCGTTTTTACTACAGATATTCGACGAGCTTTTGCCAAAGGTGAGTATTTAGTTGGTGTTTTTCTGGATGTTGCATCAGCATATGACAATGTTCTTCTTCCGGTACTCAGGCAGAAACTGCATCAGCTGAGTATTCCGCCGAGGATGACTCATTACATATGTAATTTGCTCACCGGTAGAACGGTATCTGTGAAACATCCGCTTCTTACTGTACCTCCCAGACTTGTCTGGAAGGGTCTGCCTCAAGGTTCAGCTCTTAGTCCTCTGTTATATAATATATATACACATGACCTCGAATTGTCTGTTAATAACTTTTGTAACATTCTTCAGTACGCTGACGACATCGTCCTCTATTATAGTTCAAAGTCAATGGAGGACATTTCTTATCGTCTGAACGCTGCTTTGCACTATCTAAACCAGTGGCTCTTTGGACATGGCCTGGCGCTATCTGTGGAAAAGTGCCAAGTGGTAGTGTTTACCAAAAAGAGAAATATTCCAAATTTCCAAATATTTAGTGAGAATATTCCCATACGGATTACAGAAAATGTAAAATTCCTAGGCATGATACTCGACAAAAGACTGAACGGAATTGCCCATGCTGAATATATCAGCAAAAAATGTGAAAAAGGCATCAATGCTTTAAGAGCTGTGTCTGGTGTGTGGTGGGGTGCGCACCCTTATTCTCAAAAACTGCTGTACAATGCTATAATCCGTAGTCATATTGACTACGGGTTATTCGTTTTAGACCCCTTTAACAAAGTAGCTACAGAAAAAGTCAATCGTATACAACATAAGTGTCTACGGATTATTATAGGTGCAATGAAGTCTACTCCCACCAATGCACTACAAGTGGAGTGTGTGGACCCTCCTTTTCCTATCCGTCGACAATTCCTCTCTGATAAATTTGTTAGTAAAATGTTACAGCTGTCCTCCCATCCTTTAAGGTCTAAGTTATCTAAATTATGTGAACTTATTCCTCGTGGCAAGCCTTTACCTTACTTGCTGGATAGCTTCCTTAGGCTAACCTCCCTCCCTCACCCCTTGTCTTCCTTTCCATCAAACCCATTATTCCGTACACCTTATAACGCTCTTGTCCATTCTCCGCATGTCATCACAAATATTGGCCTTACCAAGGGAGATCCTTGCATCAACATCAAATTTCAAGAGCTGGTTAATGAAAAATGGTTAAATCATGTCCTCATCTTCACAGATGCCTCAAAGCTTTCGAAGGAGAGCTGTGTTGGTGCAGCTTGCTGGATCCCAAAATTCAAAATTATTTTACAATTTAAATGCCCCCCCGAATCGTCAGTGTTTACAGGTGAGGCTGTTGCTTTGTTTGAAGCAGTCCTGTTTGCACAGTCCCATGACTTTAAACAGACGGTTATTTTTACGGACTCGTTAAGCTGCTTAATGACGTTGAAGGGAAACCCGTTTCATAGTAGATTAAGATCTTCAATTGTTTTAAGGATTCGTGAAGAATTGTACTCATGTCACCTAAAGGGCTTGGACGTTACTCTCGTGTGGATTCCAGGTCACTCTGGAATTAGTGGGAATGAATCTGCAGACTCTTGTGCCAAATTAGCCATCCAGTGTGGTACCCTTGACCACTTTTATAACTCTGCCCAGGATCTGCTCGCGCTGGCAGATATCCATCTTTATAAGACCTGGAATAATTTCTGGGTTAACTCAAAAGCAGTTAAAGGTAAGTACTATGCCCTAATTCAACCTAATATTCCAAAGCGACCGTGGTTTTTTACTCAAAAACATATTGATCGGAGGATTCTATCAACAATATGCCGTTTACGTCTTGGACATGCGTGTACGCCTGTGCATTTGGCTAAGATCAGGGTCAGGGACCATTCGCTGTGTGAATGTGGCCTTGACGATGGCTCTCCTTCTCATATCCTTTTCTCTTGTCCTAAGTTAACTCGTCCCTTGTATGATATTCTTCCAAACAAAGTTCCTCGCCCTCTTAATGTTCAGTGTGTGTTAATGTTTGTGTTTAGTCCTTTATGTAAATTTCTATGTAAATACATTAAGTATAATAATATTAGATTATAAACTAACACCCATGTAAAATATGTTTATTTAGTACTAACCCAATGTATTATGTGTATATACTGTAATTCTTACAGATTAAATTTGTTTTAGGTGAAGGATTTTTTATTGGATCTCTTTTTTACATGCATTCTATTATTGTGTGAAGCTTATTTTCTTTTTTCACCGTACATTCTCCTTCGTGTATTCTCCAAACAACGTGACATTGGCGAAGTGAATTGTGCTCAACTGGCACGCTCGGAACGCCATTACTGTAGAACAGAACAGAACAGAACGTGGCATAAATCGATAAAATCAAAATAACGCGTCAGTCGTCACCCAATTTTTAAAGTGCCAAAAATGTGATACACTTTAAACTATTGCAATTCTTTACTACTCCTTTGTAGATCGAGGACAGCTGCAAAATTTTACGGCGTGACAAATTAAAATCTGTAGGCGCTAACAAAAACAGCCTAGGATTGTACAAATAAACGATTGTGTGAAGTTCGTTCAAACTAATATATTTATAGGTATATAGTGTATATACATCAGGCTTGTTAGTTTTTCGCAATGATTTCTGTGTAAAATCGGTTAAAAAAGTAATCTTTTTATAAGTTAAAGCAAATGTTTAAATGCAATAAAAGAAAAAATACTTATGATTCTAATAAGTTTTGCTTTGTAAATACCTTATATTGTGTAGTGGAAACTTAACTAGAAAGCCAAAGCTTACGATTATCAAAAGCAAAATAATAATATTAAACCATAATATAAAGTAAAAAAAATTAAGTTAAATTGGCTAAAAGTAAAAGATAATAATAGGAATGGAAGTAAAATTACCATTTACCGTGTAAAAAGTAATGGAAACACTTAAGCATAGCCCTGAATATAGGTACAAGTATAAAATACACACGTTATTTAAAAATAAAGCCCGTAATTACACAGATTATATAGAGATATGTATCACAGACTAAATTCAAAGTATTTGAAAGAGCATTATGTTTGGAAGCTTCTATTTGGCTACTGCTTTTCACATGGTTATATACTTGTTATTTAGTTGTAAAACAATAATTAGTTTCACATTAAAATATAGGTTTTGGTGTCTCGACATGGGAAAATTGTAGCGAGCTTATAAGTATATTTAAAAAAACAAAGCCTGATGCTAACAAATGTCAATGTTATATTGAAATAAAACAATAACGTTTGTTATCTCAATCTGTAATAAGTAACATACACAATGCCGGACAAATAAATAATTCTTATTTACTGGTACTCTAATTAAATAATATCTGTAATATTAAATTATAATAGATTGGAATTTATTTTCTTGTATAATATATTTTTTTTTCAAGCTATCTTTCACGTGATTGTAAGCTAATTTATGTTATGTAAAATATTTTTGATTGTAATTTTTTTTTATAATTTATACAAACTTTTTTAAATGTCTTCTATAAAATATGTAAACTTATAGTTTTGTTTGAAATTTTGCTCAATTCTATAAAATGTTGGCGAAGTTGTCAGAAAGAATCTAGAGGTTTCCCTAATAATCTGTTCTACACTTACTTACTGTACATTTCAGAGATATTCCATGTTGAATGATGACTCAACATCGTAGTAGTGTTGCCATAACAGGAAAAAATAACACACTAATAATACATACTTATTTATAACGTTAATGTACTCATAACTATATTATGAAATAAATAAATATCAAGTAAATATTATTTAATTTCACATTATCTATATATGTTTTTATAAAGACTATATAAAGCTATTTCTATTTTTTATATTTATAACGTAATTTAATTTCTAAAGTAAATTGTTGCGTAAGTATATTTTATTGTTATTGTAACTATAATACAGTATAAAATAACACTGCATTAAAGTTTTTATTATACAATACCAAATAAGAAAAACAATGTGTAATATATTTGAAAAAGAAATTTCTTCTTTTATTAATAAAATTATAGTGTTCAGTCATCTTTAAATACATACATAGATTAAATATATAAATAAGAAAATATATATGCTATAATATAGAGAAGAATGTAGTGACTTATTAGGTTGGTTTTCTTCGTCTATCTTTTTAAGTTGGTCACTTTATCTTTTTATATTTAGAAAAAAGATAATAATAACTTTTATGTAACAAAATTAAACGCTCACCCGCTGCCAGCTGGTTGAACAATAACTTTAATTTTCTCCAACATAAGGATATTCAAACAGCTGTCCTTTATTAACGAAAAGACGTTATGTTATCTTCCTTCATACTCACATTCTTAATTTAATGACATTATATAGATATTTAATCTATTAAAATGTTAATACAACAAACTAATATATTCATTATTCAATTAGGTACGCTGCAAGCATGTTAATTTTTTTATAACTTCAAAGCAGAGTAAGCAGTGTCAATATACTCCGTTTTCCGCTTTTCGGTGAACGAGCTTACCGATTTACCTTCGCAGGTGGAGAATGTTGGAATATTTCAATACAATAATTCTCTTGTTAAGAATCGATCTTATACAAATCTCGCTCTCATCATAAATAAGTGAAATAAGTACAACAAATCAAAAGAAATGTTATTTCAATGAGATTCACAATAAAATAAAGTACAGAAACGTATGTGCATAGCGCCGTGGCGCCACCCGTGGGACCGTATTATAGGAAATTTAATAAACGCATAGCAAAAAACTGTTCGGCTCTTATTGTTATTTTTAATCTTTTCCCTTAGTCTATTGTTTATACATCTATTTCAACTTCCAATAAAAGAGTAATGTAGTTTAAACGATTCTTTAACAGTTAGTAACGCTTAAAATTTACAATGTAATATATATACATGCATATATATAAAAATAAAAGTGTATGGAGCATATATGAATATTAAAAAGTGATTAGTGCATTTTATTTGACGCTATAGTCCCTCTGGGAAGTGGGAAGTGGACCACGTTGTTGCTTTCCCCGCACGCTCTCTATGGAATGTGATATCTTTATGTATCGCTCAGACCACAGACAGTGTGTGACGTTCTTATTTTTACTTTGGTTTTTTATATGAAATGTGAAAATATTTAAAATAATAATGTTATAACATTTCATAATGTTAAAATTCAGTGAAAACACTTAAATAATATTTTTGGAACTGCAGGAACCATTTGAACCCAGTGTTAAGACACTCCGTTGCTTAGTTCTTGCTTTCTCCGTCCCCACTTTCCGCCTTTTTCGAGGCATTGCGTGTTGAGTGGCGGAACTCCACGCCGCACTTTGCCTAGTTGCCAGAGCGAAGAAAATGGAAATAGAAAAATCCATCTTCCCCGAATGGGAATCGAACCCTCAAACCGTCGCGTTTACAGGCAGACGCTTACGCCTCTGCGCCACAACAGTCCTCCAGATATATTTTTGTTCACCTAATTTGTGAACTGATTTAAAAAGTACCTCCCTAAATTTAACATTACACACATAATTGTAGCAAATATTATCAAAATGTTTACTTATATAGCCTACTCGTAGTATAAGGCAATTATCGGAACAGCAAATTACATACAATTTTCAATAACGCCGTACACACGTGTCGTGACCAGCCAAAGCGTAGAAAACATGTAAATGATGAACAAAAAATGAAAACACTCCTCCTACTTGTACTCTATGTACTCTGCTCTACTGTGGCAGTCGTGTCGAAGACACATCGCCACTTTCCCTCGCTCCGGTTTCGTTTCCCATCATATTATTATAATTATGTAAATATTACTATTAATTAATATGTATATATATATATATATATATATATATATATATATATATATATATATATATATATATATATATATATATATATATATATATATATATATATATATATATATATATATATATATATATATATATATACATATATATATATATATATATATATATATATATATATATATATATATATATATATATATATATATATATATATATATATATATATATATATATATATATATATATATATATATATATATATATATATATTAGATAAATTAAAAAAGAACTTCAAACTTAAAATAGTATCCCAGAAATGACTAAACTTACGGTCATTTAGCAGAACGCGTACATAATATACATAAAAATCATCATAAGTATAGAACATAGGGTAACATATAGGTACAGTGACAACAC
The DNA here is from genome assembly GCA_037178615.1 of Dione vanillae. Lineage (NCBI taxonomy): Eukaryota > Metazoa > Arthropoda > Insecta > Lepidoptera > Nymphalidae > Dione > Dione vanillae. The sequence continues at coordinate 3,419,333 of JAZFAU010000099.1, forward strand.
TAAAAAGCTATATAATAATTAACATACGACAATATGTACATAGTATATACATATTCTCATATGTTAATTATGTGCTACATACTACATATAAATATATATTTTTAAATTTTTTTGAACAGTTAGTTTATTACAACATACATAAAGGGAGAAATCAGAGAGTTCTAGTTTTACGCCCTTATGAAAAGTATTGTGTGAACACAACATATAATTTGAACCAAGCGTTCGAAGTTCGAGCACACTGTCATTGTAAATTGGAATAATATCAATATGTCGTAAAAACGTGTAAAGGCGCTTAATATTCTCCTCCTACTTTAATTTTAGGCCTTAGATAGTAAATGCTGGATTAAGTCATTTATTTTAATGGTAACATTAAGTTACTATCCAAATATAGCGTATAGAACTTAAAATAATGTTAATTGCAACACCTTTTAGAAAATTTAAGGAGAAAAAGTTAAGTTTATTTTTAAATAAAAAATATCGAAGTAAGTAATGTGGACCATTCATAATTAGTTGTTTGTATCTGTAGTCTTTTTATAAAGTAAAAAATAATAGATATTAAAAAATTAAAAGAAAAGTTATTATTTTTTTTTATTTGTTAATATTTTTTTATTTTTGTACTTTTTACATATTCAGTTACTGTTCAAGCCTCTAAATTATAAGGTCTATTAAATATTTAAAAAATAAACTCTGTCAATAAAATGTCTAATAGTAATTATATCAGATAAATTTATTACGTATGCAAGCATACCTATGTACATTAATAAAACAATATATAGATCATAATGAAAGTATTCCTGGCCTAAAAAAATTGTTGGCACAAAAAAATAAAAATTACACGATTTAAAAATAAATCAAACAGAAACTTACTTGAACGACAAAAAATCCTCTAATACCTCCAGAAATACAACATTACAAATATAAAATACACAAAAATAATCCACACAAAATTATCTAAATAAACACTTAATTACACACAGTTTTCACTAAATATGGTTATAAATTTTTAAATTCCACATAGTTTAAGTTTTACGATATATTTTCACAACGCAAAATATATAAGTTTGTACGTTAGTTCGCTTGAGAGGGCGCGGACTGACTGACTCTGGCGGTCGACGGGTACTACTGCTGGGTAGCGAAGCGTTTCAGAGGACATAACAAACTCTACAACACTGTGCAAGAGATAATATTAATTAAAAATCTCTATTTCCTTTTTATTTAGAAAAGTTTTAATATGTTCCCAAAGATCATTTTAAATATATAAAACTTTAGTATTTTCTTCAGTATATCATAATTATTTATATATTCAACGAAAACAAAACTTTTAAAAATATTTAGTACACATTAAGTACATCATATATTTTGGCAGTCCCGCTTTAAGAAATTTAAGGTTGCCAATATTTTTTTATTTTATCAGATGGTTACCTGTATCAGTAGGTTATCAAGAGGTCGCCGCCGCCATACAGATATAGCGTGAATCGTAGATTTGATCAAATGAGTTTCTTTTTTAACAACGATAAAAATTGTTCCCCTACCAAGGAAATAGAACTACTTACTAAATACTTTAAGTGAATGAAACTCTAGTGAATTTGTTACTCACATAATGTTCAAATATCTAGTAAATATTATACAGTATTATACAGTATGTTGTGATAAGCTCTTGGAGTACATTTGTACAATAGCAGGCTCCGTGACCCGACGCTTGCCTCGCGCCCGACGTGGACGGTCCATGCGGAATTTTAAAAATCTTTTTGCATTCTTTTTCTTATTGTCATACTACGTATGGACATTGGAATACTTGAAGTCCGAAGTTATGAACAAAAATTCGCAATAGTTCTTAGTCAGGATAACACTGAGGTGGTACAACAATTTGTGAGTTTCTTCACGTATTTTATATAGAAAAATAAAAAAATAGTCTTAAAAACATGAGAAAAAAGTTGTTTAAATAATTATATTGTAATCGTTTTTTTAGTTTTACGCTTTATCCCGCTTATAGCAGGGTAGGCAAAAGGAATTGTAAGAACCGTAAGAATGTTGTGTTAAGATACTCCGTTTCTCTCTTTCCGCCTCTCGAAGCATTACATATTGAATGGCAGAACTCAACGCCGCGCTTGCTTATTTGCCGGAGAGAAGAAAATAGATATGAAGTAATCCCTTCTCCCTAAGTGGGAATTGAACCCACAAATCATCGCGCGTTTGTAGGCGACCGCGCATCGTCCGACTTTACAAATTTAACATATTAAATATATATTAAGTAAAAGTTCACCGATAAATTTAACTCAAATTATACATACATATTTTTTTATTAAAAGCTAATATCAATAACATACGAATGCTAATATATGTATATTTCTTTTTCTCTAACGTTTCTAATGCGCTATTCAAAATCATTGTAATCAAATAACATTATGTAAAATGACCAAGTCACACTTTTTTTAAGATTTTCTTCTGTAGAGGTGACTTTGACTAATTTTTTTACGCTTTAACCCGCTAATTGCAGAGAGAACGAACCTAATGTTAAGATACTCTATTCCCTGCTTTCCGCCTTTTCGAGGTCATGCCTGTTGAGTGGCGAAACTCAACGCCGCGCTTACCTAGTTGTCAGAGCTAAAAAAATAAAAATGAAAGAATTCATCTTCCCCGAGTGGGAATCGAACCCACAAGCTGTCACGTTTTGAGGCAGACCTTCTGCTCCTCTCCTAGTTCTCGATTTTTACTTTAATAGACTTTAACTTTTGATTTCCTACTTTATAGTAAAATTCGTGTAAACCTGCCACCACGTACCTACCGGTATTAATTTACATTATAAATGTATTCTTTTAAACTACTTATATTGTTGAACAATAACTTGTATAATAATGATAATTACGCGACTCTTTAATAAAAAAATATTATGTACATCTAATTAAAATTATGCTCAGCCTTGTGCTGTCTTGAACAGGAGGATATTGTAGATTTTTCCTTCCAATGCTTTTTACGTTATTTCATATTATTTACGAGTATACATCGTTTTTTACTTAATTTCAACATTGCAAAGTTTTATAAATGTGAAAATGAGGAACAAACCGTTTATTAGATATAAAAATAACTTAAACCTAACCGGATGACAACTTGTCATCCGGTTAGACATTTCCGGGCACAACATTTCATAAATTGGGTAAAGAATGGGTGTCTTAACACTACCCTCCTCTATTTGCCATGCTTTATGCAGTTAATAACGTGAAGGTGCGGGATATCACGGGAAAGGACGTGAAGCTATTTCTTTTTAATTACCTAATTGTTTTTGAATTACACGCTATTAATAGCTTTATAAGTACGTAGGTACTGTTTTATCAAGGGTAATGAGTTATCTCTGCTCTATCAAAACAAAACGCAATCCATACCGTCTTTCATCACACAATATCTTTGGCATTATCCTTCTCTACCTAAATTTAACAACCATAGGATTACGTGATATATAAGCCCTTCTAGAATGTTCAATAACTAATCCAATACTTTTTCCTTACAATACATAAACACGTACATAATCGACGTAACTTAGTAACTTAGTAAAACTACGAGTAAGCCACGGATCCATTTAGCAAAAAAATTCAACAAAAAGTGAGATTTGAGAGCATGGAGCGTGAAATTAGAGCGCGTCCACTGACGGGTGATTCAGTGTACCCCTACTAGTGTAGACGTAATACTACATAATGCTGTTGACTTTTTGATGAAATCATACGCCGTGATAACAAAACTGACACGAATTTTCTAATTTTTATATATCAATCAAGGACTAGGTGAAAAAAGAGACCTACAGTACATGCAGGTAGGTCTGTTATATATTTCCATCGAATGGCAATGTATAACATAGAAATATATAATTTAACCAAAGAGTATTTATAATTTTTGGCATGTCATGTGGCGGATACTAACGTAATTGAAAAAAAAAAACAAGGACAAACTAAACAAATTGAGCATTCAGTTTGTTAAATCAAATAGGTACAATGCTGGGTGGTTGGAGCAACGAAAGTGTTTAAGGCTTTTTTTAAAAGTCTTTTTATTCAATATGAATTTTATTGACCCGACTAGGAATAGAACTGATGACCAAAACATACAACAAATATTGCTCTGGCAATACAAATTCCGGCGTTGAACTTCGCCTCTTTAATGTCTTTAATTTTGTTGGAAAGTAGAGAATGAAATATTTAAACACGAAGATGTCTCTGGCAACGTCAGCGTATGGAATAAAGAGTGAAGCTTATATACATACATATACTTTTATCTAAAACAGTTACTAACTAAACTATTCAATGAACTGGCTCTACAGTAACTGTCCTTTAAAGTCGAGCAAAGTAGATTTATACGTCACTTTAAATTTCTCAAACCTCAGTGTTACATAGATCAGTACGATGGATGATTCTAATTACAAGGAATAATCGTTAAAACGCCAGTCCGTCGAGATAAATCTCAAGCACCTGCCAGCTACTGATACTAACGATGGAGGCGCTGCGCGTGCGCAATTTGTGCGTTATAAAGATAAGTAATGATGGTAAAGTGGTAAGATTTAATATAAAGTATTCTATTTATTAGGAGAAAAAGAAATCGTTAATATTTCATTAATTTCACTTTTTTTCTCTTTGTTGGATATAGACTACTCCCAAGGATGTTCAGATCGTTAGTCCAGTAAGACTAGTATCTAGTGGCTTTCGAAGACCCTGACCAGATCGTCCAACGACCGGAGCGATATTATTCATTGTGACATTTCAAAACGTAAAAATGAGATTGGTCTATAATTAATTAATTTTGTTAGTGTCTATTTTGAAAAAAAACACGATCTGCCATTTCTTATGTTTTACTTCTAGAAAGACAGCATTGAAAAAATTCAGGAAAACTGTCATACGATCGTTCTCAGAGACTCTGTTGTAATTTCGTAACTACCCGCCATCTTGTCATTTTTAAATCACTTAAAAGTATTACTTACAAGAGGCTGATTAAGGTACTTTCGGTTACTAATTATGCTTGCATTAATTCTCGTATCCTTAAACTTAACACGTTCAAGAACTACCAGTGTTCCGACCGCTATCTTAATAGAACAAAAAGCCATAACACTAGGCAACACACTACAATAATATTATAAATATATAACGATAAAAAGTCAAAACACGGTTAATTAAAGATCTATCAACTTTTTATAGCTTATAAATGGAGTCCCAAGTATTTAAAAATCGATTAACGGCAAATAAAACTCGATTTTATTACGGCGTTGAAGGAGTATTTCCGCTGAACTCTCGTTCTATGAGCCTTGACACTTTCTAGCAAACATCCGGCTGTAATTGATTGATACACCGGCGCCGTCCCGCCCTGTCACACTCATGCCGCCTCGCAATCCTGTTTGCCCACACCTTATAGGCTTACACCTACCTTTACGTTAAATTATGACAGTATTGTACAAATTTATAGCTACTTTAGTACCGAAGATATCGATAATTGCTTGGTCAACGAGAATTAATGTCCTCATCTTTTTATTAGACTTACTATTATTTATTTGTAGCCTTAAAGTATTATTATTACATTTATTATATATAAGCTTTATGGTTTTTATATTTGAATATGTCTCCTATGTAAGTGTAAAACATAAATATAGAAATAAATACATATGTAAATGATTTTTTTTTATTAAACATAACCTTTCTAATGTATACTTTTTTGAAATACATAATGTTAGTCATTTCATATGAGATGTAGTTTGGTTCGTGTTAATTTTAATTGTCGTCGATTTGAATTTAAGTAAAAGAAATTATTATAATATTTTTCTCGACATATTTAGACAACTCACGGTGTTAACTTTTTCCACTTAAACTGACAAACTTTGTACATTATTGGTACATTAAGGCTAGAATTGCTTATTACGCTATAGTAGGCAGTTCTTTATCTTTACGACAAAGTAGCAGAAACGATTGAAGTAAAAAAATAATGCAAAAAAGCCGTTAATATTATTAGTAAAAATTGTTAATAATAATTCACTTGTCGCTAAAGTAACCTTGGCCACAAATGAATAATTATTTACTTATCTAAGAAAACAGGTTTCTTATTTCTGTTAAAAGAATAATAGACTAAGTTTTTTATAACGATATATTTAACTAAGTCGTTTAAATTGCCACAGAGCCATTTTCATTTTAAACAGGCTATATATTGTGTCACTTTATAACAAGCTGTTGTTTTATAAAATTTTACGTATAGGTACTGTTTGCACATAAAGCCATAAGATAGATCTCATTATATCAGATCTGAATCAGAATGGCATCAGATTGCCCCAGGTATATATGTGCGTAACTTATGTATGTATGAATAGCTTTACGCTTTATCCCGCACACAGAATAGGCAGAGTGACCCGCAGGAACCGTGGGACCTTAGTGTTTAGACACTGCTTTCACTGCTTTTCGCATTTTTCGAGGCACTTTATGTTGAGTGGTGGAACCTAACGCTGCGTTTTTCCTAGTTGCCAGAGCGAAGAAAGATAATGAAAACCAAAAGTTCATCTTCCACAAATGGGAATAGAACCCATAGACCGTCGTTTACAGGTAGACGCTGCCCCATGAGGGTCTTCAATCGTCGTAACGTGAAACTATATAAAGATTTCAAACTGGAATCGCTTGAATACTTCTGCAAAGTCCAAGCACCACTACGACGGCCAGACTCATATTTCAACCCCTCATTTTTTAAAGCAGCTAACTATACTCCCCATCCAACAGTATCCAGTACTTCAGTGCCCTTGTAGCGTTCTTCTCGACTCCTGAGGATACCATAGCCGTAGCCAGCCGTCATTGTAACAGAAGGTTACAATTCGTAACAGGCGACACGGCCCCTATTATCAACAGCACACAGCTCTCTGGGGATAAAACTGGTATCACTGTCAAGACCATTTGTAATAAGTCACAACTTGTTCATATGATAGACAAATAAATCCTCCAAACGAAAAACATAATCAACATCTTCACACGAACAAGATCAATAACAATTAATAAATTCTCCATTCACATAAGCAATTAAAGGACCACCGTGGTGCAGTGGCGTAGCCTCTACATGTAAGCGACGGTTTATGGATTCGATTTGCATGAGGGAAAGATAGATTTTTCATTTCCATTTTCTTCCCTCTGGCAACTACATACTAAGTAAAATATTTTAACTTCTTATGGTATGTAGTTTTGAACATAAATATATAAAAAAATACCTATATATATACACCTATACTTAATAATTAAAGATGCACTCGTAATTGCATTTTGCAATAACAAAATTTACATAAGAGTGCTCTAATAAGAGATAACACGAATAATATGTGGGATTGCTTTGTTTTATGCTCGTCGAGTAATTTACATAATCATAATCAGATAAAGTGCTTGTTTTTGAAACTAACTTAAGTGAAACGAAGATGTGCGCTAGTTGATGCAGAAAAACGCATTTTATGTATAAATTATGAAAGCTACCTATTAACAGGTAAGTATATACTTCCAAGTAAGTACATATTGCAAAAGATATTTTACTGTTACTCAATATATTTAAATTGTAGATCACAAATATTATTTGCACTTCTTTTTCCTAATTTTAATAACCGTTGTCGTAAATATCAGATGTATATTATTCTAAATTAAAAGTGATCAAATTCTGCTGTGAGCCACTGCTAATACATACGACTGCTACTAATAGATAAGAATCCATTAAAAATCTACATTTTTTTATATCTTTACGCTCATAACAGGGTAAGCAGAACCGCAGGAACAGTAGGAACGTTGCGTTAAAAAGCACCCCGTGTCCCGCGTTTCGAGGCTTTGCGTGATAAGTGGCGGAACTCAAAGCCGCGCTTACCTAGTTTCCAGAGCGAAGAAAATGGAAATGAAAAACCAATTCCCCAAGCGGGAATTTAATCCACAAACAGTCGCGTTCACAGACAGTCACGGCATCTCTGCGCCACAACGGTCGTCATATACATATTAATAGACTAAAATAACGTTTTTGACGTGACAACGTCTTAAATTAGGTTGCGGCTCGGAGTCACATATGAAAAAGTGTAACGCCCGGTAACGTAACGATGTGTCAACTGTCACCGAACTATGATCATATGATAATTATTAAACATATCAATAAATATTCTACCGAGAAAAAGACGTTATCACGTAAAATTTTCGCCCGTAAAACCCACTTTACAGGCAACCATTTTTTTTTAATAATCTCCACACTCTAAATAGCAGTCAAAATGATTTTACATCTAGCACAGTGCAATGGTTAATTAAAGCGCTTACTCGTATGTTGATGAGAGAAACTCTTGATGCGTCGCGTCCCATGCCGCCGCCGTGCGTGTCATCGGAAATTATTACAAATTATTAGATGTTTGGCATTCATTATTTTTTTCTGCGATATACCATGTCCCTGTGTCATGATAAAATTAAATTTTGATTATTTTTATATATGTATATATAACTACTTTTGCAGCTTAAATATGATAACAAATCAATCTTCACTATTTCTAATGAAGTGTGAAGGCATACCCACGAATGTTGATACCTATTAGGTACCTATATACTTAATAAAGATTAAATAATTTACTTATTAGTCATTAATCAAGGAAAAAGATTTTGGGGAAAAAGATTGCTAAATCTTATCTTGGACAAATAAAAAAAAAATCAAAATAAATCCCCTTTTAATTAAAAAATAATATATTTAATTCAATTATGACTTACACTACTTCATAGGCTTCATATATGTATCACACTCTTCACATATACATATATATGTAACAATAAAATATTTTAATGATATTAATAACGGTTGTAGGGCGAGATCTGTTATGTTTATCTCGAGCGCGAGACTCGCGAGGCATCAGACTATAAAAATTAGATCACAGTAATCATATATTCGTCCAGTTTCTCCAACGCGACCGGTGCGTGATGCGACGCGACGCGATGCGCACGCGCATACCGAGCTGCACCAGTGAAATGCATTATTATGGTCGCCATGTGCAATGTCGTAAATTTTAGGAGAAATATGTTCATATTTAAACGAAGGTTACAGCCTTTTCTGGGTTCGGAATACATAATTGGCAACAAAATATATCATATAAATTTAATAGGGCAGACCCTGCCTGTAAATTCAACGCGTGGTTCGATTTCGACTTTATGAGGTTGAATTATTTTATTTTTGGTTTCAAAAAATAAAATTATCAATATAGATTTTTCTTATAAGTTCATCGTCATCTAATGTCATCTAATGTTATACATGCTTGTTACACACCTTATAGGATATTATAGAGAATTAGATGTTTACACGTTTTGACTAGGCATAAATTTAAATATACTGCAATGTTTTAAACAAAATTTTTCTTAATGACTTTAAATCTACAATGCACAGATTAATTAAGATCCTACAGTCATTAGTACTGTAGGAATTTTATTTTAAATTTATTGTAATTATTAATTATTTTTTTAATTTTATTATATTTTGAACCCTGGGAACCTAGTGTTAAGACACTTCCGTTCTCCGCTTTCGAGGCATTGCTACTGAGTGGCGAAACTCAACGCCGCGCTTGACTAGTTGCCAGGGCGAAGAAAAATGGAACTAAAAAATCCATCTTTGCAGTTGAACCCACAAACTGTCAACATTTTCAGGCAGACGCAGCGCCTCTGCGATTAATATAAATGAATTAATGCGATAAAATCATTTTTATTCTCATAAGCTACACATGTGTTACTTATAAATGTGAGTATCACTCATTTCACGAGGTACCTCATGCGGTTGCAGCTCGTTAAGCGCGTTGATGCTTAATGCCGATACCGTTACGTTGAAACGCTTAACTTTATTTCACTTAATGGCGTAATTTTTTGTGATTTGATAAATTGTAATAAACCTATTACGTACTGTGATGATACAGATTAAACTCGAATATTCTATTTAGTTACAATCTTCGCGCTATAACCCTCATTTAGTATGGGATGATTTATAAAAATATTTGCTACTAATTTATTTATAAAAGCATATGGTCCAGTATAAAAAATATATTTCTTTTTAAACTTGGCCTTTTATAAACCTTTATACTTATTGCTTCAAAAAGCCTACTCAAAATAAACACGGTCAGCAAAATGATTCCTAGGTCAATTCAAAAACATCAACACTAATATCAAGAACGACAGTCATCATCCGCAGGCTGCACAGACTGGATTGGTGGTGGTGGTTCAGTAGAAATCGTAATACTTTATTTTTACCACAACATCAAAACAAAGTGTCCAATTTTAATCATTTAAATACCAAATATCATGTAAATAAACTATATTTAGTGATGAAATAATTTATTTTAATAAGGATTATTAGCGTGAGTAAAATAAACGCGTTTAAAAGGAGTAAAAAACATTATTTTACAATTTATATCTCTGTTCTTACCAACTATTTACTGCTTCAAAGACATAGGAGATTTAACTATAGAAACACTGTAACTTTCAACTGTAATTGGACGTAAAACCTACACTTTTAACATACAGTGTACCTAATTTGACAAACATTATGCAGGACAGTACCGGACTATCGAATTTGTTGGATTATAGAGCACTGCCTAAAATCTCATATAGTCTGGATTTTTTCAGAAAAAAATAATTTGTAAGCCGATAAGTTAGGAGCGGGGACGGAGAAAGCAGGGACTAAGCAACGGAGTGTTAAGGAACTTAACACTAGGTTCCCACGGTCCCTGCAGTTCCCTCTGCCTACCCTGCCATGTGCGGGATAAAGCGTGAAGCTAAAAAAAAAATATGTTACGATTCCAACGATTAGTTTCTATATGATATATGTATTACGTACCATATCTTGAAGTGCAAATCATACATAATTTATGTGTGTCGCATTTAGTAAATGAAATGACAATAGATATATATTTTGATGTTTTATTATAGAATTAAGCATAAATGCACATACATATTTACAAGAATTATAAATCAAAATCGAGGAACGTCGTGGCGCACAGGCGCATCTGGATTCGATTCCCACTCGGGGAAAATATATTTTTCTATTTCCATTTTCTTCACTCTGGCAACTACGCAAAGCGCGGCATTGAGTTCCGCCACTCAACACGCAATGCCTCGAAAAAGGCGGAAAGCAGGGACTAAGTAACAGAGTGTCTTAACACTATGTTCATAAAGTCCCTGCAGTTCCCTCTGCCTACCCAGCAACATGCAGGATCAAAGCGTGAAGCTAAAAAAATCAAAATCATTAATGCATTTATCTAATATGAAGCTTCAAAATATGTCTCGAAAACGGCGGAAAGTGGAGACGGAGTAAACAGGGACTAAGTAACGGAGTGTCTTAACACTAGGTTCATATGGTTTCTGCAGTTCCCTCTGCCTACCCTGCCATGCAGGATGCAGGATAAAGCGTGAAGCTAAAAAAAAAAAAAAAAAGAAATATTTTTTATTTTTTCGTTCAAAGACGTCAGATTACAGGTGTGTCGGATTACACAGGGGCCGGATTATTGGCCGGATTACCCTGACTGTACTTCTAATAATCTATTTAAGTTAATTTTTTGTTACAAGAATATTAAATTAGAGAGTTAACAAAAGAAAAATCACGACAAAACAAAACACATTTATTTATTTACATTCGTATTATATTTATCTCTATGCTTCTCATATTTCAGATTTTTCTCACTATAGCTTCTCTTTTCATACTCCTTCTTTACTCTATAACCCTTTCTATCATCCCCCTCATGTCGTCTCTTTCCGTTCCTTGAACTAGAACTGTAGCCGTCTCTTTTACTCCTATCTCCCCTGTATTCATCATACTTTTTGTGATAGTAATGATCATCACGTTTGCTACGATCACTATATCTATCATGTCTACTTCCTAAGCTCCGGTCTCTCCTTTGACCTCCATCACTCTGTCTTTCTTCTCTTCTATCATATGTTCTCTCTTTATAGTGATCTCGTCTCTCTTTATTCGCATCTCGATTAGAGTGTTCAAAACTACTTTTGGAAGAGCTACGCTGGTCCCAATCTGCCTGCGAGTCTTCTTTTGGTTCCTCTCGAGCACATGTATATAACTCCATCTGTTTGAAATATAAAACATATTAATAGTTAATTAATAGTAGAGGTGGAATTAATCGTGAATCACTCAATGGTTGTTGGGAAAGTCAGTTCATTCTCATTAATTTATACCTGTTATTGTTAGCTTTATATATTTAAAAACTTTCAATACCTTTGTGTTTGATTAACAAAAATGTGTGTATGTATGTATGTATGTGTGTGTGTGTAATATGTGTTTCACGCTTTATCCCGCATATTGCAGGGTAGACAGAGGGATCTGCAGGAATCATATGTTAAGACACTCCGTTTCTTAGTCCCTGCTTTCTCCGTCCCCGCTTTCCGCCTTTTTCGAGGCATTGCATGTTGAATGGCGGAAGTCAACGCTGCACTTTGCATACTTTCCAGAGCGACGAAAATAGAATTAGAAAAATCCATTTTCCCGCAGTGGGAATCGAACCCTCAAACGTCGCGTTTACAGGCAGACGCTTACGTCTCTGCGCCACGATGGTTGTTAATATGTGCGTATACAAATATTTCGTTTTTATGTGTATATTATATTATATACTTCATTTAATTTTTCTTCATTAAATTTAACTCAATAATAGTATTAAAAATCTAGATAATAGATATTATAAAAGATATTAACCATCGTGATGCAGAGGCAAAGCGTCTGCTCGTAAACACGACGGTTTTTGGGTTCAATTCCCAATCGGGGTAGATAGATTTTTCATTTTAATTTTTCAAGCACAGCGTTGAGTTCCACCGCTCAAAAACTCAATGCCTAGAAAAGGCGGAAAGCAAGAAAAGGAGCGTCTTAACAATACGTTCCCACGGTTCTTGCGATTCCCTCTGCCTACCCTGTTATTATCCTGTTATTGTGAAGCTGAAAAAAATATTGCAATTATCCTTAAAATTACCTTTAAATATCATATTGTATATATCATAATATATATACAGCCTACCTGGCTGGCAATCACTTGTCTCAGCTCGTGCGAGTAGTTGCGCTGCGGCGCGCCGCGATAGCGCGGGCGGCGGCGCTTCGTGTCACGCAGCTCGGCCAGTATCTGCTCACGACTCTTCTTCACTTCTGATGAACCTTTCTCGTCGTCACTGGGACATTGAAAAATAAACTTTAATTTAAATATTTAAATAGTATTAAAAATCTGACGCGACTTTGCCCACATTACAGTCCATGCTGTGCCACTACGCAGTGGGACTCCAATACACATTCCTTATACACCATACAAGAACTGCAGCCTATTTATTATATATTATTGAACTAACATCAAAGTTCTTATGTATCTATTACAAGTTAATTTTGTAATATATTTTATGATTTTAAAGTTAATTCCACACTAAGGACAGAAAAAATACTTAGTGAAACCATATAACTGTGTTCAAATTTTTAGGTTTTGTTTTAGTATTTTTACTTTTGTTATACTTTTAAGAATGCTTTAAGTTTTGCCACCTTATTTGCAACATCAACCATGTATCTAAAATATGACACAATGTGCATACAATAATCTATATAAATAAAATTAACATTAAACTATTTTTTTTATATAACTTCATGCTTTATCCCACCTATTGCAGAGTATACAGAAGGAACTGCAAGAACCATGAGAACCTAGTGTTAAGATGTTACCTATTATCTTTTTTTTACAATATTTTATTTATTTTAATAAGTCTAAGAAGACCTACCCAGCAAGTGTTAGATCCAAGAGGTCATGAGAAGTAGGAACCATGTTAACAACAGCATCATGTATTGCACACCTTTCATCAGCTGTATAATTTTCTTGTAACCTTGCTAGTGTCAATGGCTCTGATTCAATTCTGGCACCTTTATTGAGTTATGGTTAGTATATATAAAGGTAATATAATTTAGTTATTCAATAAAATAATAAAGACATTTTTATTAGTGTTTTAACTTCTGTATACGTTTAAAAAAGAAATCATTTGAAACTTTAATATTTGTAAAGGATACAATATTATATTAAACTTTTCACCCTAAGCCAGTAGATTTACTGTAAATGTGAAAGAAAAAAATAACATTATAATATTCTTATAGTTTACAGCCATTGAACATGCTATATAGGAAAGTTCCAGTGAAAGCATACCTCTTTTGAATAATGGATCAGATTTAGCTGCATTCTCTATTATATTATTTATATTTTCTATTGCTGAAAAAGTAGAACACATTTCAATATTCATAAAAAAATATATGAATAAAATTCTCTTTCACTTATCAAAGCTTACTTAGTTTGACCACTGTTGGAGCAGATGGATCTAATGGTTCAGGTAGAAAGACATCTTCCTTGGAATAACCTTTTGATACAAGAAAGCATTTTTCTTCATGTTGCTTTAGTTTTTCCACGGGCATCATGTGGTTGGAGTCAAATTTACAAGTACCTGTTTGAATTGGCTAAAATAATACTTTAATTAATATACACAAATGTATTTTATGTTTAATATAAACTTTGAGTGATTGAATGTAAGGACTTCGTAATGTAATTTGAATAACAAACAACTGCGATATCACATTCAAACTATGTAAGAGTGTGAAGTAAGGATAAATTGTACATCTTTGACACAAAAACGAAATTACTTTAATTATGGAAATTACTTACAAACCAAACAAACACATGGATTTTATTAAACAAATTTATTAATAAGCTACAGAGTTAGTATACCTTCAGTAAAGTATTTCTATTCCATTGTAGGCTTTGTAATATAATTGTAACTTTGGTTTCAACTTGATCAATATAATCTCGTAATTCTGATAGATACTCTTCTCTTGACTTCATTGTGGCCAAATTAAGAAAACAGCTACACTTTTAACATATGTCTAATTTATTTTATAATCGACTATTAGGATAAAAGCCAGAATGTATTACAGAAAAAAATAAGATGCGGATAAATTAAGCTTTACACAATTAGGCATTTGACACTGACATCTAAATGAATATAGACAATAAATATTTTTTATAAACTCATAAGAATAGTAAAAGAGTTAGTCGTAACAAAACAATTTTAATAACGAATGTCACTAATATATCTCTTAGTAATCGTTATTTTTATATACCATAAAATGAATGTTTCTATTCATTTACTAATACCTACTAAAATTTTTGTGTAATACCTAGAAATATTGTATACTATACGTTGAAACGGTGACCTAGAAAATAATAATTTCCAAATATTCGCTTAAATTATTATTTAAAATGGCAATTATTTTGACAGCCGTCAGCTTACATTTCTCTTTTTATCTGTGATGTCTAGCTAGACGTGTGCTTTTGCAGGCCGATATTTCTGAATTTCTGAATGTTTTTTTAGAAAATGGCAGATTCTGAGGTAAATAAAAATAACAAATGGAGAAAGTCCTTACCAAACCATTCACATAAACTTAACTCTTTAATTTATTAACAGGTTTTAAAGAAGTTAAAAGATATTCCATTTAAAATTCAAACCGCAAGTTTGAAGGGAAGATGTGAAGTTATTAAAGAAATTCAGGATGTTTTATCAACACCTGGTAAGACAAGTGTCAAAGAATTCTTATAAATTGCGATACTGACTTTAAATAGCTATTGCATAAATGTTTCGGTCAAGCCTAGACTAGCTGTATTGATCCTTTATTGCCTAGCTTACAATAACCACCTGAATATAGCATCGAGCTCCAGTTTATTAGTCAAAAACTATTATATGCAGATTAGGGAAGGAAGGTCCTGTTATTATTCTCTTCTTTTCAATACACTATTGATACTTAGGTGTCATGTAACATTTAGTATAAGCAAACATTTTTGAATATATAGGTTATGCTTAATATTAACTTAACTTGTGCTGAGGATTGTATTTTCTTTTATATTTTAATGCTTCTAGCTTTGGTATGTAAACAAAATATTTTTAAAGTACCAATGTTATTATATTTGTCAGGTATAACTGAACCAGTAGTCAAATTTGTATGTCGAGTGCTGCTGTTAACATTAAATAGATATAGAGACTCTACATCTCAATCATATATAAAAAGCTTATTGGCTTACCTTGCAAAGGAACACAAAGATTGGACATTGAAAAATTTATTACCATCACTATTAGAAGTATCTGAACATTTAAAATGTACTGCATCTTCGTAAGTATTGTGATATATTAAGATTTAATAATAAAAAAACATATTCATATATATTAGAATAGAAAAGTTTGTAGAATTAATTTATGTGTCACATATTACAGGAAAAGTACTTGCCAGACTGGTTTATATGCATTAAGATGGACAAGGGAATTAGTAGCGGGATCATTAAAATCCCAAGAAGATTCTATAGATTACAACATTTTAGTACTAACCCAATCTAACCTACTAGCTGTTATTACAGCTTATGGAAATAAGAAAAAAAATGACAAAGGCTACACAGTGGTAAATATTTAAAGAAATTAATGATTTAATTTTTTTAATCTGTTATAATAATAAAAGTCTAAAATAGAAATATAGTTTTAATATTATTAAAATACATTTCAGTTACACAATTTGTGGACTCTGATGGGCAGTGAAAGGTTACTGAAGTGGATCAATGTGCTATTGTCACAAGCCCCTGACTCTGGACCTCATGTGTGTGTGGCATTTTCTGCTCTATGCAGACATGCCAAGCAAGTGGGGAATGAGGCTCTAATATCTCAACACAAGGTCATTTTAAATGTTTTATTAATAATTACTTAGCAATAACTGAAATAAAACTAAATATTGATTATCTTAGCACTAAACTGCAACTGGTCTCATTGATTAAAAGAAAGTACAGCAAAGAAAAGAAAATGTAAAATATACACATTTTTTTAATTATTTACCTTAAAGCCTTACTAATTACAACCAATTTATATTTTTAGGCGAAAATGCTAGAAAGTTTAATTAAAAGCCTCATCAGTGTAAAGGCTCGGCCAAACTCCAATTACATCACTGCATGTTCAGATTTGCTGCACCTTCTACAATCATCTGATGTTCAGGACACCTTGTTACCAGCTCTTCATAAGGCCATGCTGCGAAGCCCTGAGACCATCATTCAGGCAGTGGGGGAGGTTGTGGCTAATTTGAATGTGCATGTTGATGGCATAGCTGTTGATATCGGAAAAAGCTTAATAGGTAAGAAAATTTATACTGTTACTGCTTTATATGTATGATTTGTTTTTTTTATCGTTTCTCGTTTGCATCCCTCTAATGGAGGCAAACAAGCAAGTGGTGGTGGCAAGTGTTATATAAAGAACCAACTCCTCAATATTTTTTTAATAAATATTGCTGTTAATTATCATTGTTCTACTTACCCTTTTTGCGGGGATGATTATCGTAATGTTTTGTAGCCCATAGACATCCTCAATATTTTTTAATTTAAAATATAATTAACACTACACTTACTCTTTTTAACTTATACTATATGTTCTTATCGTAAATATTAATTATATTAATGTTAATACATAGTACTCATGTGGAATTAATATTAATCAAATATAATATATAATGAAACCTTACATTATTTCTTTTTTATATTTATTTTTACTTAAAATTAATTTTAGAAAAGTCAGTTTCTGAATTCTTTTAAATAAACAAACTATTTTCAGTGAACCTGCACTCCCGCGACGAGTGGGCCCGCAGCGAGGCGTGCGCGGCGCTGGCCGCGCTGTGCCGGCGCTGCGCCGCGCCCGCCGCCGCGCGCGCCCTGCTCACGCACGCCTTCGCGCACTACAACGGCGCCAACGGGAAACTGACGTCCAGCGAGGACAAGATTGCAGTACTTAATGTGAGATTTTGCTGTTATTTTGTCATTAAAATCAAAACAGTACATTTCACTTGTGTAGACAAAACGGGCCTATTTTAGCCATCTTAAATATTGTACAGAAAAATTGAAATCTATGTTTTGGATTTTTTTATGTTTTTTCTGATTTGCTTATCAGAGAATACAAGTATAATATTTTCTTTTTTTTGCAGGGTGTGGCAACGCTTAGTGAACTGGCGGTACCAGCAGAAGAACAGTCAAAATTGTTTGACGAAGTAGTGACGCAAATATCTAAAGTACTCGAGAGCGAGTCGCACGAACGCACACTTTGCGTAGCTTTAGAAGTTCTATATAGATGGATTCAGAAATTAAATGCACCTATGTCAGATAAAATTTTACAAATATATAAGGTAAATAACTGATTATTTAAGTATTAAATATATAATAGTATAACAGTATCGATTATACCAGCATTTGAAAGCATTCCTACTATACAAAAAGGCACAAGCTCTAACTTAAAAGTAATACTAAAAGCAGCACAACATCCACAGAAAGGCCTCTCCGCGAAGAGCACGACGCAGTCCGTCCGCATCGCGTACACGTCGCTGGTGTCGCGCGCGCTGCGCCACGCCGCGCCCGCTTCCGCTCCCGCTCCCGCGCACGCGTCTGCGCTGCGCCCCACCCTGCTGGCGGCTGTGGAGAAGGCGGTCCAGCAACCGTTACAGGTTTGGGCTGACTTATTATGTATATGTTTTGTATGTTTCGTATATGTATAAAACATGAATACTACGTTCTTTTGTTTATTTTGTTTAATCGTCTTAAATAAGTAATGAAGTCGGCAAATTAAAAGATCAAGTCGTTATCATCCCACATATGGCTCGTCTTTCTTCTAGTTGCCAGTGCGCAGAAAATGGAAATAGGATAAACCATCTTCTTCAAGTGGAAATGGAACCCACAAACCGTCGCTTTTACAGGCAGGCGCTACACCTCTGCCCTACTGAAACATTATTATTTTTGATTTCTTTTCAAAGATACCCTAAAACCTAGAAATTAATTGTAATTGGTACATTTGCCGACAGCATCAAGTAGTAAGCGAGGGTATATGCGCGATGGCGGCGCTGGCGCAGACGGAGGCGGCGCCCGAGCTGGCCGGTGGAGCGGCGTGGGCGGCGCCGCTGCTGCACGACCGCGTGCTGGCCGCCGCCGCCGACGACGGTAATGCATTTATACCACTTCTGCATGAGTCAAAATCAATTTATGAAATTATTGTTACTTCATTGTTCGGCAGCTACTAGTTTATATTAGTACAAATTAATTCAGTAAGTTACTGAAATATATTAATTTAAGTTTATTAATATATTTTTGCTTGAACACGGACAGCTTTGAATCTTTAATTGTTATTCTTTTATTTACTCTTTGAATCTTTAATTGTTATTCTTTTATTTATTCATTTTATTTTATATTAATCTATTACTTTGCTCTAAGGTAGCGCTATAACATTTACCCCTTTATAGTCCTAATACAGGTGGTGTTACTATGCAGAACTGTATTGGACAAGTATGAAAGTGTTGCCAGTGATCAAAGCTCTCCCGTACTGAAAGCTCTCATACTGACTTTAATATCACCCATTAAGTCAGTTCGGACAGTGGCTTTGGAGGAAGTTAAAGGGCTACTAGCCAGTGGAAGTAAAGCGTTCCTAGCTAAGAATTTGCTAACGAAATTCAATGAAGTGTTGGATGAAGGCAAGATATTTACGGTGAAGGAGAAGACTCCTCCAGAGGACAAGGCTGAAGTGACGGGGAAGATGATTCTGGATTGTGCTCAAACTCTGTGTTCATATAGAGGTAATTTTGTATATTTATTTTTGGCTTATTTTTTGGTTTACCTTTAACATGGGGAAAGTATATAATTTAATTACATAATTATTAATATATTATATTATAATTTAGGGCAGTTTTTATTAAAAGAAGTAGTTAATTTTTTAAATATTTTTAGTCAATGTCTTACTGTTTAGATATACAAATAAATATTTGTAATATAATCAGAAGTAATGATTATATATATTTTATTTTTAGATTATAAACAAGAAGATTCTGAGAGCTTAGCCCTAGAAGCCCTCCCGTGCTGCCACCATCCATTAGCAATGGCAGTCAACCAGCGAGCTTGGCTCAAACTAGTAGCATACTTGCACCTGGACCCTCAAAGACTAGTTGCGACCAATTTGAATAAACTAAAGAATATATACATAACCAACTTCACACCCACTGAGGTATGACTATGTTAATTATATTAAGTATATTATTAGGGGCTTTTACTTATTTTATTGTGAGGTTACGTTGAAATTGTGTGTTTATTTAGTATTAAAAATAATAAATTCTCACAATTGTCGTTTTGTGAAAAAAATTAAATTGTGTTTAAAGGTAGGTGTGTCGCCTAATTATAATTATTTATAATATTATAGCCTATTATTTTATTTATTAAAATTTTTTTCGATCGCTGTTTTGTTTGCGATGCCATAGAAGATGTACATAAATAGTAGTACATTCTAAGATTTGTTCTGTTGGCATCGTTTTCGACTTAGGGATTCGTCCAAAGAAAAAAAAATTGTGGCCAAGTAATCCGCCGCATACTCAGTATCGTGGCACGCCACTGTCCATTATGTCAATATTTATATATATAATATACGTATGTATATTGATGCAGACGGTCCGAAACGTGGTGTCGACGCTGGTGCGCTGCAGCGCTGAGGGCGCGGGCGGCGCGGCGCTGCGTGCAGCGCTGGACGTGCTGCAGCGCCCCGAGCTGCTGGCGGTGTCGCGCGACGACTACTTCGTGTACCTGACGCCGGCCGGACACCTCTACGACAAGAGCGTCGTGCCCGGGTACCGCGGACCTTGTATTTTTATAAAACTTAAAAACTTGCACGCACACATACGTACAAGTACGCACACATGCTTACGAGTACGCACACATATGTACAAGTACGCACACATGCTTACGAGTACGCACACATATGTACAAGTACGCACACATGCTTACGAGTACGCACACAAACGTACACGCACGAATTCATGCGTACAAGCACGCACAAATACGTACAGGCACGTACATATACGTACGAGCACGCACACATGCGTACAAAGACGCACACATACGTTCAAGTTCATCTCGTATTAAGTAATGTGTTGATAAGTCGACCAGTATATACAATTTAATTTGAATAACACTTTTGTAAAGTAAAGCATTTAAAAGAGAAAAGATAAATAATGAGTAAAATAAATCCGTTTAAAATTCAACTTATCAACCTATTTACTCTCAGTATATATGTAACCGTAACGACGTGTGGACGGAACAGCTCTTGATTAGAACTTCACTAAATTCCTTCCTTCTCAAGGTTAAGACATTGTCAACCAAATTATTAAATTTTAAATATTCTCTCTTAAAGAGATTTTTAGCAAACAGATGATGAATGGAACGACGTATCAACATACTTTTAATTTCTTACCTATATCATTTACCTTGTAGTTACTGTGACACTAGCATTGCATTACATTGCATTGTATTGTATTGAAATATAATTTTTTTACTACACGCAATATTTCCAAAATTTATAAAAGAATGTCGATTATATTATATGCAGGATGCAAATTTAAAAATGTTTGTTTCTTTTGATACCTTACAGAAACGAAGACAACAAAGAAATGAATCTAAAACGGGAGAGCAAAGCGTACAGCTACAAGGAACAGTTGGAGGAGCTGCAGCTGCGACGCGAGCTGGACGAGAAGAGGCGGAGGGAGGGCAAAATTAAAGAGGTACTCATGTTCATACAAACGTGGCATTCACTAAACTTGTTATTTTATAGTTATGGCTATGATTTCAAATTGTAGATAAGTTTCAAATTGTAAATATTTTGAAATCTAAATTGGACCCTGTCCAGTTTTTGTACGTCTTTTTATAAGTATATAAGCATTTATCATAAATTGCAGGTTCCATTGACAGCCAAACAGAAGGAGGCGATAAAAGTTCAACTTGCTAAGGAAAGTGCTATCCGTGAGCGTCTGGCCGAGGTAAGCCCATATATAGATTTTTAATATATTGCTTAATGATACACCTTTTACACCATAAATTTCGTTTTATTTGTTATAATGAAATAAGGTAAAAATCTTTAGGCAACCTTTCTCTAAGAAATGGAAACGTAGACTGACTGAATAATAAAACCTACAGGCAATAATTAATACAGCTCGTGTATAACAGAATAAAAGGGAGCAGTAATATATTGTTGGAATTTATCAGCTGGACGCGGAGGTGGACAAGGCGGTGCAGCTGGTGCAGGCGACGGCGCGCGGCTCGGCGCTGGCGCTGGGCGTGCGCGCGCGCGGCCTGCTGCGCGCGCTGCTGGCGGCGCTGCGCTCCCCGCTGGCGGCGCCGCGCCTGGCGCCCGCGTACAGAGCGCTGCGGGCCACGCTGCTGCCGCGCCACGCCGCGCTCGCAGACCACGTGGCGCGCACCACCATCAGGTCAATACCACGCCACACCGCGGCTACTTGTGGCTTTTTTTTTTTTCACTTTATTGAATGAAGTTGGATGTCGTCGATTTAAAATTTAGATATCTTATTTGTTTATGTAATTAAGATAGTGTACACTAATTGTATATATGAGATGGACAGAAATATTTTGACATAAAGTGATTGTAGTAGAGTAGAGTGAAGCGATTATACGTAACGACCATAATTTGTTACACGTACAATATAAAAATATTTGTAATATTTAACTTAGTATAAATTCCAAAATTTCATATGTGTATTTGCATACTAAAAACAATAACTCAATATAAAAATAAAAAATAAAAAGAAATTAAAAATATCATACTATTTTATTAAAAGATATGAATTTAAATAAAAAATATGAATTTACTCTGATTGTATATTGAAATATGTCCATCAGATTGTACAAGCCACAATGCGACCTGGACCCCAGCTGGGAGGAGGAGGATCTGCCCAAAGCGACGATACGCACAATCAACCTGGTGCACGCGACCGTCGCCGCCCACAAGGGGGACGCGGGGGACGGCGACCCCGGCGGCCAGAGCCACTTCACCGCGCCGGGGTTCTGCTACGTGTTCCCTTTGCTCAAGCAAGGTGAGTGAGAGTTGTTTACATAGATTATAAATGTGTAAGGAAATAAAAGAATACAGTAAGTTTTTTATATTGTATTAAAATAAGTGTTATCATTAAACATGAATTTTGTATTTAAAACTATGACAATGGAAATAAATTATCTAATTATATCCAAAAAAAGCTAATAATATCCAAAATGTATCTTAAACTTTATTAAACATGTTTCCCCAACCGTGTGTTGACAGGGCTGACCAGCAGCCTGGCACGCAGCCACGAGGCCACGGTGCTGAACGGGCTGGCCGTGATCTCGCGCCACGCGGCGCTGCGCGGTGACGTCACCAGCCTGCTGGCGCCCGACCAGCTGCACCCGCAGCTGTTCCCCGTCGACGAGATATTTAGGCTGCTCATTGACCTCATCGGTGAACTATATTATACTTTTGAATGTATTTCTTAAGTTTTCGTTTCTTGATATGAATAATGCATTTAATATTTTTAACTCCAGGAAAAACACTTCCTATACTGAATGACCTCTTACCCTAGTATTAAAAATTAAATACAGTTAGAAAAAATTAATTATTTTGGTTTTTTCGTTTGGTAACAATAAAGAAGTTGTATTGTAATGAATTGTGGTCGGCAGGCAGCAGCAGCGGGCGCGTGGCGGCGGCGTGCACGGCGGCGCTGCTGGAGACGGCGCGCGGCGCGGCGCGCGCGGCGCTGGCGGGCGACGACGCGGCGTGCCTGCTGGGCGGGCTGCAGAGCCCGGCGGCGGCCGTGCGCGACGCGGCGCTGCGCGCGCTGCTGTGCCTGGCCGCGCGCCTGCCGCCCTTCCTGGAGCGCGCCGACCTCGCGCTCACGCTCACCATGCGCCTCTACGTCGCCACCTTCGACGTGGACGACGACAACAAGTGAGTCCGAGATGTCGTTAACTTCTAGACTCTTTATTTTTTGAGCTTGACGCTTTATCCCTGATATTGGAGGGTAGGCAGAGGGAACTGCAGCAACCATTTGAACCTAGTGTTGAGACACTCCGTTGCTTAGTTCCTGCTTTCTCCGTCCCCGCTTTCCGCCTTTTTTGAGGCATTGCGTGTTGAGTGGCGGAACTCAACCGCACACTTTGCCTAGTTGCCAGAGCGAAGAAAATGAAAATAGAAAAATCCATCTTCCTCGAATGGGAATCGAATCTTCAAACTGTGGCTTTTATAGACAGACGCCTACGCCTCTGCGCCACGACGGTCCTTCTAGACTCTTGATTGTTGAAAATAATTATCACTCATTAAAATATTATAATAATTTTGCTAATCTATTCAAATGACACCTCATCTACTTTCCAATCTTAATTGTATTATTAAAATGTATATTACCAAAACAGAAAACTAGCAGCCGAACTGTGGCAGCAGCTCCCCCGCCTGGAGACCTGGACGCAGTGTGCGGCCGAGGAGCTGCGGGCGCTGCTGCTGCAGCAGGTGCAGCACCCCGCCGAGGAGATCCAGGCGGCGGCGGCGCAGGCGCTGGCGGCCAGCGTGCGCGCCGCGCCCGACGTGCACGCCGCCGCCGACCACGTGCTCAAGCACCTGCACGACATATACGACGAGAAGCTGCCCGTGAGTGGGGTGACTGTTGACTGTGTGGTGGCTCCAGACTATTTCAAGAGTATCATTGTCACTAATAAGAACGGTTGAATTGTATATATTTGACACATTAAAACAAATAAAAAAAACACAGGAAGTCCCGCTGAGTTTTTTGCGTCGTGGTGGTAAATTACGTATTTAACGTTAAAAAATGAAGCGAGCATGTAACTTCTTATTTTGAATAAAACTATTTGACTTTGACTTTTTAAAATTCTTATCAAAGTGAATAAGTTGTGTGACAGTAAAAATTTAATATCACTTTGCGTATATTCCCTCAGCTGATCCCGGCAGTGCTGGACCAGTTCGGGCACGAGCAGCAGGCGGCGGTGGACGCGTGGGGCGCGCGGCGCGGCGTGGCCACGGCGCTGCGCGCGCTGGCCGCCTGCGTGGCGCCGGCCGCCGTGCCCGCCGCCATGGCCTTCTTCGTGCGGCGCGCGCTGGCCGACCGCAGCGACGCCGTGCGCGACGCCATGCTGGCCGCCGCCATGGCGCTCGTTGACTTGCACGGGAAGGTAATTTACTTTTATTCTGAACTGTCTACTTCTATTATTCAGTTGAACCAGTATGGATGAATCTTCCATTAGACCTCGGAGTCATTTTTAACATTTTAAACAGGTAACATTAAAAAGCGCGGCGTTGTAACTCGCCACACAACACGCAATGCCTCGAAAAAAAGGCGGAAAGCGGGGACGGAGAAAGCAGGGACTAAGCACTAACACTAGGTTCATATAGTTCCTGCAGTTCCCTCAGCCTAATCTGCAATATGCGGGATAAAAGCGTGAAGCTAAAAACATTAAAAAATAAAAGAAAAAATGTTCTCAATATGTCGGGAACCAATGTTTTTTACTCTCCAAAATGTTAGAGAATAATTGTTGTCATAAAACAACATATTAATAGAATATTAACATAGTTACGCGTTAAATTTAAAGCTATTTTTACTCTTTTGCTTTTTATAACACTTTTAACCGTTACATAAACAAATACACATGGATAATCAGATATATTGACAGCACAACAACAAAAAAACACTTAGCACAACTTTCACATATATTAAAATGACTATATGTGTGATCACAACTCCGCAGGAGACGCTGAGCAGCCAGCTGCCGGTGTTCGAGCAGTTCCTGGACACGGCGCCCAAGTCGGGCGGCTACGACGCGGTGCGGCAGTGCGTGGTGCTGCTGGTGGGCTCGCTGGCGCGCCACCTGGCGCCCGGCGACGCGCGCGTGCGCCCCATCACGCTGCGCCTCGTGGCCGCGCTCAACACGCCCAGCCAGCAGGTGCAGTCTAGTGTTTAGACACTCCGGTGCTTTGTCCTTGCTTTCCGACTTTTTTGAAATATTTGAGTTGAGTGGCAGAACTTAACGCCATACTTTACCTAGTTGCAAAAGTAAAGAAAATTGAAATAGATAAATCCATCTTCCCTGAGAGGAACGAGTAGGAATTGAACCTACAGACCATCGCACTTATAGGCCACGACGTTCCTATTAAAGATGGAAATTTTACAATTTTATTAATTACTGTGTAATCTGTTAGGTGCAAGAAGCAGTGAGCAACTGTCTGCCGCACCTGGTGACCTCACCCGCTCTGGAGGACGATATTCCAGTGATTGTCAACAAATTGCTCAAACAACTTCTCACTGCTGAGAAATATGGAGATCGGAAGGTAAGCACCTTAGAAACTGATTTATAACGAATGTTATAATAACTCTGACCATTCGCTCCATGCGTTCTTTATCACGCCGCATCTACATTCTTATATGCTTTATACTTATCTCGTTGTTAGCATCTCTGTAAGGAGATTTTTACAAATTTCCGCTACCCCAAGATTATTTCAAGGAAACAATATTTTCTAAAGTGTGGATTAACAATTGTAAAAAAATCATAAAAATAAGTAATAACTTCTGTTAAAAATTATATTTATAAAAAATTTAAAATGAACATTATAGGGTGCGGCTTACGGCATTGCTGGTATCATCAAGGGACTGGGTATTCTGTCATTGAAACAATTGGACGTGATGGGCAAACTCACTGAGGCTATTCAAGAGAAGAAGAACTACAAATATAGAGAAGGTATTTATTAGATGTATCTAATTGTAGCTGGTATACTGTTATTGTAATTATTGTATGCATACTTTCATTTGATAATATTGAATTCAGGCTCATTATTTTTAATACAAGTCCTTTAGAGAACATTAGATTTAATATTTTAATACACACAGTAACTTTGATCACTTGGTGGTAGAAATTTCTTAATGGGATGAAAACATTTCTATTTTTTTAATGGCTAAAAAATTTCAGTTTTGTGTTTCTGTGAAAAAACATTAACTGTTTTATGAACACCCACAGGCGCTCTATTCGGGTTCGAGATGCTGTGCAGCAAGCTGGGCCGCCTGTTCGAGCCGTACATCGTGCACGTGCTGCCGCACCTGCTGCTGTGCTTCGGCGACACGTCGCAGTACGTGCGCACCGCCGCCGACGAGACCGCCAAGCTCATCATGAGCAGGCTGTCCGCGCACGGCGTCAAGCTGGTGCTGCCGTCGCTGCTGCAGGCGCTGCAGGACGACAACTGGAGGACCAAGGCCGGTCGGTGTTTATATACTTAATTGATTCATTTGATCGAGTTGATTCACTATCTTAATCGATTAATTTAATTGAGTTGATACAGTGTTTATATATTTAATCTATTATTTTGATCGAGTTGATACATATACTTAATCGATTATTTTCATCGAGTGGAAAGTTTAAAGTACTGACTGCAATGTTTCAGGGTCCATCGAGCTGCTGGGCGCGATGGCGTACTGCGCGCCCAAGCAGCTGTCGTCGTGCCTGCCGTCCATCGTGCCGAAGCTCATCGAGGTGCTCAGCGACTCGCACATGCGCGTGCAGGAGGCGGGCGCGGAGGCGCTCAAGGTCATCGGCTCCGTCATCCGCAACCCCGAGATACAGGGTGAGCCCGCGCAACATATTATTACGATATTATTATACAGGTGTATCTGGCAACGTGGCCTTTGCTAAAACTATAGGGTAAAATATTTCAACGCTATATACGAAAAACTAGTTAAGTATTATCAATACTTTAGGCACAGGATCATTTTTCTCATTTTATGATATTTATATGTGCTATGTAACGCGTGAGGCAGTCATCGTTAAATACGAATGACGTAAAGATATCGTATTGCAAGAATACTAATAAATGTTGTCAATATGTCATCTTTCATTCAAAAAAATGACCAAAAGAGAAAGAGATATATCTCTTTGCCGTATATGGTGTACATTTACATCATACTAGACAAATGGCGTTTTATTTTGGAACAATAATTTAATTATTTACTTTGTTTAATAAAAAATTTCGTTTATAATTTTTCCAAATTTATAAGGGCTAGTTAAATCCATGCTTTAAATTAAGGTCGCAAGTACATTCACACTCTGTGTATAAATAAAACTGGATAGTAAATAAAAAAATATGTTTTTTTCTTCGCAGCTATTGTGCCGGTGCTGCTCCAAGCGCTCCAAGACCCGTCCAACAAGACCTCGCTGTGTCTCCAGACCCTGTTGGACACTAAGTTTGTGCACTTCATAGACGCGCCATCTCTGGCCCTCATCATGCCGGTGGTGGAGCGCGCCTTCCTCGACCGCAGCACGGAGACGCGCAAGATGGCGGCGCAGATCATAGGCAATATGTACTCGCTGACCGACCAGAAGGACCTTATGCCGTACCTGCCAAGTATTATACCTGGCTTGAAGAGTTCCTTGTTGGATCCTGTGCCGGAGGTATATTGAACATTATGTTGTATCCATAGTCAGGTAATCTGAACCACTAAAGCTGCTCTTAATCTTCACAGATGCCTTTCAAGAGCTTCTAGGGCTTAAGTTTTATAGATTTTGAATGACTTTATCAAGATAGAGATAATATACAAAAAATCAAAATTAAATGAACTAGCGTCTAATAAAACACGTCCAAATGCGACAGTTTGTGGGTTTGATTCCTACTCGGAGGCTCATTCCATTTTTTCGCTCTAGTATCTGAGCAAGTGCAGTGTTGAGTTCCGCCACTCAACACGCATTTGACTCAAAAAAGGCGAAAAGCAGGGAACGGAGCGTCTTAACACTAGATTACTACGTAACACTAGGTTCCTGCGGTTCCCTCTCCCTATCCTGCTATGTTCACGCGTGAAGCTAACAAAAAAAATAAAACTATTTTCCTCAATAATCAGGTGCGGTCAGTATCGGCGCGAGCGCTGGGCGCGATGGTGCGTGGTATGGGCGAGAACAGCTTCGAGGAGCTGCTGCCGTGGCTGATGCACACCCTCACCTCGGAGACCAGCTCCGTGGACCGCTCGGGCGCCGCGCAGGGCCTCTCCGAGGTGGTGGCCGGCCTCGGCAGCCACAAGCTACATAAGATTATGCCTGGTAAAGTTATTATTGTAAAACTTAATTAAGTTGGAAGTTAATATTTTTAAATGCAAATTGTATTTTGAAAGATGAATGAAATGAATGAAAAATACAGACATTTTGTATTTTTAACTTCAAATATTTATTTATTTCGCTATCTTAAAATATGTACCGGAAATTACGATTATACTTTGTTGAACGAAAACATTTTATCCGTTCAAGCCATTTGTTCAATCAAAATAACCCATTTCAGTCACAAATGCGTATAATAATTATTAAAATAAAATTTTTCAGATATAATAGCGACAGCCGAGCGCACCGACATCGCGCCGCACGTGAAGGACGGCTACATCATGATGTTCATCTACATGCCGGGCGCCTTCACCGACGAGTTTTTGCCCTACATAGGACAGATCATCAATCCTATCCTCAAAGCCCTAGCGGATGAAAACGAGTACGTACGGGAAACTGCTCTCAAAGCAGGACAGAGGATAGTCAATCTCTACGCCGAGTCGGCCATTACGTTGCTTCTACCTGAATTGGAAAAAGGCTTATTTGATGATAATTGGCGTATAAGATACAGTTCAGTACAATTATTAGGGGACTTATTGTACCGCATATCAGGTGTCTCCGGTAAAATGAGCACCGAAACAGCTTCGGAAGATGATAACTTTGGTACAGAACACTCTCATAAGGCCATCATCACCGCTCTTGGCCCTGAACGCAGGAACAGGGTGCTGGCCGGACTGTATATGGGCAGGAGCGATGTTGCTCTGATGGTGCGCCAGGCGGCGCTGCATGTGTGGAAGGTGCGAGCATTTAGTTTTGATTATACATTTATAATGGATATGAATAATTAAATATCTGTATGTTCTATTCAAATATTTATAATTTAGTTATAAAATCTTATTAAAATGATATTTTATACTATATTAAAACATTTTGGTCTGGTGAATTTTAATAATTTTTAGTGATTATTTATTAATTGTCTAGGTGGTAGTTACCAACACACCAAAGACGTTACGAGAAATATTACCGACTCTATTCAATCTGCTGCTGGGCTGTCTGGCGTCCACCAGCTACGACAAGAGGCAGGTCGCCGCCAGGACGCTCGGGGATCTCGTTAGAAAGGTACATAAGGCTTTTTATGGTTTAGTAAACTGACTGTGAAAATAGTGTAAAATGCTTAACAGATATGGAAGAAAATAAGTTATAGCAATTCTGATTGATATTTATTAGCATATTTGTTTGCTCATATGCAGCTGGGCGAACGCGTGTTGCCGGACATCGTGCCCATTCTGGAGCGCGGGCTGCGCTCCGAGCGCGCCGACCAGCGTCAGGGCGTCTGCATCGGCCTCGGGGAGATACTGGCCTCCACCTCCAGGGACGCCGTGCTCAGCTTCGCCGACGGACTTGTACATCATTTGGATTCTTTATTACTAATTCAAAACTGGCCGACTTTTGGCCATTTGTTTCAAAATAATATTTGAATACTTTACCTCGGGGTGTCCAGGTGCCGACGGTGCGCACGGCGCTGTGCGACTCGCTGCCGGAGGTGCGCATGGCGGCGGCGCGCGCCTTCGACTCGCTGCACGCCACCATCGGCAACAAGGCGCTGGACGACATCCTGCCGCCCATGCTGGACGCGCTGCGCGGCGACGACCCCGCGCAGGCGGACGCCGCGCTGGACGGGCTGCGCCAGGTGCTGGCCATCAAGTCGCGCGCCGTGCTGCCCTACCTGGTGCCCGTGCTGACGGGCGCGGCCGACACGCGCGCGCTGTCGGCGCTGGCGGCGGCGGCGGGCGGCGCGCTGGCCCGCCACCTGCCGCGCGTGCTGCCCGCGCTGCTGGCGGCGCTGGCGGCCGCGCGCGGCGCCCCGCACGAGGCGCGCGAGCTCGAGTACTGCCGCGACGCGCTGCTGCCCGTGCAGGACGACGTCGGCGTGCGCAGGTACCGCCGCTGTGTACACGGTTGTTTGATGGGAAGTTATACCAATGTGCGTCGGGCGTGGACGCAGGACATGCATATGTTCGTTGGTATACTATTGTGACCTGGTATCTTCAAATAAAAGGAAAGCGAATTTTACGAGGCTACAGCTACTTCGCGCGTGTATGGCATAACATAAGGAGTAGGTTAGGGCAATAACGGCAGTTATGGACGGATGGATACCGAAGTCGTTGTTATGTGTTGTCAGGCCCCAGAAACGGGAGAAAGAATAAAGAAAAGGGACGGATTAAAAGACAATTTTTAAAGAGTGAAAAAGGGCCGCGTGTGAAACAGCCTCGAGCGTGTAGCGTGCCGCCCTTCCCGAGTTACGGCCCGTTATAACTAGTATGTTGATAGGGCCAAAGGCTAGTGGTATGTTATTGTTCTTTGATGAACTGTTTGTCCTATACTGTGTGCGTGTCTCCAGCATAATAGACACCCTGATGGACGTGGTGCGCACGGGCGAGGGCGAGCGGCGCCGCGCGGCCGCCGCGCTGCTGTGCGCCTTCGTGACGCACACGCGCGCCGACCTCATCCCGCACGTGCCGGCGCTGCTGCGCGGCCTGCTGCTGCTGTTCGCGGAGACCGAGCGCGACGTGCTGCTCATGGCCTGGGAGGCGCTGTCCGCGCTCACAAAGATGCTGGAGGCCGAGAAGCAGCTGGGCTACGTGCAGGAGGTGCGGCAGGCCGTGCGCTACGCCGCGGCGGACCTCAAGGGGGAGCCGCTGCCCGGCTTTTGTTTGCCTAAGGTACGTTTATACATTTTTCATATTTGAAATGAGGATGAGGATATAGTTTTATTAGTAATATACATTGTATACCATGATACTTTTAATATGCAGGGTATAGCACCTATTTTACCGCTGTTCCGAGAGGCGATCCTCAATGGCTTACCGGAAGAAAAAGAGAACGCTAGCTCTTATGTTAGGAGAAGTGATCAAGTTGACGACAGCGCAGGCCATCCAGCCCTCTGTAGTGCACATCACCGGTCCCCTCATCCGTATCCTGGGTGATCGGTTCAATTCCAGCGTCAAAGCTGCCGTCCTCGAAACTCTAGCGTTACTATTGTCTAAGGTATTTTTATTATTTATTAAGCTTTTCGCGTTCTGTATTATTGTGATTATTTTTTGTAGAATGAACTTAATAATTATGAGTCATTCTTAAATTTATTGTACAGGTCGGTGTGATGCTGAAGCAGTTCCTGCCGCAACTGCAGACGACGTTCGTGAAGGGCCTCTCGGACGCCAACCGGCCGGTGCGCATCAAGGCGGGGCTCGCGCTGTCGCAGCTCGTGCTCATCCACACGCGCGCCGACCCGCTGTTCCTGGAGGTGCACAACGGCGTCAAGAACGCCGAGGACGTCGCCGTCAAGGAGACCATGCTGCAGGCGCTGCGCAGCGTCATCACCAACGGCGGCTCCAAGATGTCCGAGCCCACGGCGCTGGCCGTGCTGGCCGTGCTGACCGCGCCCGCGCTGCTGGCGCACCCCGAGGACGCGCCGCGCGCCGGCGCCGGCGGCTGCCTGGGCGCGCTGCTGCACTGCCTGGCGCCCGCGCACCGCGACGCCGCGCTGCTTCACCACGTGCTGGCCGCCGGCAACCCGCCGCCCGCGCACCACGCGCACGCGCACGCGCACGACGACTGGCTGCTCGCGCACGGCCGCTCCTGCGCGCTCTTCGTGGCGCTCAAGGAGACGCCCGCCAGCGTGTACCGCGACCACTTCGAGGAGAAGATCGACCGCGCGCTGCTGGCCTACCTCGCCAGCGACAAGACGCCCATCGCGTGCAACGGCATCCGGGGCATCGGCTACCTCATGAGCTACCTGCTCAAGAACGACAGGCCCGTGCCGCCGAATATACTCTCTCAGTTTGTTAGGGTGAGCACTTGTATATCATAAATAATATGTACAACGTAATTAAATGTAAACATTTTATATCTAGCTCGTATATTTTTGTAATATAACGTGTGTCTGTGCGCCTGTGTGCAGAGCATGAACCACAGCAGCAACGAGGTGAAGCAGCTGATGGCGCGCGCGAGCACGGCGGTGGGGCGCGCGGAGGTGCTGCGCGCGGAGGCGGGCGGCGCCGGCGCGGACGTGCTGCGCGCGCTGCTGCCCGCGCTCGTCAACGGCACCAAGGAGAAGAACACCTACGTGCGCGCCAACTCCGAGATCGCGCTGCGCGCCGTGCTGCGGCTGCCGCACGACGACACCTTCCACCAGGTGCAGCCTACACTACTACTACAGCACAGTCTACCCTACGGACGCCATGGTCGTCTTGCGAATCTTTTCATTTTCTCTCTCTCTGATAAGAAGGCAAAACGCGGCGTTTAGGTCCCTCCCCGCTACAGGCAATGTCTCAAATTTTGGCGGAAATTAGGTCTATCCTACTTGCGAATATCCTACTTGCTAATAACGTGAAGCAATTTATTTTTATTTGTAGATTTTACACGTATGTATAGATATTTGCAAATAAAGAACAAGACTAGCCTGGTTCCATTAAATAAAATGTATCATTATTGTAAAATCCAATACTAAGTAGTCTTACTATAAACACAAGTAACCAAAAAAGTACAATATCAATAAACGTAAGGTACATTGCAGCAATGCATGTCCCTGCTGGAGGAGGGCAGCCGCGAGGCGCTGGGCGACGTGGTGACGCGCGTGTTGCGGCGCGCCGTCGCCGACGGACGCGACGAGGAGCTCGACTGCACGCTCGTCACCTAAACTCCTAATTTATAAATATATCTCTTTATAATTATTGACTGCCTTCTTTTATTGTTCATCTTCACTTTGTTAGTTAGATATTTACATATTAAATGAGTTAAATGTAAAAGAATCATTGGGGATAATTACGAAATTGTATTTCTTTTTTGAGTAAATGTAAGGTAACATATTAAGTAGTACAGCACTAAAGGCATAGAGTAGAACAGATAAGTCTAAAAATTTGATTGATTATAGAGCAAAAAATACTTTCTTCCTCAACTCAGTATAATTCCATTAAGAAAACATATAAATAAAAGTATTAGATTTTATATTTTTTCCTAATTATATACTGTTCAAATTCATCATTCATATGTATAAAAAAAATAAGCAGTTCCTTAATATTTTTTATTTAAGTTCCATAAAGTGCTTTGCATACAATAGTTGATAAAGTCACACAATTTTATTGTTAAGTATTATTTCACTGAGATCAAAACAATGGCTAAAAGATCTCTTTTTTGAGCAATTAAATATGAGAAACATAATATTTTTGAAAAGTTGTCAGAAGATTTATTGCAAAAAATTCATTTAAAAATATCTACTTATATATTATTGAAATAAAAAGTACTCTTAAAATATTACGTTCAACTATGAAACTATAATAAGGAATGTGTATAATTTGGTAATAGAGAACTAAAACTCTTCTTTTGCATTTTTCTTCTCAAAACCTCTGCTTTTTAGCTGTTCATTACATTCTGCCCGGTCCATGTTAGACAAGGAAATGCGCTCTAGTTCCTTTTCATTTTCCCCAATCATTATCAGCTCTGGTGGCATTCCCGTAATAAATTTCACTTCAACACGGTCATAGGTGGGAGCATCGTCCATGATAAATCTCTTCACCTCAGGCAAACGGTTTAAGGAACATCCTCGGCATGACTGAAAACAGTTTACATTTTATTCAAATAAATAAATAAATACAAAAATTGTGAACACCAAAATGTCAGTTCAGATTCGTGACAATTGATGATAGGAAACAGATAATTATTTATAATTAAATTTTTAACCATACATTCAAAATATTCATTAACTTCCATCAGTGAGTCACCAGATTTGATTAATAACTTTAATAGTCAAACAAACCAACAATAATAATAATATTAATTATCTAAATAAAATATTCTTTATTTCTTTTATTTATACTCATAACTAAAGTTTTTGTAACATAAATGTAAAAATTACAAGAAATATAAAAAAGGGGCGTCAAATACCTCAATTCTCGCGGACACTATATCCGAATTTTCATAACTAGAAACCAAATAAATGAAGCAAGTTGCCACGACAAGTAATTGTAAGTTGTACGACATTGTAACAAGTTTTAAGTGAATACTAATTTAATAATTATATTTAAAAGAACGTGTAGATCATACTTCAAATTACTCTTAAATACTTCAACTAGAATTTAAGAAATAATAAATCATATGACAAACGACAATTCCGACAATCCAAGAACTGACATTATGAAAGTTGCCATCGCAAGTACGTTTTTATTTTTTTAATTAATATTATAGTATTTAAAAATGCTATTCACTAAAATAAATTTGTTTAACAATATTAAAGTTGGTTGTTAAAATTTTATGAAGTTTGATTTGAACTTAGGTAACGATACAGCTTTTCCTTTTGTCGCTATTTAGCTGATGGTTATATCCTTCTTGTTAAATGTTTTGTTTTTATTTTAGCTTCACGCTTTATCCCGCATATTGCCAGGGTAGGCAGAGGGAACTGCAGGAACCATATGAACTTAAGTGTTAAGACACTCCGTTTCACATAGTCACTGCTTTCGCCGTTCCCGCTTTCCACCTTTTTCGAGGCATTGCGAGAGCAAGCAGGCAAATCGCTGTGTTGAGCGGCGAAGCTCAACGCCGCGTTTTGCCTAGTTCCCAGAGTGAAGAAAATGTAAATTGAAAAATGTTTACGCCTCTGTATATATATCCATATACATAATGTAGAGGAGTCCTCCGTAAAATTTATATGACAAAAACAGAAAATTTTAAGGAGCTCTTCTCTTAATATACATTAAGATATTTCATAGTTCGACAAGTAGGTTTTATAATTAAACAATTACTAAGATATCGATATTGTTACTCGATGTTCATTATTGTTACTCTATCAATACTACGTCACAGCCACACAATTCATCTGTCAAAAAGCAAAACTTCAACATTCAAGTTGTTAAAAAGTTATTGAAGTGATTTTTGCAATTTATATTTTATACACAAATAACATACGATATAAAAGCGTAAATTTTACAATTATTTATATTAAGCCATAAGTGCGTATCTGACAAACTTCATATTCAATAAAAGTCAGTAGTGAAGTTACAATAGGTAACAAATATTTAAAAGTTAATTTTGGTAAAATAATTGTGGTGGCGTGTGGGTGGTGGTAAATAACATCAGCTTCATCATCAATCACTTCCTTATATAGTTAGTAAATACTTGTATGTGCACTACAACATTTATTACTCATATCCTTGAAAAAGTTCATTGACATCTTTTTTAGTTAAAAAAACAAGCCATAGTTTATATGGGATGATATCATATATTTTTGGTGGACTTTAATTGGTTTCCCTACCTCGATGAAACATCGTTGAATTTTATTCAATTACTGTAACTATTATTGAGTTGTTACAATTGGTTCAACATAAGAGTTTGTTTGTCTTTTAGGCCTTTTCTTGAAAAGAGATTTTTGTAAAAAAAACTAAACAAATACAACTTAAAAATATTGAAAAAACTAAGTTACTTTATTTGACTTACTTTATACCTGTACCAGAACAGCCTCAAATAGTATGATACAATTTTTAAAATATTTTAATATATTTTTTATTTTAATAGGTTTTAAACCACTACAATGCAAGAAGAGCATAGGAAAGCTATTCAGAACAATTTTAAATCTTTAGTTGAGCAAACAGACTTGGATACTATGGTAACAAATCTGTATGAAAAAGGAGTATTTTCTAGCCAAATGATAGAAAAATATAAGGTAAGAGATAATTATAAATATTTAGCTTGCAAAACAATAATTAAAATCAACCAAAATAATAAGTAATTCAACTATATCATAATCACAATATTAAAATTAATAATAAAAATAGATAAAAATTACAATCTACACTAATGATGATGATGTGCACACATTGTCTACAAAATATTAAAGTGCTGGAAATACAGCTAGTTTAACCACAGCCATTTTGTTTTTACTAACTGATAAGAAAACAATTATGTTACTTGTTAGTTTCTTTTGTAGACCTTCCGTCGTTAGTACTTGATCTACTTGTGGAAGGCCATACATAATTGTTTTAAATATTGCTTTTGTAACAATATTAAGTACCACTTTATCTGCATATTGTCTGCCAATTCATGTCTTAAACCCTGGACTGGTTGCTTATGTGCCTAAGTAACATTATTGTATACCGTAATATCTTCTATGTTTTGGTTATAAAATTACCTTTTAAAATTGGTAATATAATTTCTAATATCTCTAAATAGGTTTCTTTCACAACACTGCTTTGCTTTGCTAGTAAAGTATGAGTTTAATAAGCTGAAATAATTATTAGAATAATTTAGTCATCTCATGAATATCCACTTATTATAATCAAATTATACTTCATGTATCCAATATTAAAGTATAATTTGATTATAATAACAAATCTAACATGTTATGTATTGATACAAACAAGACCATATTAGTAATAAAATTCTTAGTGACAGAGTACTCTCTTTCCTCCTTACTTGATGTCACAGACCTTTTACTTCTCTAGTGCTTATCTTTTTGTGTTACAATAGAAAGCCATTTGGTGCATATTTTGAATGAACAAATAATTTTTAAATATCTTCATAATATGGTTATATTTTTTTATTAGGATACAAACAAAGATGTCAGGCATCGGAAGCGTCTTTTGTACAGCGACATTATGCGACGTGGACCAGAAGCTTTCCAGCATCTTTTAGATGCCCTCATGGAAAATGGATATTGGGACTTGATACGTGACTTGGATCCCAAAAGTTTACCTCCTCACTCCAGGAGACGGACAGCTCTTCCTGCCACAAGTACTATTTTACTTAGTTTATTATTTTTTCGTCTTCACATTTTTTACTACATATAGCAAAACAGGCGTCCTTACATGTAATTATAACTATAAAATGATTTATTTGCTTTTGATATGTAAGCTTTATGTTAATTTACATACAAGAATGTCAATTATCATATAGATATGCTAAGTAGTTGACATCATATGGAACTTGTAAAAGTGAAATTGTTTGCCGTTAATGATTTTTAAAAACAATATTTAGAGGACCGTCGTGACACAGACGCGTAAGCGTCTGCCTGTAACTCGACGGTTTCTGGGTACGATTCCCACTCGGAGAAGATGGATTTTTCTATTTCCATTTTCTTCGCTCTGGCAACTAGGCAAAGCGCGGCGTTGAGTTCCGCTACTCAACACGCAATGCCTCGTAAAAGGCCGAAAGCGGGGACGGAGAAAGCAGGGACTAAGCTTCTGTCTAACCTGCAATATGTATCCCACATATTGCAGGTTAGACAGAAGCTTAAAAGCGTGAAGCTAAAAAAATATACATATATTAACAGATATACATATATTAATAGACTAAGTAACGGAGTGTCTTAACACTAGGTTCTTATGGTCCCTTTGCCTACCCTGCCACGTGCGGGATAAAGCGTGAAGCTAAAAAAAAACAATCTTTAGTGTGCCATTACATACGTTGTTTCATCTGCTAATACATTCTTAGGTGTGTATAGATAGGAAGAAAAAATACTAAAATAAATACTGTTAAAAAACGAGCAAGTGAAAGTACTTATGTAAAGTTATAGATATTATAACATTTTTTTTTTCATACAGGCAAAAGTTCCGGTGACAACAACTTTGTAAGCATTCGGAAGGAACGAGAGAAGAAAGCAAAGAGTGCGCCGGACGTTAATAAAAGTTAGTAAGTTATGTTTTATAAATTGTTTCATTTACAATTAATATTTCCTTACATAATTATAAGAAACGAAATAAATATTATATGCAAGTATATTTGTGAATAGGTTTTAGGACTCACTTTACTGCATCATGACGTGTATTTTTCAAGTGATCATTGAAATTGTATTATTCTTCAACATCCTTATTATATATATTATATTATGTGAAAAATGTGTATATATTATGTGAAAAATACACGCACAAATAGTACTAAATACTAATTTTGCCAAAAGCCTCGTCCAGTATTTTATATATAGATAATTTTGTTCGTAGATGTGCAGATCATTCCTCCAGCCCCGCCTGAGACTAAGGAACCTCTGGATCCCGCCAAAATTCCCCACTTCAAGGTTAACAAATCTGAAAAGTTTATGGAGGAAGTGGAAGATGGTGTGTATTACAATTTCTAAAGTGGAAGACATCATTTATAATTTGTGAAAGAGTGTACATGACATGTGTCATAGCTAAATCGTGTTATCGAGATATCTTGAAATGTATGACTAACTTGGATTTGATTGTATCATTAATGTTCAACAATTTAATCATTAATGGTTTTTCATAATGTATTTTTTTTGTTTTTCCATTTGATTCGCTGCTTAATACCAATAAAGCCAAAGCGCTGAGGTTCATGAGCCTAAACGGTTCCCTCCACCTACTTAAATGTAATATGTTAAAATATCTTCTTTAACGTTAACTTATAAGACCAGGCTATATTTATACAATTATAAAATTCGATTTGACCTGCTTGCATCATTAAAGATATAACATTAAATAAACTACGTACAATCTCGCCAGGCTTCACCCTGTACCGCACTCGGGGCCGCCAGCGGGGCATGCTGGTCATCTTCAGCTACGTGGACTTCAACAACATGGAGACCTACCGCAAGGGCGTCGACGTGGACTGTATGAAGCTCAAGTACCTGTTCAGCGAGTTCGGCTTCACGGTGCTCGCTTACAAGGATTTGACTAAAGATGTACGTGTAAATGATTACGACGATTATACGTATTTTTTTTTTAGCTTCACGCTTTATCCTGCACATTGGAGGGTAGGCAGAGGGAGCGGGAACCATCCTCCGTCCACTTTAAAGGCCGGCAACGCTCTTGTAACAGCTCTGCTGTTACACGGGCGGGCCGTGGACGTCGGTGATCACTTATCATCAGGTGACCCGACCGCTCCTTTGCCTTGTCCTTCACATAAAAAAAAAACCATAGGAATCTACTGTTGAAATTCTGGCTTCGTCCCTACTTTCCGCCCTTTTCGAATGGCGGAACTCAACGCCGCGCTTTGTCTAGATGACAGAGCGAAAAAAATGGAAATAGAAAAATCCATCTTTTCTGAGTTTGAATCGAATCTACAAACTGTCGCGTTGACAGGCCGACGCTACGCCTGTGCGCCACGACAGTCCACAATAAATATATTATTTATATTAAAAATTAAATTATTCGGGTCTTGTAAGAAGTCTTACATTTAATCGGGTAAATACAAGAAGGAATTTAAGAAAAAATCTATAGACAACTTAAATTCTGTCCACAACCAGGAGACGCTGGAGACCCTGACCAGCCTGAAGAAGGTGGTGTGCGGCGCGGAGTGCCTGTTCATCGTGGTGTCGTCGCACGGACACGCGCGCGCCCACACCAGCGACAACGACTTCCGCTGCCACGACGGCAGCCTCATCAGCACCAGCGAGATGGTGGAGCTCTTCAACAACAAGAACTTCCCCGCCCTCAAGGGGATACCCAAGGTGTTCATCTTCCAAATGTGCCGGTACGTAATGCTACCATTTGTGATGTGTAAGAATATACGAGTATGAGGTCATATGCGAGCATGCAAACACTACACGTGTGTTTCCACAGCGGCCAAGAGGAGGGCTACCAGATGCTGCCCGCGACGGCGGCGGACGGCGCCCCCTACGGCGCGGCCGCCTCCCCCTGCCCCTCCCCCTCCCCCCCGGCGGCGGCGCCCCCCTCCCCCTCCCGGCGCGGCCCCGCCCGCGTGCCGCGCCCCCCCGACGTGCTGCTGGAGCGCAACTACTCGGACATACTCATCGCGCACTCCACCATACCAGGTATGTGTGTCTTTTGAAATACTTATAAGATAATATGTTTTAAGGCTATATAGAAAAATTTGGTAAAATTATTAATACTTTAGGCACAGGATCATTTTACTCATTTTATGATATTTATATGTGCTATGTAACGCGTGAGGCAGTCATCGTTAAATACGAATGACGTAAAGATATCGTACTACAAGAATACTATTAAATGTTGTCAATATGTCATCTTTTATTCAAAATATAACCGAATAAGAAAGAAAAAGAGATTTTTTTTTATTCGGTTATTTTTTGAATGCTGCTGCATGCAATGCTGCAGCTCTGATAGGATAATGTACGCTTGCGTCACACCTGGCAAATGGCGTTTTATTTTGAAACAATAATTTAATTATTTATATTGCACGAAAAAAAAACATTTTCTTATTTTTGAAAATATTCCTTGTTTTATAATTTCACTATGTTTATGAAGGCCAGTTAATAATATAAGCTAAGGTCGAGTTAACATGATAACATCCACACCTATAACCGCGTCGCAGGCAACGTGTCGTACCGCGACGAGGTGGACGGCTCGTGGTACATCCAGGCGCTGTGCGAGGTGTTCGCGGAGTTCGCGCACCGCTGCCACGTGGAGGAGCTGTTCACGCTGGTGGACCGCCGCCTGCACGCCGCGCGCCGCCTGCAGACCTCCTCCGTGGACCGCTGGGGGTTCAACAGCCGCCTCTACCTGCACCCCGGCCTCTTCGAGGAGGAACCCCTCGACCCGACTGTTCAGTGCTGACCAATGCGATCAAATGGACCCCACCCCTGAATCAGCATATAGTGATAGTGATAGTGAGTTAATGCTCAATAGTGAATTTGGTGTCAATCTAACTTGAAAGCATTTATGAAATATTAGGTTGTTATATGTAGCTATTCAATTGTGAATATTTGTTGTATGACTTTAGTTTGTTATGACTGAACAAATAACAGGAATGAAGCATCTGCTTCATATATATCTATATATAGGTATTGTTAGGTTAGGTCATTTACTAGAATGTGAATTGAAATCATTTCAAAAGAGCAGCTTAATTAATAGGCTTTTAGGCATTTAAAATTGTCACTATTACTAGTGTACCCCACCATGACAATGTTCAAGCTGTCACACAGTACTTGTTTAATGAATGTAATATCAGTCAGCAGGCAAACATTTACTTAAATGTATTGCCTAAACATTTCTGATTGATTTAACAAACTTCTTTATACTGTATTTGGTTATTTTTTATTTTAGTAACAATTTAAGAGACCCTGAACAATTATGAATTTTATATTGTGAATCATTTTTAAGTGCATACAAATTTGAAGTAGTATTAGTGAGAATAATGAAGCTTATAATCTATGCAATTATTATATATAATATTTATACATTTAGTTAGGTGCAATTCCTTACCATATATTTATTTAGCATAAAAGTTTGCTGAAACTGTGTTTTGTATTAAAAAAGTACATTTTTATAAGATTCTACTCAACACTATGGTGCTTGATTAGTTTTCTAACAGAATTTTGTTTAATGAGCTCTTAGTATATGTTTTTTGAGTTTAGATTAACTTATTTGTTTTAATTTTGAGGTACATAAGTACATATTTTAAATATTTTTCTTACTTAGAGGCAATGAAGAAATATAGAAAAATTCATATAAATATTAGTTATTTGCCAAGATACTTACAAAAGTATTATTAACTAGTTGCACCCTTCAACTTCAAGTTAAGTAAGAAAAAAGTAAATTTGAAGAATTTGGCAAAATTGTGACATGTTCCGACGATTTGTTTTCTTTACATATTTTTTAATTAAACCTATTTAGTATCAATTTTATCCCTTATTATGTACATTGATATAACGTTTGTTCGTGAAGACGAACATTAATTATTAATGAAAGCTTATTAAACCATAATATTATTATTTGCATTACTTATTCCCGCTTTCTAAAATTTTCTCACTGCCACTGGTTGGCTGGAAAAGATTTCTTTTAGAAATAAGCCCACCGTTTTCAACGAAATTTTCTTATTTATATATTTTGTTTGTAATTTTTTATGCGCAATAAAGAATATACTAATGAGAACTGCACTTTGTCAGTTAAGCTGCTGTATGTACAAAACATGTATAAACACTCAGACAGTACTGTCGAGAGGACTGTAGACGCCACTGTTTGTGGGTTCGATACCCACTCGGGGAAGATGGATTTTTGATTTCTATTTGCTTTGCTCTGGCAAAGGTGAAGCGCGGCGTTGAGTTCCACGACTCACAATGCCTCGAAAAGACGTTGTCTGGGAAACGGAGTGTCTTAACACTAGGATCCCAAGGTTCCTGCAGATCCCTCTGACAAACAATAATGTCAAAAAAGCATTGTGGGTTCTCTCACATTAATTAGTCTGTTTATCAATGTGATGGATCCCACGATAATAGTTAGTAGTGTATGTATTTTAGATAGATCTATCAGCTTTTATGTGTTACCTTTTGCTAAGTACAGGATAAAATAAATGTGCATTTATCGATAGTAATATACTTATATGGTATTTTTGTACTTTTTATATGTAAATAAAAATATGTTCCGCCTTAAAATGTTTTTTATTTTGTTACCATACATATGTTAATACAAAAATATACATAAATTATTCTTTTTTATTGTTACATCTTATGAAGGTTAACAACAAAAATATTAAGTAGGATTTTAATAAAAGTTGTTTAATAGTTCAGACACGGCATGCGACACTCCACTCCACTTAGTCAAATAAAAAATTCAAATTACACAATTTCATAGCGCCATCCTCTCTACATTGTATTGGTTAGAATACATTTGTATGCATGCATTTGCATGATATTTCACAACCTTTAAGGAACTTGAAGGAAATATTAGACAATACTTTAAACATGGATGGCACAAAGTAAATTTTATTTGAAATATTTTAAGTCAAACAAGTTTAAGTGAAGGCAGAGATTGGAAGGTGGAGTGATCACTAGATGTGTTTATAAAATCTACCCTCCTTGCAATCATACTTTCCAGACAAGTAATCATACTTATCTAAAAAGAGGTGGAGAATAAAGTGTTATCCTACTGGTTAAAAAATTAAAAGAAAGAAATAAGAATCCTCTCGTTCATACACGATGTAACAATGATTGTTTTTCAATTGAGCATTACATTATATACAACATTACACGAACGCCTACCGGTCCGACAGCGACGCCACGAACACGCTGACCTTGCTGAGGTTGAGCCACTGCCGCACACAGCGCCGCTCGCCCGTACCACTATAACCGTCACATCTTTCCGTACTCTTCAAATTTATGTAACCAAATTCCTTACTAAAGAATTCAATGTACTGATTCATCTTTTCCAACCATCGTTGCACGGGGCTTATGAGGGAGCTCTGGTACAGCCAGTTGAGGACCGACGTTTTGGACCACCACGGCTCGAAGGTCCAGTCGTATGTGACCACACAGTCGTACCACGTGCGCTTGGGTATCTTCAACTCCTGATACTCCTGGTACTTGGCCCACTTGTCGCAACATCTCAAGTTATCTATCACCGTTTCTTCCGAGGTGTAGAGCTGCATTTCCACCGTCGCATTGGCGAGGTCGGTCGTGATTGCTACAGCGTCTCGATAGCTACGAGTCAGTTGGGAGTCGACGGTCGTGGAGACGGACCCTCGGGCCGCGACGTACTGAAGAGCCGGGAGCCAGGTGTGGGAGACGACGAGGGTGGAGGTGACCAGCGCCAGCAGGCCGGCGGCGTAGGCCAGCGCGGCGGCGGCGGCGGCGGCGGCGGCGCGCAGCACGTCGCCCGCCAGCGCGGCGCCGCACGACGCCGCCAGGTCGGAGTACGTGAAGAAGCCGCGGAGCTGAGCCTGCTTCAGAGCTACTCGCCGTTCCAGCCACAGCAGACCCTCCTCGAATGACTTGTCGCTCACGAAAACATTCCAATCCTGTAAAATATTTATTCAATATAAATTGTTTGTATTTTTAAATGATAAACCAAAGACCGTCGTGGCGCAGACGCGTAGCGTCTACCTGTAAACGCGACGGTTTGTGGGTTCAACTTCACTCGGGGAAGATGGATTTTACTATTTCAATTTTCTTTGCTCTGGACTATGCAAAGCGCGGCGTTGAGTTCCGCCACTCAACACGCAATGCCTCGAGAAAGGTGGAAAGCGGGGACGGAGAAAGCAAGGACTGAGC
This sequence comes from Dione vanillae, assembly GCA_037178615.1. NCBI lineage: Eukaryota > Metazoa > Arthropoda > Insecta > Lepidoptera > Nymphalidae > Dione > Dione vanillae. Next base: position 3,464,245 of record JAZFAU010000099.1, read on the forward strand.
AACGTAGTGTCATAACACTAGGTTTCTATGGTTTCTGCAGTTCCCTCCATCTACCCTGCCATTTGCGGGATAAAGTGTGAAGCAAAATAAAACCCAAAGACTGATACTGAGGATACGGTCAGTATAAGTTATTGTGCCATTGCATTTTTAACTATATAATTAGAGCGCTTATACTGCATGCCCACGAAATAATAATATTATTTACTGTGCAATACTTTGCCGTCTGGGTGCCATGTGCCATGCTTTTGCAGTGGCATTGTTAAATAGTATAAAAACGCACACTTGTAAATTTAATACTTAATTGATGAGACTATGACGTCATATTTTATTAAAAAAAACACAATTTTAAAATTTTTATATTAATATTCCTAATTTCTAATAATTAATAATCCCTTATTACGTATAAATAATTAAGCAAGACATTTACACCATTTTTTAATACTTACAATGGCATTCAGGAAATCCACTTCGAGTTTCTTCAGCTGCCCCAGTTCCAGACCTCCCGACGCCGCCCACTCGGAACATATCACCTCGTCGTCTTCGCCGTCATCTTGTAGGAATTTATTGCTGACCATCTGTTAAATGTAGTAAATAATATTAAATACAAGTTAAAAGAAGGGAACAGAGTGTCTTAACACTATGTTGCCACGGTTCCTGCGGTTCCCTCTGCCTACCCTGCTGTAAGAACTACTAATGTGATAAAACACAACTTTAAATAACTATAATTATTTTTAATCCAACATTATATTTTTATGATATGGTAACTATTTTTAATATAAAACTTTTTAGCTACATTTTTAGTCATTTTTATGTTTAGATAAATCAGAATTTAAATAGTAGGTCCCTGGCGCACATAAGCTTCGTTTTATAAGTTCAACAGTTTGTAGGGATGGTAAACTGAGAAATGTTTGTTAAATTTAAGAACAGGATTTTATACTTACAAAAATAAAGGAATTTGTGCATTGGCTATATTATTGACCAATTTGCCTCTCCGAGACCTTTAAAACGATACCAAAAGTATAATTCTACGTAAAAAAATAGCCTCTTTAAGGGTGCGCAATTTAAACTCTTTCACAAATAATTTATAATGATTACATAAAAAAATAATAATTTCACCAAAGAAACTAAAAACAAATCGGCAGGCACAGCAGCGGTCACGTAGTCAGGGTTGCACCTCTTGAGGCGCTCCAGGTACAGTATGGCCAAGACCAAGGCGCACGGCGACACGCAGGCGGAGCGCGCGATCTCCGCCGCCGCGTCCGTGTGCAGGCGGCGCAGCGAGCGGCCCCGTTGTGGCACTGACCACAGTTCGCATGATATTTCTGAAGATTTTCAAATATTGACACTTTTTTCTTTTTTTTTTAATTTAAAGGATTTCGTCGCTAATGCGATCATGTCGCCCTGGTAATGTTGTCAGGAAATTTAATTGACTCTAACTATTGCTAATTTATGTAGCATTCTAGTTTCCTCAGAAAAAGGTAAGGCAAGAACACTATTACAATAGAGTATTTCATAAAATTTAAATGTTTAATTACTTCTGACAGCCTTGTTCATTTCGTCACCACACAAATAAGAACCAGACAAAATACCTTAACTTAATATGAATTTCCCACACATTGGTTTTGTGATATTAAAACATCAGCATGGTTTTTCACATAAAATTATAAAACTTATATTGTAAGAAATGATATTGAAGTCATAACTTAATGTTGTTTCTCTTTACAGTAATTTTGTTATAATATCAATTAATAATCTCTTACAGAGCAACCATTGCAGTCTTTTGTTTCAAGCAGGCAACATACTACATATATTAAATATTACACATGTATGATTGTATTTTATGTACTTTTTATATGACTATTAAGCATAGCAGGGCCTTAGACTTAGTATTCACATACTTATTTATATATACAATTTGCTTATACAATGTTAAAAAATTAAAATAATAATAGACATAAAAATAATATACCTGTAACAGGAAGGCTTAAGCAGGGAAGAGTTGGTAATTGTCCATAGTATAATGTCTTACTGATTCGTTTTAAAAATTCCTTGTGGTCTCCCATTGTCTGTAAAATAAATTTATATGAAATGAAACAAGTTAAATACATATAAATATATAAAATTCAAATACTGTAGAAAATGCTCATAATGGCAAATGTGTAACACAACTTAATTAGTTACGGTGCTTGGATAGCATTTTATATAAATGCAAATCAAGTTACTTTCAAAAGATATTTTGAGTTTTAAATATCTACATTTAGAAATAAATTAAACACATATTTTTAAAAGTATCTTTTTGTCCATACTATACGTCATATAGTTAAAAATATAAAAATAGAAAAATATTATTATTACTGTTATAACACTAAGAACAGTATTTTCCCAGAAGTTGATGCAAACAAGGTGAAAATATATGATATACATACAGAATAATTAGTCTTGCATCAGAATCAGTCATAAAATAACCTTAATATGAGCTGAGCGACATTGTTATCGCAAGTCGTGACAACCTGTTGTACGATCGCAATTTATCAAATCAAAAGGTAGTTGTTGACAAGTTATATTTACTAGACTAGATTTTATATCAAATTTTAATCAATTATAGTCAAATTTTAGAACAAGTGCACTTATTAATGTTATTATTACTTTATATATAAAAGCAAAATAACATGTTGTTATTTTGGTCGACGTTGCGCTTGACCTCTTTTTTACCTTGATCTTGGCTCTCGTTCCATCTTTTCGTCGCTTCGATATATTTGACATTATATTTTATTTATGAAAGGAACGGGAAAATTAAAGTTAAACATTTAATTTTGTTCACAATAAATATAAACTATTATTTAGTAGACGATACAGAAGACCACAATTTGGAATTATTGTCTCGAAATGACAGTGACAGGCAAAGAGTATATAGACATTAGAATAGTTACTTAGGCTATACAGGCTAGTTAAAATTATTATTAAAAGTAAAATCAGAACAATGAGGATGGAGAAATTCCACAATTTTAAACTTTTTTATGTAATATAAGTAGGTAATCATTTAATAAGATACCTTGTAAATATTATCTATGAAAACAGCGAAAGTTTAAGAACGAATACATAATTTTATTGCTTTATCCAAAAACTGTCATTGTCAAACAACTTTTTGCGGCTACGGCTTTGTCAGTTACTATTTAATAAAAAATATTTAACTTGATACATATACTTTTTAATAGCTTTTATTGAATGGCACAAAGATGAATTCATATGATTATAACGAATGCCTATTTTTGCTAAGACATCCTTGATATGTTTATATAATTTTATGGGGTGTGTAGGCTTCTGTCAGTGTTATTGATTTGTTTTATTTGTGAATGAGTATATAACAAAGATGTAGGTTCATAGCTTTATTATATAAAGAAATAAATACTTCAAGAAAAGCACAAAAAAATTAATTGTTGTTATAATGTTATCAACATGAAAACTAAAAGTTTCTTACTGTTTTCATCATCAGTTTTTGCTATAAGCTTATTTTTAATAATTTTCCATTCACAACCTCCACAGTCCTTTCAAAGTATTGTGACCCAAACACATCAGCATATAAAAGACTTTCAGGTAATTTCTATTTTAAATTATATATTTATCTTACAAAATTGTTTGTGCAATTATGGTGTATCATCCATTTAGCATTTGAATATTGAAGGATTTATACTTTTAAAAATCAAAATTAAGTATTTTATATCACAACAAAGCAGGTTTCTCTGATCCAGGAGCAACTTCATGATGAGGAGCAACAGAATCTTGTGCAGGAGGAAAAATATCTGCATCTTGTGGGATTGGAAGGTCACACTGAACTTTGGCACAACACCACAGTACCAGTTATCGTGACACATGGAAGAAATGATGACCATGCACCCATTGTTGCCTTTGTGAGGGATGCTGCAAAACTACCATATACTGTCCTTGTCTATAACTTAGGTTTAAAACCCTATTCTTTAGCTGTGGTGAGAAATTCTAATTTTTGTATTCAAAACTTTATTTAATAAAATAAATTATATTATGTTATGGGCTAATGAAATAAAGTGTATTATTCTGTATATTTAGCATCTATTTGAATATGTAATATGAAATAATTCTTATAATTGTGAAATGATTATATTTCATTTGAAGTGTGGTGGGTAATCAAATATTTTTCAATTCCAGGTGTCTAACTACTGCAATTCGTCCAAGTGTGCTATTGTCGATTTTGATCTAGAGTTGTTTCCTTCACATGTGAGCGATGGAAGTACCACTGCTTATCGCCCTCTTATTATACAAGTATGTGTTGTTATTTTATAAACACATTTTATTTTATTGGCCATAGCTATCCACATCTGCCTGAACATACAAATAATATAAGTAGTACTCAAGAAAAGACAGCATTTTCAAGGGTTGTTTATTATTAGTAAGCAAAATTATTGTAATTTATTTATTGAATACGAAAATGTTAGTGCAATTATCAAACAGATTTAATTGATTAATTGATTGGATGAGTTTTTGGTATAATTTTTGGATACTAATGACTTAAAGAAAATCAGATATTCTAGAATAAACTAGTAGTACTAACTAATAGAGCTACTTACTAGTAGTCATTGTATAAATAATGTTATAAAGTTTGTAGAGAGATTACGAGATAACATGTGGATATATTTAGATGGTATACTGGTATTTGTCATAGTAATGTGACATTGTATATTTATTATATGACTCGTATTTAATACCTTTTGCTGATAATAAACTGATGCTACACACAGAGTGAAACATGTTGTAAAAGTTGTTTTTTAATATAATATAGCTATATTGAACTACATCTCATCATAACATTTGGTCTACTTGATTCTAGCACGCGTTGAGTCGCGTGGGCGGCGTGATATACTGCGAGAGTGACCAGCGCTGGACCGGCACCGCCGCCGAGCTGGGCGCGCTGTGGGCGCGAGTGGCAGGCGAGGGCGGCGGGGTGGGCGCGGGCGCGGACGGGGGCGGCGGTGGGGGTGGGCTCGGCGCGCTCGGCGTGGCGGCGTGGGCGCGGCGCGCGGCCGTCACGTCGCTAACGCACCCGCGCATGTTCCGCTACCTGCGCGCGCGCGCCGACGACTTCCTGTTCGTGCAGATGCTGGACGCGTCGCGCGTAGTGGCGGCGGCGCGCGCCTCGTCCGCGCCGCTGCTGCGCCGCTGGGTGCAGTGCGCGCTCACGCTCAACTGCCTCGTCCCCATCGGCGCGCAGTCCGCCGCCGCCGCCTGCCGCTTCGACAAGAAGCCGCAGTACCGCTACTCCGGCTGCCACGGCCAGGACGCCTCCGCCCTCAGCATCATCCTGGCCGCGCGCGCCGCCTTCGACGAGGGCGTGTACGAGCCGCGCGGCGAGCCCTGGCGCCGCGTGCCGCCAGCCGCCGCGCGCGCCGCCTTCGCGACGATGCGCCGCAACGCGACCGACGCGCCCGCCGCCCTCGCCGCCCCCGCCGCCGCCCCCGCTGCGGAGGGCGCGCCGCCCCCTGCGCTGCCTCACGCCGCGCCCCACTGACGATTCATCTCCACTTTTACATTGAAGCCGTTTTAAGTCAGTTTCTACAGAACGAATTCATTTATTACAACAATATTTGTACGTATAATACAAATAGTCTGTACTACTACTCCTTGCTTAAAAATTTATAAAGTTATGACTCGTGGCAAGTTCTGGTCGTGATATGGATGCAATAGACAAAGTTGTAGAGTTAAGTGCTTACATTATTTTAATGTATTTATTATAAATGCTTTACAATTGCTGTATTTTAAATTAAAATATAAAAAGCTTGACCAATAAATTTATACAGTCGTAATTGTTACGTAAATGCTTCCGAAAATATTTTTTGTTTCTATTTTGAAACAAAGTTCACATAGTCGTAGTCGCGTCGCGGTGTGGGGGGGGGGGGGGGGCAGTGTTGCGGCGCCGCAGTGACCAGTGACGCGGTGGCGGTCGGCGGCCGCGGTTGTGAGTGCTCAAACACGCTTATTTATTTGTCTACTTTAGTTCATTTTGTAAAGTGTAAATATTCGTACGTCTATACTTTTATTAATTTATTTTTATGATACACGGGCGGTGTCGAGGTGACAGAGGAAGTGGCAGGGATTGTGATTCCAATTGCCAAGTAGCAATATTCGGGTACCTATGTATATTGTTATATATTAATTTATTGAAATAATGTAATTTTTTTGTATACAAAATTGTATCACAATTTCTACTAGTACAATCGTAATAACGCATAATGCAGTGCTTTAGGTTAGTGAGAGACTTCTTTTTTGAAGTCGAATTAGCATAATATTTAATGTAACTTATAGCATAATCTCGATTTTTCCCTGAAAGATATATACAAACGTCTTCTGAGCTTTTTATTTAATTTTTATTGCACATTAAATGAAAAATCATTTATTATCCTCGTTTCAATTTGTGGTCGCTCTAAAACTGACTTTTTTTCTATTTTAGACTTTTTTTTTTATATTTTTTTATTAATAGGTACAGTAAAAGGAAAAAGAGGTTCATGTGACGGCAGCTATATGTACTCTATAATCCAAGGAGTTCCATCCAATATATAACTGCTATATATATATATACCTATATATATAGTTTGGAGCGGTCATAAGTTGTATTTGTATTGTCAGTATTGATCGGTTCAAGTAATTATTCTAAAATATTGTTTCAAACAACTATATTACATATTTTATGTGCAATTTGGTGATAGGTAGCGGCTCTAATATAGTTTAATCTTACTTTGTAGTCAGCAATTACTTTAAGCTGACCTACCTAACTATTACCTACCAACCTACCTACCTTATATTTATATATATTATTTTATATCATACCTATGGCTTTTGACATTGGCGTGCCAGTTTAAATAGAGATTAGTTAGAATATTCTCGTTTTGCTAAAAAAAAGCCTAAGTTGCCTGTGTAATTAAACAGAGGTGCTTCTGAGTACACGTTTTAAAAAGGTCGGCTTCACTTTCTCCGCTTCTGAAGTCTTTTTGTTTTATAGTGATATTTTTTTAGTAAAATGTAACAATTTATATAATTTTATAATATATTTATGGCTGGCACAAAAATGTATATATTATATACATATGTTTAGCACAATGTGAATACTTATTGCAACATTGACTTGATATCTTTTTAACTATAGTAAAATTAACGTAGAAATAATTCGAGTCATTTTTTGCAATTAAAGGCAGCTAGCTTATAGTAATGTTATACGAGTGTTACAAACTCGTAATCCATATGTAGCACTCACAGAATGGAAGTGACTTTACATAGAAATTGTATGTGCAATTCACGATGGAATATTAAGAGTCTTTCAAGTCAATACAAGAATTTCAATTATTTTTAGTTGGGTCACTTTCCTTCTAAGTGTTTGATACGTTAAACCTTTTAATGACTACTTTCAATAATTATCGAATAATTTGTTTAAAATTGCGTAAAGAAAACCGCGGTGTACGTAATATGTAACAAGGCAAAGTGTTAAAATACTACAAATACAGTAAAACCTACTTAAGACTATCTACTTAGTAATTATATCAAGATCGTGTCTTAAAAAGAAAATAGATTGGGCAGCGAATAGACATTCTATGTAATATGCTTGTCGTTTCGTTTAAAAATTAAAAAAGTGTAATATAATAGTAATATATGTTATTTACTGTAAAAAAGTTGTTTATTAACCCTTCCTATAATTACTTACTTAAGATGTTAATAAATCTAGTTGTCGTCAAATGGCGTATATTACGGAAAATCATATGAAACGTATTAAGCGGGTGTTACTGTATATTGTATATGGAATCAAAATATAAAATGTGAAAACAAAAAAAATTGAATCTTTTAATTTGTCAACTTTTTGCGTATTTAGATGTACGTCATACGGACCGGACGCAGCGCTTTGTCCTACAACTAAATAAACGGATCTCATTTTATACCGTAATAAATTTTAAGTATAAAATTGTGAATTAAAAAATGTTCCTTACGTTGCAAATGGAAAAAAGTTTAATAAAATTGGTTTGATTTGTCATTAACTGAAATGAGTTAATTTAAATGGCTGTGAAGTATTTGAAGTATTGCTAACGTAATGTCTAATGTCTAACTTATCGCACCAATTAGTCGAAATATATTTTGTAGTTACCTTGTGTTTAAAGTTAAATTTTATTTAAACTTGCAAAGTTCTTTGCATTGTTTTCTTTTTGTATTGTGACTATTGGTTGAAATTATGTATGTAAAAAAAGTAAAAGACAAGAGAGTAAATTACTAAGAAATACTGTTAAATCAATTGCGTAATATTCAGTAAATAATTGGTGTAGCTAAATAATTTGTATCTCGAACACCTCGCACTCTCAAAAATGTCGATTAATGATTTAATTGATATTAAATCAGAAACGTTTCTGATGCAGCTGCTAATTATTGTTATTTAACACAGTATTAAATGATATGTAAATGTGATATTGCTATAAATTAAATTAAGTTCACACGTAATTGAATGGGGGTTCGAGGTTCGAGGTTCAAGCGACAGATACAAAATGTAACGTGAGGCGACGAGAGCATATCCCGAATGTATTGATAAATAATTCGTTATAACGATTGTGTTTTATTTTAATATTAGTTGTATGTTCCAAGCACTAAGATAACTATATGTTAATATATGTATATTTTTTTAGCTTCACGCTTTTATCCCACATATTGCAGGTTAGACAGAAGCTTAGTCCCTGCTTTCTTCGTCCCCGCTTTCCGCCTTTTTCGAGGCATTGCGTGTTGAGTGGCGGAACTCAACGCCTCGCTTTGCCTAGTTGCTAGAGCGAAGAAAATGGGAATAAAAAAAATCATCTTCCCCGAGTGGGAATCGAATCCAGAAACCGTCGCGTTACAGGCAGACGTTGCGCCTCTGCGCTACGACGGTCATGTTATTATATAATAACTATATGTTAAAACGTTGAGATACTAGGGAGAATTATATGTCCAGCATTAGATGACCGAAACGATGTAAACGATGCTTTGTTTTATTAATATTAATGACATGAATGAATGTACATAAAAAAACAATAAAAAAACACGAAATACAGTTTAATAAAATTTATTTAAATTCTGTTTAACCAAATAAAATATTCATTTATAAATATCTTATTGCATTATTAGTTATATTATATAGGTTTAAAAAAATCAATGACCCTCATATAAAATAACCACTGAAGCTTTTGTATCTGTATAAATAATATTAATATTTTATATGTCCTTAGTAATATCATATTATGTAATATTTCTAAGTAATTGAGTAAAAAATCTTAACACAATAATATGACTATACAAAAGTAAAATTAAAAAAAAATAGCCTACAATACTAATTCATGTTGATAACACAAACAAAAAATATTAATATGGTAATAACTCTTAATACACATGTGTCTATAGGAACCATTATAATTATTACCAAAAAAAATTGTGTCAAATTAGTCAAGAAGTTGTGTTAAATTAGAGTAACTTTTTATTGTGAATAGTTCTTTGTATTTTATTACATAAGATAGGATATTTCATATATATAGGTATCTGAAGTACTTATTTGGTATATGTATTATAAGTCACATGGTAATAACTATTGAGACATACCTAAAGAAATAAAATTCATTTTATTATAACTCTGCAATACAATTTAAGCATACACATCAAAAATCACTGCAGCACTATATTTATATAATAGATAGATATTACTTCTACTATAATAATCTTTGTAAAGTTAGAAATTCGAAATTAAGGCTGTCAGTAAAGAAAATGGTACTAATAATAAATAAAAAAGATTCTTTTTGATTTAGAACTGTCATATGGTATGAGGAAATAACCATTGACCATGGGAAATATTCAAGAAGGAAATATATTTGATTTATTTTGTCTACTTCTAGTAAAAAAAGCTTGCAATAAAAGCAAATGCTTTGAAATTAATGAAGAATTTGTCTAAAGTGTTTTAATTCACTATAATAAAGTATTTTTATTTATCATTAATATTTATTGTACAATGAATGATCAAAATTAAGGAAAAGCACCTATATTTTACTAACACAGTCTAATACCTATTATATATCAATTAGAAGCTCTGAGTACACATTCACTTACACCTATAAATAATCTATCAAAGACAAAATACTATAAGTGCATATTGTGACAAAAATCACTATTCTTTTAGTTAATTGTGCATTCATTTTGTGCATATATTTGTAAAGTCATCTAAGTACAATGCTGTTAAATTTACTAAGTCAATTGTGATCAAACATTGTTAAAAATTTATTTTTTTACTTTATTTTCTTTAAAAAGCTGACAGAGTGAGCTTTTCTTTAAGCACTTTCTGAATGAAAGTTATCTTAGATATATAATTCATAATTGGTCTTCTATAATTCTCTTTACTGTGCATTTCAAGTTCTTTTTTGGTTATGTGGTTACTTTCATTCTGACAGTGGTACAATAAATCAAATAAAATATATTACAATATTCAAAGTCAATCAATATTTGTCAAATACTCAGTCCTGATATGTAAGAGTTATGAGGTTTCAGGTTTCTTTTCATCATCTTTGAAGAGTAACGGAGTCATGCCAAGGAAGCAGCCTAATGTGATGCCTAGTACTCTACCCTGAAATCAGATTAATTTCATCAACATAATGTTTAAACCTCTATATAAAATCTATATACATATATAAAAGTTTCTATTACTGACAGACTAATCTGGAAATTTATGTTTTGTACAAGCGAAATTTACAGAACCATCTTCTCCTAGTTGCGGCTTTGCAGGGTCATACAGCCCAGTGTCACTGTGATCTATTGTGATCGCTGCATACTACAGTTCATAGTTAAGATTGTTTCTACAAAGAATTGCAGTATTATCTTAGCTGTGAGTCGTAACCTCTTCTAAATTTGATGTTTTCCCACTATAGCATAACACTGTTACATTAGATGTGAGATGTAGATGAGGGGAGGTGAGGTAGAGAATCGTAAATCCACTTGTTTACACATGAGTCCCAAATTAAAATAATTAATAGCTAGTCTAACTAACACTAACCATGTTAGCAAACCGCCGGCTGACCGGCATGTCGAGCTGCACGGGGGACAGCGCGGGTGCCCCGAACCCGAGCAGGGCGGCGGCGCGCTCCACGTAGTACGACGAGCCGATGCCGATGACGTCGCTGAACGTGTTGCCGAGCGCCGCCGCCGCCATCGTCGACAGCGTTATGTACGCGCTCATCGAGCTCTCTATGCTGTCACCCTGATGTTGGTACACATTTTTAATTGTAATCATGCTCAAATTACACAGTTAAAATGGATAAAAAATATTGCTATAAACATTTTAGAAGCTTAGGTTGTAGTATATGCAATATAACATATAAGTCTCTTTAATATAAAGCTATATTATTTGTAGGCTTAATCTGTTCAGATAGACTATGCCTCTACAATAAAGACATGACATATTATTTTTAAAATGTACTCACAGCTATTATCATAATGAAATTGTCCAAGAATCCAAACCCAATGAATGGTATTGAATTTGCAAGTGACACTGAAAATTTACAAAACATTTTAAATTATTTTTTAAGACAATTAGTTAAAAACTTAAATTATATTTAATATGAATTTTATTTACTCACAATGGAGCAATTCCTTTGTGGTTGGCTTTGGTACAGTAGCAGCTGAAATAAGCAAAATAATTTTATTAAAGACATGGATGTATTTTTCAAAAATCTTTACATATCATAAATAGATTCATTATAGTAACTTTGTTTTTCACATAAAAAAGAAGATTGTACAGTATGTCATTGACTTAGTTTTATTTACATAAGTAAAGATAATAATTAATCCAGATTTTACTAGTTAAGAGAACCTTCAACCGGTTATTGAAATACACCAATTAATTGTAAGCTTACCATATTTTTTCTTTAACCAATCTTCAGGAACAGGGCAGTAGGTACCAGTGGGGTCTACATCTCCTAATGTTGGAACTTTACTGGGTCTTCCTAGTTTACTTCTCCACCTCTGACCAGCTAATTTGTCTGTAGCATTTAGCACAAAGTAAATATACTTATTCAGATTAATTAAGGGTAGTTTATTTCATTATTTACCTTCAAAATCTTCTTTTAATCTGTTTGATTCATATTCCTGTAAAGCATTAAATAACATTTTCCGCTCATCATTGTTCAAACGGAAGACTAGTTCTGTTGCATGAGCCTTTGTCAAAGGACCTGACAATTGGGCTGGTTCTTCAAAATCTTTTGAGGTGGGTCCGAGTCCTAAATTTCGAGCTTTAATTACCATAGGAACAAATCTTGTGTAATTTGTGCATACCACTGATGTGCTGTATCGTACGTGTAATTTAGTAGGACTTTTATGACAACATGCACTTAAATTAACTGCTGAAAGCTTACAAAACTTATGAATTAAGCGCGCTGACTTCATTTTTAAAAGCGTCTATGACTCAAAATGTGTAAACAAACTAAAATATGCACAATTTTTTACTTAGAATTATAATTCTAACATAGACGGTTCATTTCACGGACGAAACTGTCACGTTATGGTCAGAAAACTATAATTTTTAAAAAATAAGTTTACATTAACTGTTAATTTTATAGATATTTAAATAAATATACTACAAAAATGTGTAAATTGTTAAAAAACTTGAAAATTTATTGAGTAGTATGCACGTTTTCTTCATGTATTTCATTTAAATGGGGTCACGGTGCCGAATCTATATTTTGAAATTTAGATCATAGCTGTCAAATTAAAGATTATGTCATAATCTCTGACATAAGTCAATATTTGGTAAAAATACTAAAAACAGAAATATTGTAAAGAAATTATGTTTTAAATTACTTAGGGATATCTAAGGATGTTCTTCGTTTTAGTAAATGATAATTATTATAAAAAAATATTGCAGCTCAATTTAACTAGTGTGTTTTTGAGTTTTGATACATAATACATCAATACAGGTATTTGTCGTGAAACTGCGTGGTAGTTAAAGGGCAAGGAAAGCCGATCATGCACAATGTTGGAAGGTCTCGTAGCATGGGTACTGAACAACTACCTCGGAAAGTATGTAGAGAATCTGAACACAGATCAGCTGAGCGTAGCGCTGCTTTCCGGTAAGTAAACATCAATTGCAATCTGGGTCATCTTGTATCCAATTTTGGCGGCTAATTTGAATATTTCTAATACAAAACCATATTTTATATTTTTTTGGTTGATGCTAGCTGCATACTTTTTTATTATCATAGTGTAAGATAATTCAACTAGGCTAATAAGAATATCACTTCAATTTTACACATGTCATCATAATCGTCATTTGTGGTACAATATTGCCCTGTAATTATTTACGAGGACACTGTTGTGTAACACTTTTTTTTATGATGGATTAGGTCATTGTTATTACCATAAAATATTTTGTAATTTATTTAAAATATTTTAGTTGTTAAATATTTAAATGATTTACTTAAACTGCAATTAAATTAAACGTTTTTAAAATTTTAGGCAAAGTAGAGTTAGAAAATCTTCCCCTTAAAAAAGATGCACTTCGTCATCTAGGCTTGCCTGTAGAAGTTAAAGCTGGTTTTATTGGCAAGGTGCAGCTACAAGTGCCAGTGAGACAAATACGCTCAGCGCCATGGCTTATAGCCATAGAAAAATTGTATTTAGTGGCAGCACCAGTTAATTTAGATGAGGTAAAACTTTTAAAATGTTTTAAACTTTTTATGCAATACTTCCTAGTAATAAAAAGGAATAAAATTATAATACTAATAAAAATATGAACTATAAACTTTGCTTATCTATGACTTAATTTTTGCTTGACTATTGATTGTTATGAAATATAATTATCTTTAGATAATAATATTCCTATATTTTGATTTAGAAATGATACAATCTCTAACCTTGAGAGTGAACTTGGCATTTAGATAAGATTAATATGTAGTATGTAAAATAAAAGATATCTTAAAACTAGTTGGTAAATGCCAAGATTATAAGGACTGATAATGTACAGTCACTTGCCTTAAATATTTACCTATCTTAAATATTTTATTTTACAATTGATACAATAATGTTATAAAGATTTTCATAGATTGTAGTGTCTAGCATTGTAAAGAGTTTTTGACAAAGCTCCTTTAATTTTGAAGATATTGTTAACTTATTTTATTAAAAAAAATATTAAAAAAAATGAAAGAATTTATATATTTATTTGCAAATACTATATTTTTTATTATAACAATATATTAATTATTTTTTAGACTATTTTTATTATCTTAATCATTTTGTAAAGGTAAAGACTACTAGTCTGAACACCCTGGAAACCATCATTCATTAGAACAGTAGTCTACCTTTTTGTCATGCTGCATAATGAAAAACATAATAAACAACAGATGCTTTAATCTGAAATTTGATACTTTGAACACAAATTTAACATTCCCAATTAGAAACTCACTATATTCATAATAACTTTATATATTTTATAATCTAAATTAATAAATATGAATCACATACAAATAAGTAACATAAATTAAAAATATATGAATTTAGTGGGACAGTGCAGTAGAAGCAAACATTGCTCATGAGCGGAAAGTAGCGCTCTTAGATGCGCTGGAAGCACAATGGCGCGCGGAGCACGAGGCCAACGACGCCGGGTACTACGCCTCGTCTTATTCCTCCTGGCTCAGTTATGGCACAGGGCTGCTGGCAAATATCGTGGAAAATCTACAGGTATATAATTTCATTCGATTTAATTTTCAGTTCTTAAATAATATGTGTTAATCCTTATTACAGTAAGATGCAAAGAAAGTTTATAAGATGACTATTTGATAATTGTGTTTTTATGTGAATAATGAACAATGTATATTTGCCTATGAAATTCTTAGGAGCAATAAAAATGAATGAATAAATTGATTATTATTACATAGACAATGAATAAAAGAAGAAGCAATTTCTTTTTAAATTTCAGCTAAAGCTAAACGACGTGCACCTCCGATACGAGGACGTGCTGACGTGCCCGGGTCGCGCGTTCGCGTGCGGGTTCACGGTGGAGTCGCTGGCGGCGGAGTCGTGCGACGCGGGCTGGCGCCGCGGGTTCACGCCGCCCGACGACCCTTGCTCCTTCAAGCTGCTGGAGCTGCACAACCTGGCCGCCTACTGGGACCCCATGGACGTGCCCTCCGGCATGATGGCGGATTGTACTATTGCCGAGCTCACCGTTAGTATTCAATTTCAATAATATCAATTAATTAAAATTTAATCAAATTTTTAGTTGTCATATGTTTTGGAGGAAGTTTGCAGTAATTCTTATGTTATGCTATAATTATTATTATTATTATAAAATTAAAAGTAACATTTTTATGCGTTATACAATGAATGTCGTCAGGAGCGCATGTGCGCGACGTGGTCCCGCCCGCACCGCTACGTGGCGGCGCCGAGCACGGCCAGCGCGCGCGTGCGCCGCGAGCGCTGCGAGCTGCCGCTGCGGGACCGCGCGCGCCCGCGCCTCGCCTGCCACCTCGAGCTGCCCGCCGTGCAGCTCAGACTCACCTCCGTAAGATTTCGGCACTAGCTTACTTGTAAAGTTCAAGGCACTCGAGTTCAAAAGTTCAATATGCATTATTACATATTGTTCATTTGAATTCTTACTCTTTTAGACTAATAAACTTTATTATCTTTGAAATTGACATTCTTCTGCGATTCCGTGCACAGCGGCAGTACAGCGAGATGACGGGGTGCGCGCGCGGCCTCGAGCAGATAGCGCGCCTGCGCGAGGTGCGCGCGCTGCGCCCCGCCGCGCCCGTCGCCAGGCACGCGCGCGCCTGGTGGCTGTACGCCGTGCGCGCGCACCTGCCGCACCACACCTGTGAGTGAGCTCTCCGCTCTCTACTCTACACAGTACGCTTGGTGTCGTGTCGGCCTCGCGTACTCACCAGGGTATTATGGTTCCACAGGGATGGACGCGAAGCCCACGTGGGAGCAGTGTGCGCAGCGAGCGCGCGAGACGTGCCAGTACGTGAGCACGTGCCTGGAGGTGCTCAGCGCGCCCGCCGCCACGCTGCCGCCGGAGCGCCAGGCCGCCAAGGACGACTTCGAGTGGCGCACGCCGCTGCACGTGCTCAAGCCGCTGCGGGAGGTGGCCATGCGGCGCGTGCCGGCGGCGCCCGCGCCCGCCCCCGCCGCCGCCCCCGCCGAGCCCGCCAGCTCCGGCCGCAGCGTGCTCGTGCGCTGGTTCCCGCAGTGGTGGGGCTGGTACGCGTCGCCTGCGCCGGAGCCCGCGCGTGCCAGTGCGCCCGACGCCGCCGCCGCCTCGGGGCTCGAGGATGAGATACTGGACGTCATCGCCGACTCGCTGGATGATAACACGCTGCTTCGACGGGACGCCGTATTTGGATTGTTTGAATTCACTTTACACAAGGGATCGCTGGATCTGTGCACCGAGAGCGGAGATCATTTCGGGTATAAACTTCACCTGTTTTTGTCTTTTTATATTTTTTATTTTATTTCACTTTAAATTTTATAATCTCGCAGGACCGTAAACGGGCCGAGCGGGGGGGAGGGGGAGGCGGAGGGCGAGGGCCTAGAGCTGCAGTTCAGCAGCGTGTGCGTGCGCGTGGAGTCGCGGCCGCGCGCCGGCGCGCACGCGCTGCACGTGTCGCTGGGCGGCGTGCGGCTGCGCGACCGCGTGACGCCGGGCACGCTGTTCCCGGTGCTGGTGGCGCCGCACGGCCTCATCCGCGAGGGGCTGGGCGCCGCCGCCGCCTGGCGCGCCGCGCCGCCCGCGCACGACCCCGCCGAGCCGCTGTTCCAGCTCACTTATGAGAAGCGGCCGGTCGGCATCAATTGTGATTATAGGTCAGTATATTTAGACTTACGGCTTTATTCGTAAAAAAGTGTTATAAAAGATTTTAGGCATACATTAGCCAAAACGCTCTACAAGCTTATAGAACGTTTCGATAAATGTGTGTATTCATAAACGCTCTATAAACCTTCTATAACTAAAGTGTTGCCAGTATAAGTTATAAGTTCACAATGTTACCACTATACTGAAGTCGGTCTACTTGTTGCCGAAAATACCAGTTTATCTACAGATAATAAGTGATAAACACATGGACTTAGTATAACCATAGATAATATTACGCCATCGTTATCACAAACATAGGAATGTTTATTTTATTTTGGCTTATAAACTTACTTAAGTTAACTTTTAAAAAATTAAATCTAAAGAAGTAAAACGACAAAATAGTGAAATTTGTTTAGAAGTGGTTGTCCACTATGTATTACCTATGTATTGAAAAAATTCAATTAAAGTAGGGACGGAGTAAGGAGGGGCTAAGCAACGGAGTGTCATAACAATAGGTTCATATAGTTCCTGCAGTTCCCTCTGCCAACCCTGCAATATGCGGGATAAAGCGTGAAGCTAAAAAAAAAGATTTACTTGACCCTTGACCCCAACATCTGATCTTGACGACTAGCGACTGAACAACGTCTTATCAAAGTTCATACTAAACAGCTGTTATATGAATCGGCCATCTTTGGACGTTATAACACTCTTATAGCAGGGTTGTAGGCTCTATAACTTTATGATAGGCTTATAGAACTGATTAGCACTAAAATGCTGTTATGAATAACGTTTTTTGACAAACGTACTATAGTGAGCCTTTAAACTTGCTATAACTTTAATAATAAGGCCGTTAATGTACTACCACTTATATACGGTACGAATTATATGTGCATGCGTGTGTACGGCAGGCTGCGAGTGAAGTCGTCGTCGCTGGAGGTGGTGTGGTGCGCGGCGGCGGCGCGGTGGGCGCGGCGCTGGGCGGGCGCGGGGGCGGGCGGCGCGCTGGCGCACGTGCGCCTGCACACGCGCCAGACGCTGCACCACCACTGGGACCGCCTGCTGAAGCACACGAGACGTCCGGTAATATCGATACCCTGATGGCTGTCTTATTTAATGAATTTGTAAATGATAGAAAGAGCTTATGTTGCTTTTTATTTTGTGTTATTAAAAAGGTAACATTTTTTAATTATAAAAAAGAATTTTTTAAGTCTTTGCATCATTTTATTGGCACCAGACGGAGCGTCGCACGTGGCACATCGAGCTGGACATCTCGGCGCCGCAGATCCTGCTGGTGGAGGACCTCTGCGACCGCGACGCGTCTGTGCTCATCCTCGATTTTGGGCGGCTGCGTCTCGCCAACGCCAACCTGCCCGACGCCGACCTCGACCCCGCGCCGCCGCGCCACCAGCCCTCCGAGGACGACGAGGACATGTTCATGACGCCCTGCTCCACGCCGCCCGGCAGCCTGCTGTCGCCCGCGTCGCCGCCCGCCTCGCCGCCGCCGCCGCCCCCGCGCGCCCTGGACGCCGCCCACCTGCACACCAGCCTCTACGACCGGTACCGCATCGAGCTCAGCGAGCTGCAGGTGCTGGTGGGGCGCGCGCGCGACAACTGGAAGTACGCGCACACCAAGCCCACGTCCGCGCTGCACCTGCTGGACCGCTTCAGCATCTCGCTGCAGGCGGAGAGGCGCGCGCTGGCCGTGGCCGACCCGCGCTACCCGCGCCTGGCGCTGTGCGGCGCGCTGCCCGCGCTCGTGGCGCACCTCAGCGAGCACAAGCTGGCCGCCGTGCGCGCCGTCGCCGCCAGCGTGGCCGCGCCCACCCCCTCCGTGCCGCCCGACGCGCCGCCTGCCGCGCCCCGCGCCGCCCCCGGGGCCCGCCCGCCCTCGCTCGACGACGAGGAGGAGAGCGTCGACAACTCGGAAACTGAGTTCTCTGATTTTTCTCTAAATCAAAACGCAACGCTTCTATTGTTGCAATTCGCCATCGACCAGATGTCCCTCGAGGTGAGTACGCTCAGTGCTAGGGAGCAGTGTAAGGGGCTAGTCGGATACGTGTGTATGTATGTGTGTGTGTGTGTGCGTTGTGCAGGTGCAGTCCCGCGGGCGCAGCATCGCGGAGGTGCAGGTGTGCGGGGTTCGCGCGGCGCTGGGCGTGCGCGCGGCGGACACGTCGCTGGCGCTGTCCGTGCACTCGCTGCTGCTGGTGGACGCGCTGCAGACCTACGGGCCGGACTTCGAGCTGCTCGTGGCCAGCCACAAACACGTCGGGTAGGTGTCACTGTGTCCGACCGCGGCGATGTCCGTAGTGTGAGTCGCATACGCTAACTCGAGGTCCGGCGCAGGATGGACACGGCGTCGGGCAGCATCCGCGGCTCGGAGCCGACGTCGCCCACGTCGCCGGCGTCGCCGGACGCGCGCGCCCCGCTGGCGCCGCCCACGCCGCTGGCGCTGCATCGCGCGCTGTACTCCTTGCACAGCGCCACCGCGGACGGTAACTGTTTCCCCTTCATCCTTGTGATGACTGTCATAAAATTATATTTTGTGATTAGGAAGTTTTTTCTGCATTAGGTACGGACCCAGGACGTTCGAGTCCCGCTCCCGGACTACGATCTTGTCCAAGCTGGAGCACCAGCACGAAGGAGAGTGCAGGTCCGTGGGTGGGCTGGGGCGGAGACGCGTGGGGCGGCGGGGGCGGCTGGGCGGCGCCGGGCATTGTGGACTCGGAGGCACTAATAGCGATAGAGTTGTGCTTTGTGAAAGGCGAAGGAGATTCGGAAGATCTGAGGATTGCTAATATATTATTTAATAATTTGGATGTCATAGGTTAGTAAAAACAGTTTTTTTTGAGGAAACCTTAAGTCACTTTACAGAAATGGTAATATCGAATTGACTCACAATGAATTATATTCATATAACTCTAATTTTGTTAGTTTTTAAATATTTTGTATGTAATATTTTGTATTACAGCTAATCAAGAAACTATAGTGGAGCTCATCGGCTTCGCGCACCGCGTGGCGGGGGGCGGCGCGCGGCGGCCGGGCCCGGAGCCGCCGCGCCCGCCCGCCGGCTCGAGCCTGCTGTCGATGTCGCCGCCCCCTGACGAACATGTCAAGGTAAACTCGGTAGTGAACAAAAACTCACATGGTTGACCTAAAAAATGTAGTATATTTCAAATACGTGTTATTTAATAAATAATATCTCCGACTGCAGCGCGTGCGCACGGAGATCACGTTCGACTTCCACCGGCTGGGCGTGCTGTTGCTGCTGCACGCCAGCAAGATCGCCACCGCCACCGTCGGCGACGCGCGCATTCAGGCCACGCTCGGTAATGCGTTACTATGCCGTGCCTTGATAAAATATACAAGTGTTATTTTAATGCTAGAATGTTTTGTTGTGTTTTATAACTATTTTATATTCAGGTCGTTATTAATGTATACCATTATTTCACAGACGGCGACCGCATCGAGGTGGACGGGTCCCTGGGCGGCGTGCAGGTGGTGTCGCTGTCGGAGCGCGCCGGCATCCACACGCGCGTGCTGGCGGCGGGCCGCGCGCCGCCCGCCCCCGCCCCCGCGCCCGCCCCTGCGCCGCCCCGCAGCGACGCCGCCGAGGAGAAGGCGCTCTGGTTCTCCATATCCCGGACAGTGAGCCCGGCCAAGCCTGATCATTCTAGTGGTATTGCCACCAAACATTTTTTTAGCGTTCGAGCTTTTATTTTGAATAACATTATTTAAATTAGTACTTGATTTTGAAAATAATATATTTCTGTCTGTTTGTACAGAGGCGGGCGAGGCGGGCGAGGCGGAGGAGGCGGTGTCGGTGCGCGTGTCAGTGCGCGTGGCGTCGGTGTGGTACACGCACTCGGCGCCGCTGCTGCGGGAGCTGCGCGAGTGCGTGGCGGAGTTCCAGCAGTACCTCGCCAACCTGGCGCGCTCCATCCGCGCCGCCGCCGCCGCCGCCGCGGACATGGCCATCGGCCTCGTGCACCCCAGGTGCGTGTCCCGCACCGTGCCGTGTGTCGCGGCCGCGCTGCTATATACTCACGCTATGTGTTGCCTTTCAGAAGTGAAACACTGTATTCCAACCCGCGACTGTCACAGTCGACCGAAGGCGTGTCCCCGCGCAGACGAACGGTCAGCGTAGGCTGCTCACTGGACGAGCCCGACGCGGACACGCGGCAGATCATATTCAGGTGAACGTGCAATCTTTTCGGTAAGCTCTGCATTAAATAAGTTTACATATACACTCAACACCGTGTGACGTCCGTGCGCAGCGTGAGCGTGGAGCTGGAGTCGCCGGTGGTGGTGGTGCCGCGCGCCGCCCGCAGCACGCAGGTGTTCGTGGCGCACCTCGGCCGCATGAGCCTCGCCAACAGCCCCGCGCCGCCGCACCGCGCGCTCTACGCCGTGCGCGTGCGCGACATCTCCCTCGTGTCGGTGAGTTACTTGGTGAGCGGTGGTGACGTGTGCGTGCGTGTGCGCGCAGTGACGTCACCGCGGTCGTGCGTGTTGCAGCTGGACGTGGGCGTGATGCCGGCGGCGGGCGCGGGCGCGGGCGCGGAGTACCTCTCCGAGGTGTACGACGCGGCGCGCGGGCTGCCCGTGCTGCACGACACGGCGCTGCAGCTGACGGTGGCCTTCGCGGATGCGGAAGCGGGCGCGGAAGCGGGCGCGGGGGCAGAGAGCGCGCCGCAGTGCACGGTGGACGGGCGCGTGGTGGACGGGCTGCACGTGACGGCGAGCCGCGAGCAGTACGAGCAGCTGCTGGACACGCTGCAGTGGCTCGGGGACTCCGCCCCCGACGAGCCGGACGCCGCGCCGCCGCACCAGCACCACCACCCCGATGTATGTTACAGGTTTAATTAATTCATTACGGACACTGTCCTTACATGTTGTATATAATTATTTTTTTTTTCTAAATACATTTTTGTATAGTCATTATTTAGAATCAAACTTATTTGACTTAGAAAAAGTAGACTGGGAAATATGTTAAATAGAGATGGAAAACATAAAATGAATGCAATACCCCTTGTATTGCCGCTGATAAAAAAAGTAAAGAAAACCTCGCTGAGTTTTTGCGTCGGTTCTTCTCAGGGTGAAGGCATTAACTTAAGCGAACTGGTGGTAAATTAAATTAAGCAAGTAACAATAATAAAGTTATTTGACTTTGGCATCAGAGTTGGCAGGTTAGCGGCATTGATGAGGCAGTCGAACGTGAGTATCACAGAAGTAGAATGAAAAAAATTAATAACAACAAAAAAAAATGAATATTTATTAGCGTGTTAGCTTGGTACAAAGAACCTAGTGTTAAGACATGTTTACAGCCCGTCCCTGTGCTGCTGCTCTACGATGGTCCTAATTTTTACCTTTTTCCAATAATATTTGGTCCGCTGTAGCCGGTGTCGGTGGTGGAGCCGGCGGTGCCGACTCTCCGGCTGGACCCGCAGCTGCGCGCCGCGGTGCTGGCGGTGCCGCCGCCCAAGCACGAGCCGACTCCTGCGCGCGCTCACACGCCTCTCACTGGTACCATACACTTACTAACTAAAACGAATATATTTTTATAAAATTTATAATAATTTCATATATATTTCTTCTTCCTCATAGTAACATTTGAGTTAGAAAAGTTCACGGTGGAATTGAGAGCAGACCTGGGCGCGGGCGAGCGCAGCTTAGTGGCACTAACGTTCCGGGAGTTTTCTTTGCGTCGTGAGCATCTGCACCCGAACGAGTCCACCTTACAAGTTAGTTGGAGTATATATATTAAAAGAATTGGTGTAAAATACATAAGAGTGGAGCCTAATGTCAAAACAATTTTCTCCAGGTATCGCTTCATTCTATCACTATGGAAGATCTGACCAAGGAGCCAGACTCCCGGCACCGCATGCTGATGGTGTCGCACACGCCGCCCATGCCGCCCAAGGCCGTGTTCGTGTCGACGTCGTGCCCGGACTTCGTGACGCACTTCCCGGCCGAGAGTGACTCCGCCCTCCCCCACCCTTCTCCGTCGCCTCCCGTGGCGCGCTCCACGTCGTTGCCGGCTGAGCTTAATTTTCCAGATAGATTGCCTGAAAGAGAAGTAATTTCTTTCATCTACTTTGCGAATGTTACACTTTTAACGATATAACAAATATTGCAGTGTACCTTAGTTGTCAATTGAAACATTCAATACACACGAGATGGTTTAAATATCTATTTACTAGTTTTGTTATTAAATGTTTGTTCATATATGGCAACCCCGACTAGTTTAGAGTCTTGTGCCAACTCCCAGCGCGAGCGGTCAGTAGTAGTGAGTAGTAGTTGTCGAGAAGTAGTAAAAGGGGCACGTGAGACGGCCGACGCGAGCGCACGTCCTTCCTGAGTCGATATATTAATTAGCGGTGTGATTTTCCCTCAGCCTTATTTGATTTTCCTTTTGTGTATTCCCTCTTGATATTGAACCTGACAAAGATAAACCTACAAAAGATAATAGTGCAAGTAACCCTAAGTGAAGAAGACTAATGTGAAACATTCCATGGCGGCCGTGAACAATCAGTGTTTGTGTTGTGAATTATGAAGATAAGGTACTGTACAATTTCTATTATCCTAAGACCGACTATAAGGTAAATAATTAATAAATAACCTCCCCCTCAGCACGCTTCCACAAATGCGGCACACCCTACCCTACATTATTCAATATACATTTTCTGGTAGCAGGGCGTGGTTTCACTATATACTATATACATTTTTTGGTAGCAGAACGCAGTTCATTATATTCATTATATACTATATACATTAAATATTTGGAATATGTCACGACAATATTTGATTGTTTGATTGATTGAAACGTCTTTCACAGTGTCGGCCGAGCAAGCAGGAGCCGAGCACGCCGCCGTGCTCGCCGCAGCGCGACGCGGCGCCGCGCGACGACCTCGTGTGGGTGTGGGTGCACACGCGCGGCCACGACGCGCACGAGAGGGTACTGTGTCAATGTGCCTCAACGAATACTTTCTATGTACAAATATTAGCGTTCGACTCACTAGTTATATTTTTACAGGTTTCGAAAATGACGAAGGTGGAATTCAACTGCCTCAAATTGATCTTAAGCATCGATAGCTGGGTGGCAGTTCTGGACTTCTTCGGTATAGCGGGCGACGAGCCCGACCGGCCCGCGCCGGCGCCGGGCCCCGCGGCCGCTCCGGCGGACGGGGCGGCCGGGGCCGGCACCTCGGAGACGGAGATAAGCGTGCGCTCGCTGTCGGTGGTGGTGGTGGGCGCGCGTGGCGACGCGTGCCGCGCGCTGGTGTCGCGCGTGCGCGTGCGCGTGCGGGACGAGGCGCGGGCGGGCGCGCGCGACGTGCGCGACGTGCGCGCGACGCTGGGCGCGCTGGCGCTGGCTGACCTGGCGCCGCGCGCCGCGCTGTGGCGGGAGCGCCTGCGCATGCGCACGGCGCACGCGCTCGACGTGCACTATCAGAGGTACGGCACATTGTTCACCGTTATCTAGGCCACTCACTTACTTCTAAATTATAAGAAACGATGTAATGTATTGCAATATATCATTAGTATATAGTATATAGTATTAGTATATAGTACATAATACACATTCAAATTTCATGCTACAAACATTTCTAAATCGATTTCTCACGTGTGAAAATATATAATACAATTGTTTACAGACTGAGCGCAGCGGATGCAGCCGCAGCAGGATACGAGACGAGTCTGTCGCTGGAGATGGGCCCCGTGACGTACGTGCACACGCGCCGCTTCGTGCTGGAGCTGCAGGCTTTTGCGAGGGATTTCAGCCTCCTGAGGCGTGTTATCGCTCAGGCTAGGCAAAAGGTACGTGTGCATTGCTTTTTTGTGAGTGTAGTGCGTAATATATGTTGTGTATGGTTTTCAGTAACAAGACAATGTATGCTTAGGTGACGAGTCAGCCGCGCGACGCGTCTGCGCTGCAGCGCATGCGGCTGCGCGTGCGCTGCGAGGCGCCCGTGATCGTGCTGCCGGTGTCCGCGCGCAGCCGCGCCGCGCTCGCCGCCGAGCTGCAGCTGCTGCTGCTGGACAACTGCTTCCGCCGCGCCGGCGACCCCGACACCGTCAGCAAGCTGGCCGACCCGACGAGAGGTACCTCCCCCGACCCGCTCCCTCGCACTCCCCCCTACTTGATCCGTTCCCCCGACACGCGAGTAATGCCTTGTTTGCTGGCCCTGCAGCGGAGCGGGAGGTGCTGGACGTGCGCGCGATCAGCATCGAGGGGCTGTCGCTGCGGTGCGTGCGCGCCGCCGCCGGGCCCGACGGCGAGCTGCGCCTGCGCGGCCGCGGCCTGCCGCTGCTGCCGGCGCCCGCGCGCCTCGCGCTGCAGCTCGAGCGCAACTGCTGCGACACGCACAATGGTTATTGTTGCTATTTACATTAATTATTCCTCTAACATTATATTTTTGTAAATGATCATTAGAAAATGGAGACAGTTTACATCTGCTTTAATATTTGAATCCATGTAACGCACAGTGCCGGAGATGACGGTGCAAGGTCGCCTGGCGACGCTGCAGGTGTCGCTGGACGCGGCGCAGTACCGCGTGGTGCGCGGCGTGCTGGCGCACAACCTGGCGGAGCCCTGCAGCGAGCTGCTGGAGGCGCCGCCGCCGCCGCCCGCGCCCGCGCCGCCCGCCGTGTGGGTCACCAGCTCGCTGCAGCTGGACCTGCAGGACGTGTGCGTGGAGCTGCGCGGCGGGCGGGGCGCGCCGCCGCTGGCCAGCGTCAACTTCATCAAGTCGCGCCTGCTCATCGAGTCGTACTCGGACCTGTCGCAGGACGTGGACCTGGTGTCGCAGGAGATCCTGGTGTGCGACTCGCGCTACGCGGCGGAGCCGGCCAACCGGCGCGGCAACGTGTTCAGCCACATCGTGCAGCCGCTGCCCGACCACCGCCACAGCGTGCAGGCCGAGGTGCACGCCAGGTACGCACTAACCGGCATAAATATCCAAATATTATGAGCTATGTATAAATTCTTTCGTCTCTCTTACAGAAAGAGGCCAGACTCCTCGGCCTATACTATTCTAATAAACAACATGCGCCTGATGGCCGTCTTGGACTGGTGGGAGGCGGCCAACCAGTTTATCATGCAGCCTCCGTTGCCGCCTACTGAGCCGGATCTACTACACCTGTAAGATGTGTTTCGTCAGTATTATGCTACCTTTTGATAACTGATTTCTGATGTAACAAAAAATTGTATATACAAAAACAGTAATGACTATATTTTTTTATAAATATTCTACAATAAATTACCCTATTTATTACAAACTAATAACTAAATACATACTAAATTGTAAAAAGCCCTGGTCGATCAGCAAGTTTGGTTTTTTTTTTATGTTAGAGGGAGGCAAACGAACAAGTAGGTCACGTGATGTTAAGTGATCACCTCCGCCCATAAACACCCATGAAGCCCAATGTTTCAGGGGTGCGTCGCCTGCCTTTTAAAAAGGTGTACGATAGCTTCTTGAATGTCCCAATGTCGTATAGGGTGGGAAATACCTCTACAGGGAGTTCATTCCACAGTGAGGTCGTGCTTGGAACAAAGTTTCTTTTGAAACGCACGGTGGTACTCCGCCAATCATCCAGGTGGTGAGGATGGTACTTTAATTTGTGCGGGAGTTAAGATAGTTGAAACCCGCAGCCAGTATTAACATAAATAGTTCTTCAGAACCCCGTGGTACATACGGTAGAAGATGCACAGTGATGCGACATCTTCCCGCAGAGCCAAATAGTCGAGCCGCTTAGTGAGATTCTCGTCGTCAACAATCCGAACCGCCAGACGTTAGACGCAGTCAAATGGAAGAAATTGGAATTGGGGTGCCCCAGATCAGAGATGTATTCCATGAAACAGTATTCCATGTGCGGCCAAACTTGGTCCTTATAATGTTGAAGGCGATGCGCTGATATAAAATATCTCTCGCATATCCGTCTCGCTTTATTAAGGACACCAAACTTTTTGAAGGCTAACTTGGTTTTATCCTCCAAATGAAGGCGGAATTGAACGACTCTGGAAATGTCGACACCAAGAATTCTAATAGTCGGATTGGTTTACTTATGTTTTTTTGGGGTTGAATTCTACGAAATTACGAGAGCCCCAACTAGAAAACCTGGTTAAGGGAAATTTCGATTTCGGCCACAAGTTTGTTCCGAAACACACTGACTTGCGCCTGAGAGATGTTTGCATGGCCACGATATGACGAATCAAACGTACTGTTTTCCGCATAGCAATGAGCGTTACTGAATTGTAACATAAAATTGAAATGCAGGTTGAACAGTGTAGGGAATAGTACACAGCCTTGTGGGACTCTAGCGTTCACGGGTAAGGAATTAGAGCGTGTACCGTCGATAACAACCTTTATGCTACGCTCCGTAAGAAAGCTAGAAATCCATTTGCATAATTTCTCAGGCTGCCCATAGGAAGGCAGTTTCGATAGTATGGCTTTATGCCAAACCCGATCAAAGGCTTTCGCTATGTCCAGACTGACTCTCAACTGCAACTGCCCAATTATGGGTCAGGTAGACCAACACATCACCAGCAGACCGGCCCTGACGGAATCCGTACTGACAGTCACAAATCTGCTGTTGGTCCTCCAAGTATCGCTATAGCTGGCGGTTAATAACAGACTCAGACGATATCTGACTCTCAGTTAATAAGAACAAGGCGGGCTTTTGGGTTTCAAGAAGGTAGTGAACGGAGTTTAAATTAGCATGAATTCCCCCTATGTTACAATAGTGCACATGGTGCACTGGGGGCGGTACCGTCGAATTTACCTTGCTTGCCTTTGGCGTTGAGCGAAATTTTGCCCTCCCCATAATTCGTAGGGCAGCCTGAGCGAGGAGGCTCAAGGAAGGATTCTACAGTGTATTTGGTACCTTCCTGGGTTACGCTCTCTAATTGCCGCTATCATGTCAAAAAAAGAAAGAGGGGGTGGGGGGGGATTGGGCCTCGGGCTCTCTTACTCACCAAATGAAGCATAGTTGCTAAAAGCTACTATTTAAACGTCGATTTACTGTGAGAGTGTGGTACTTCCCCGGTCGAGCCGGCCCATTCAAGTCACTGACAATTAAATTGCCCTTAGCGTGGCTGTACCACAAAGAAAAGGACGGTGGGATGTAAGGAATGATTAACATTATGTTATATAGTTCTGCCTTTTATATTATATGTAAAATATTTCTTGAAAACATACCATAAAAAACGTTCTAATTAATGACATTATATTATCATTCATCATCACCAGAGAAGACATATCAGTAGCCAGCGCAGACAGCGAGTGGGGCGGCGCAGGCGTGGGTGTGGGAGGGGGCGGGGGCGGCGGGGAGGACGGCGCAGGAGACGGAGCCGGCCAAATGGAGCTTAAGCTGAACATTACTGACTCGCAGCTCGTGCTGGTCGAGGACGCCTCGCTGTGGGACACCAATGCTGTTATACTGAAGGTTGGTTACACATACATACACATACATATATTCACGCTTTATCCCTAGTGGGGTACTCAGAGAGAACGGAGCGCCAAATGCTGCGGTGCCTGCATACTTCTTTCGCTTCGTTCACTAACATTAGCCTCTTCACACATGCTCTCTGGGGAGTCGTCATGCTTTTAACGTGACCTTCCTCCAGTATATTCGGTACTGTGTTTTCGAAAGTCAACCTAGGATCAACTCAGGACTCCCTTACATCATTCACTTTTGCTTCGTATATCTTTTTATGTTCTTAAGAAATAAAATGTTTATATATATCGACGTATTCCTCGACAGAGCACAACCGTCATAACATACCGCGGTGCGGAGTCGGCGCGCCGCGTCGTGTGCGAGCTCAGCGAGCTGGAGCTGTTCTCGTGCGTGCTCGGCCTCGAGGAGGAGACTGCGCTCTCCATCGTGGAGCCCGCCGCGCTGCACGCCGAGCTGCGCGGGGACGGCGTGCTCAGGGTGAGGCCACACACACGCACATGCACACGCAGAAACACAGCAGACACACAAGACAAACACTTGTATATTTATGCATCTGCATTTAGTTTAATTTACCTTATTGTGTTTATGCGTAGGTCTCGATGGGCGCCCTCAACCTACGGCTGTCCTATCACGACATGCGCATGTTCGCGTCCATGCTGCAGTCGCTTCCTGCTCAGGCCAGGGCCGCACTTTCAGGTAAACTTTTATATTTAACTATACCTGTTTCTCAGTTGGACGTGAATTTTTTTTTTTTTTTTATGTTAGAGGGAGGCAAACGAGCATGTGGGTCACTTGATATTAAGTGATCACCTCCGCCCATTGACACCCATGAAGCCCAGGGTTTCAGGGGTGCGTCGCCTACCTTTTAAAAAGGTGTACGATAGCTTCTTGAAGGTCCCAATGTCGTATCGGGTGGGGAACACCTCTGAAGGGAGTTCATTCCACAGTGTGGTCGTGCGTGGAATAAAGTTTCTTTTGAACCGCACGGTGGTACTCCGCCAATCATCAAGGTGGTGAGGATGGTATTTTAATTTGTGGCGGGAGTTACGATAGTGGAAATCCGCAGCCGGTATTAACCTAAATAGTTCTTCAGAACACTCCCCGTTGTACATACGGTAGAAGATGCACAGTGATGCGACATCTCTCCGCAGGGCCAGATGGTCGAGCCGCTTAGTGAGATTCTCGTCATCAACAATCCGAACAGCCCGACGTTGGACGGGGTCAAAAGGAAGAAGTTGATATTGGGGTGCCCCAGACCAGAGATGAGAACAGTATTCCATGTGCGGCCTAACTTGGGCCTTATAAAGTTGAAGGCGATGCGCTGATGTGAAATACCGTCTCGCTCTACTAATGACGCCAAGCTTTTTGGAGGCTAAGTTGGCTTTATCTTCCAAATGAACGCGGAATTGAACGTCTCTGGAAATGTCGATACCGAGAATTCTAATAGTCGGACTGGTTTCAAGGGGAATGCTCTGAAAAACCGGGGATACGACAAAGGGATTCTTTTTCGTGGTAAACGCGCAAACTTGTGTTTTTTTAGGGTTGAACTCTACGAGTTTATGAGAGCCCCAACTCGAAACCTGGTTGAGGGAAGTTTCCATTTCTGACACAAGTTTGTTCCGAAACACCCTGATTTGCGCCTGAGAGATGTTTGCGTGGCCACGATATGACACATCTAAAGTACTATCATCTGCATAGCAATGAGCGTTACTTGATTGTAACATGTCATTGATATGCAGGATGAACAATGTGGGGGATAGTATACAGCCTTGTGGGACTCCAGCGTTCACGGGTAAGGAATTAGAGCATGTACCGTCGATAACAACCTTTATGCTACGCTCCGTAAGAAAGCTAGAAATCCATTTGCATAATCTCTCAGGCAGCCCATAGGAAGGCAGTTTCGACAGTATAGCTTTATGCCAAACCCGATCAAAGGCTTTCGCTATGTCCAGACTGACTGCTAAGGCTTCTCCCTTACTCTCAACCGCAACTGCCCAATTATGGGTTAGGTAGACCAACACATCACCAGCAGACCGGCCCTGACGGAATCCGTACTGACGATCACAAATCAACTGTTGGTCCTCCAAGTATCGCAATAGCTGGCGGTTGATAACAGACTCCATTATTTTAGAGAGCAAAGAGTTATGGCAATAGGCCTGTAGTTGCAAGGATCAGAGAGATCGCCCTTTTTAGGAACCGGGTGTACCAAAGCTGTCTTCCATGAAGTTGGGACAGTGGCTGAAGAGTACAGGTGTCGGAAAAGACGCGTTAAAACTGGAGTCAACTCAGGAGCACAAGTTTTCAGTACAATAGGAGGGATACCATCAGGTCCACAGGACTTGTGAATATCAAGTGAAAGAAGAGCTCTACGCACGGATTTTTGTGTAAATTTTACTTCCGGCATAGAACACTTGCAGTGTGGGATGGTAGGTGGTAGTTTACCCTCATCATGCAAAGTCGAGTTGGACGCAAAGAGGTTGCCCAAGAGATTGGCTTTTTCCTTTGCATCGTAGACCAAGGTATTGTCCTCATTGCGTAATGGTGGAAAAGTTGGCTGACAGAAGTTACCTTCAACAGCTTTGGCCAGAGACCAGAATACGCGTGTTCCCGAAGGAAGACAGGCTAGCCTCTGTCCAATTCTGCCAATGTGCCCTGCCTTTGCCCTAGCCACGGCTTTTTTGAAGGATCTAGAGGCAAAGTTGTACTCCTTTTTGTAAAGATTCACTTTTGGATCCCTACTTGCAACCGCCTCGGCCCAAGCTTGGTACTTTTGCTGCTTTTGATGATATGCCATTTTGCATGGAAGCGCAAACCAGGGCTGCGATTTGCTGCCAACGGGCACTACAGAGTTTGGAATAAATAATTCCATGCCCTGCAACACAACGTCTGCAACAAAGTTGGCAATAGCAATAGGATCCTCTAGCGAGAAGCACAATTGCCTCCATGGGTAGGATGAAAAGAAGGTACGCATCCCATCCCAGTCTGCTGACTTGTAGTGCCAAACACGGCGGCAACCTGCAGAACGAGGCCGAAATTTGCGCGTGAGTGGCACCATGAACCGAATCAGGCAATGGTCAGACGATCCGAGCGGGGCGTCAACAGTGACCTGGTAGCTTTCGGGCTTGGAAGTCAGCAAAAGATCCAACAGTGAAGGGATATGATCTTCAACATCAGGTATTCGGATCGGCGAATGAATCAGCTGTGTTAAACCATAGGCCATGGCGAAGGCGTGAACAGATTTACCCGCATGGTAAGTCCGTTGTGAACCAAGCCATTCAATGTGATGGGCATTGAAATCACCTAGTACCACAATTTCTGCGGATGTGATTTGTTGTAGAACGTAATCTGTCGCCATTTCAATATGCTCCATGAGTCGGTCAGCTTCAGCATCACCACTGTGGGACCTGTAAAGGCACGCGTAGACTCGAGGATGGTCATCACAATCTACACGCAACCATATTATTGACAGGTCAGTGCCTTCAATATTGCCCAGGCGACTAGTCGCTAAAAGCGACTATTCAAACGTTGATTTTCTGTGAGAGTGTGGTACTTCCCCGGTCGAGCCGGCCCATTCAAGCTACTGACAATTATATTGCCCGCAGCGTGAATAATATAAATTCTTTTAATATTTTGAATATGACTTTGTAGGTAAATCAGAGGAGCAGCCGTCAGACGCGCCAGCCAACAGCATCCACATGCGCGCGCCCGGCGGCGGCTACGGCGTGGGCGTGGGCGGCGCCGCACTGCCGCGCTGGCTGCGCGCCGCCCACGCGCCCGCGCCCGCCGCCGCGCCGCCGCCCTCACCGCCGCCTTCACAAGAGCATTGGCCCTTGAAGGCTGTGCAGGTACGTTTGTTTAGGTTATTTTAACTGTATATATTGTGTGTTGTTCCCCAGGGCACTTTATTTTTGTGCCACACAGCAATAATAATAGATATCAATGGATGAATCTTGCGTAAAAACATCTATAAGCTTATGACTAACAACGGATATTAAACACCAAACCGAACAATGTGTAGTGAGAAAGAAAAATATATAAATCTACTACAACAGGATTGGATAAAACAAAACGTTATAAATTGGCCGAAGAAATGATATATATTGCAAAATGTAAGAACATCCAGATAACTCACATTTTTAAGATGAGAGAAGAAGAAAATTGTGTCAAAGCTTTAAATTAATTAAAACTTTGAAAAGTTTCCCCAATTCATAAATCTGGTCCCAAAACAGGTCAGTTAATTAAATAAAAATCATCTAAGATATACAAGAAATTATCAAATAATATAATAAACTATCAAAGTAAAACCTTTCCAGGGGTTTTATAGTATCCCGCAGGGTTCCATTACGTGCCATTTACTGGTCATTATCTTTCAATGCAAGAAGGTCTAGGTGTATTTATAACATCATTGACTTATCCCTACACTGCCATATTACACTATACGCCGCTGCATATTTTACTTTGGGTCATGCGTAAAAGAAATCTTTGAAAAGATCAAATAGATCTAGATGTCCTGTCTAACTTTACCTTCCCTTTTACCTTCCCTTTTACCTATTACCTTCAAGAAAAGAGCGTATTATCATCTAAAAGGCCGGCAACGCATTTTGTAGCTCCTCTGGAGATGCAAATGTCCATGGGCGGCAGTATTCACTTACCATCAGGTGATCTGTCTGCTCGTTTGCCAACTATACTATAAAAAAAAAAAGAAAATAACTGGATATAATCAAAATATTAATTATAAACGCTTTAAAGACTATGTCATTTTTAGGCCTAAAAATAAAATGATTGTATGTAACTTTGCCTTTTATAAGAATAAAGTATCTTTAAGCTTAATAAATAAATCATCTCTGAGCAAGTTGGAGCGGTTGGTTTTGGTAAATATTCGTTCTATGACTTGACTTAATTTTGTTTTTAATTAAACAAAATGAAACAAAAAAAATTACAGGTATTACGTGTGGCCCCATACACAGATAATTTTTATCATTATTAGTATTGCAATTAATATTTAGTATGGAAATTGACATATATTGAAATTGATGTATATTTGACTACGTGCAGGTGCAGGCGGAGTGCGTGACGCTGTGTGTCATCGACGACTGTCTCGACTCGGACGTGCCCTTGCTGGAGGTGGCGTTGAATGATCTGCAAGTGGAGCAAGTACGTTGTAACTACTAGTATAACTTAATCGTATTATAATAGTGTGACAACGTTATAGCCTTTAAAGAACACTAACGGCCTTATTCATAAAAAAGCCTTATAGAACGTTTTAAGCATACTTTAGTTAAAACGCTCTATAGACTTATAGAACGTTCGATAAATGTTTGTATTCATAAACGCTCTATAAACCTTCTATAACTAAAGTGTCGCTAATATGAGTTATAAGTTCACAATGTTGTCACTATACTGAAGATAATAAGTGACAAACGCATCGACATAGTATGACCACAGATAATATTACGTACAAAAATATATTATTGGATCTGGCTTGACATATACCAGCTTGATTTACGTCATTGTTATCACAAAAACACGAATGTTTATTTTAATTTAGCTTACAAACTTACTTAAATTTTAAAAAATGAAATAAAAAAAATTAAAACGACAAAGAATTGAAATTTGTTTAGATGTGGACAAGTATTACCTATGTTCTGTGCACCTTTCTTATGTAGAATTTAATATTAATAAACTTGTTAATAACTATACATAGTTAATAAATATCCAACAAAATGTCAATTATTATATTGTTTTGTTTAAGAAACTGAAATTGAAAATCTTGATGACAAGCGACTCGAAGACGTCATATCAATGCTCACATAAGTATGAGCCATAATCAGCTGTTATATGAATCGGCCATCTTTGGACGTTATTACACTCTTATAGCAGGGTTCTCGGCTCTATAACTTTATGATAGGTTTATAGAACTGATTAGCACTAAAATGCTGTTATGAATAACGTTTTTTTAAAACTGTACTATAACGAGCCTTTGCTGTAATGTAAGCATGCTATAACTTTTTATGAATAAGGTAGGTCTTTAGCAAAGCAATTTTCGAACAGCTATTAAATTTTCGAATTACTACTGCGACTTTCGTGCCTTCTTCGAGACATATCGCTATTTACATTTGTAATTTTTTTCATATGTTACAGGATTTACGTAAAGTGGAAGAATCGTTTGCGGATCCTCTTCTAGTGTCTACACCGTCCGGGCCGGCCGGCTCCGTTCCCGAACTGGGTACCACTAGCGGCGGTGACGAAGGTGAAGACGAGGGCCAGGACTCCAAAGTGGGCGCTGGCGGAGGCCGATTGCGTGCGCAGCTTAGTGTCGATTATTATAATAGGATCCTGTCCGGATGGGAACCCTGTCATTGAGCCTTGGAGGTAATGCCTATATATTTTTCTCGTACAACTCTGACATGTGGGTATTGGCAGTCAGAAGTTCACTCGAACGGCGTGTGGCGCTCTCCGCAGGTTCTCGGCGGGCTGGGAGTACACGCTGTCGAGCGCGCTGTCGCGGTGTCGCGTGTCGCTGGCGGTGCGCTCTCGCGACACCCTCGACACCAACGTCACCAGCGCGCTCGTCGACCTCGCGCACCTCGTGCGCCGCAACTGGACCGCAGACTACTACGCTCCGCAGGTTTGTTCGTCGTTTCCCAACTTGTAATACTTAAATCATCTTTAGAATACTTATTTTCTGACTATTACGGGTTATATAAGTCTAGCTAGCTCTAGTAAATAATTAGTAAACAACTATATTGACCAGACGACGACTTCCGAGCAGTCTCCCAAGGGCAGCCCGGCGGGACACCGGCGCCGCTCGCCCTTCGTGCCGTACGCGCTGCGCAACCTCACCGGCCAGCGCCTGTGGTTCACCACGCTCACCACCACCGACGACGAGTGAGTGCCTCACCTGTTCTAATCGTATATTTCAGTTCACTTTAAACTAGGCATTGTGACAAATAACATAAATAACTTCACGATTAAGACTGCGCGAGTCGGGCGAGTCGGAGTGGCGGTCGCGTCCGGACGACTCGTGGGTGTCGGTGCGCGCGGGCGACACGGAGCCGTTCTCGTTCGGCGGGCGGCGCCGCCCCGCCGCCGCCGCGCCCGCCGCCGCCGCCGCCCACCGCCTCGTGCTGCGCGTGGACGGCTGGGCGCCGCCCGACCCCGTCTGCGTCGACCGCGTCGGCGTCTTCTTCCGGACGATCACCCACACGGTACGTCTGTGGCATCTATACTGTTAATATTTCATGTCAGATGAGACTGGCCTAGAGAAATGAGAAAAATAAAATATTTTCACTGTGAACCTATAGTACTATTGCGGTAATTTACAATAAAGTAGACGTTGCATGTAACAGTTATTTATTGATTCCAGAAAACCGGCATAGAAGCGCATATAGTGCTAGAGGTGTCTCTGGAGGGCTCCGCCCGCAAGCTGGTGGCGGTGCGCTCGGCGCTGCAGCTGCACAACGCCCTCCCGCACGCCGTCGAGCTGCGGCTGGACCGCGCGCCCTCTGCCCCCTCCGCCCCCGCCGCGCCCTCCGCACTCTCCGCTCTCTCCGCCGCACATACAGGTGAAATTCTGTCATAATATGGTTGTTGTTTTTTATTCTCCATTTCGATTTTCGTTATTTGAGTATGCGATTTTTGCGTTGGGTTTGAATTTGTTGTAGTGTTCGGCATGAAATCAAACTAAAATCTTGCATATTGACGTGTAGATAATAATTGTTAAACACATTTTTTTATATTCTTTTTATCTTAATTCACGTTCATATAGGAATGCACCAACGTACATTCTTTATGACACTACTACAAAGAATAGAATATAAAAGATAAGTCATTATATGAGAAAAAAGTTTCAAACCAATATACCAAACCATTTTATAAAATCATCTATATCAAATTTTCGTGCGCACATTGACGGTCGAGGTAAGTTAGGCCTATGGGGTAGCGCGTAGTGTGAGTGGTGGGTTGGTGCGCAGGGAGGCGCAGGGCGAGCGCGGCGCAGGCGTGGGGCGCCGCGTGCGCCGCCCTGCAGCGCCGCGCCGCCCTCGCAGCCCTGGCGGGGCCCGCTCCGCCCACCGCGCCGCCCGCCCCCGCAGCCTCCGCCGCCCCCGCTGCCGTCCCTCCGGCCGCAACGCCTCTCTTTCTCAATTGCGGTGATTGTCTAAGACTGTTGTACGCGCAAATATGTGTCGTTTGTTTCCTAATGCTTTACAGCTAAGTAGCTTCATTCGCTGTATAGTTAACATATTCACTGTTTTTAATAAGTAACATTTAGCGTTTACGTAATGTATAATTATTGGGCATGTTTAGTCCACACAATAGAATGTTGTTATATCGTGTTGCTATTATACATGTACGTATTGAATCGTAACATTTTATTATTTAGATGTGTATGTCGTAAAATATGAGAAAAAATTTACACGATCACGTCTTCGTGTGACATCTTAATTCAGAGTGTCTATATGAAAGGTGTACCGTTTGCGTGTGTAGGAACGCGCAGCGCGCAGGTGGGCGCGGGCGAGCGCTGGGCGGCGCCGCTGAGCGCGCGGCCGGGCGCCGTGTGGGCGCGGCCGCTGGTGCGCGCGCACGCCGCGCCGCAGCCGCCGCTGGCGCCCGCGCCGCTGGACTGGCGCGCCGCCGGGCCCGCCGCGCCCGTGGCGCTGCTGCACCACGAGTGCCGCGCGCCGCACGACCTCGTGTACCGCTTCTGCAGCGTGGTGGTGCGCGAGCGCTTCCCGCCCGACCGCGGCGAGCCGCTGGCCGGCCACACCATCACGCTGGTGCCGGCGCTGCGCCTCGAGAACCTGCTGCCGCTGGAGCTGCAGTACCGCGCCGACCGCGTCTCGGGCGCGCTGCCGCCCGCGCACACGCAGCCCTTCCACCAGCTCGACGTGGAGGAGGGCGTGGAGCTGAGCGTCAAGCTGGAGGGCTTCGGCTGGTCGTCGGCGCTGAGCGTGGGCGGCGCCGGCGCGGGCTCGTTCTCGGCGCGGCTGAAGCTGCGCGACCAGCGCGGCCGCCGCCTGCACCTGACGGCGCGCGTCGCCGTCAAGCGCACGGACGGCATCAAGGTGTCGGTGTCGGCGGCGTACTGGCTGGTGAACCGCACGGGGCTGCCGCTGGTGTTCCGCGCGGAGGGCGGCGGCGAGGCGGCGGGGCAGTTCGCGGAGCACGAGCTGGCGCGCATGGTGGCGCCGCTGCCCTTCTCCTTCGCGGACGGCGACGGCCCCACGGTCAGCGCGCGCCTCGGCACCGCGCTGGCCGCCAGCCCGGAGGTCAGTGCCGACATGACATTCATGACTTCGTTAGCTTATAATGATTCTATATTCTATGTTGTCTATGTATGGTGTTATCTATTTTTCCACGACCCCAGACAGGGCAAACAGGGTTTTTTCAAAGATCTCCAACTTTTATTTATCTAATGCCGTTTGCCCGTAGGACCTCTGTATATGTTTTATATGTTCATTTTTCGTTTTCAAGTCTAACCAGGGGGTTTGCTTATAACCCTTTTAATCTTGTAGCGTGGCCTCAGTGACTTTTTTTGATCTTTTATATTAGTGCGTCTAATATTATCAGGTAATTTCGTTACTTTGCATTTGCATCTGCGGTAAATTATCACGACTGGCATATATTAAGCTCGGCAATAGATTGGAATTCATGGCTCTTATTTCAAATTTACTTGGCATGTTAATTTTGAAATTTTTCCTTGAAACTCCAAAACTAGTTCCATTTATTCCTTTTTTTATTACTTCCAGTGGTGTTCCCCGTTCGGCCTGGGCCCGGGCGTGACCGTGAAGCGCCTGCAGACGGGGCCGGCGGGGGCGGGCGGCGCGGGGGCGGGGGCGGGCGGCGCCGACGAGCGCGCCTACGCGGTGGGCGTGGCCGTGCGCGCGGGCCGCGGCCGCTACCGCCGCACCAACATCGTCACGCTGACGCCGAGGTACCAGCTGCACAACAACACCGAGCACAGCTTGCAGTTCGCGCAGAAGTGTACCGCCACTACGCTGGTGAGTCACTTCACTTGTACGTAATATACCTGAATGTGAATAGTTTTCACGGAGCGTCTACCTAGTAATCGCGACAGTTTGTGAATTGGATTCCCGCTCGGAGATGAAGGATTTTTTATTTCCATTTTAATTGCTCTGGCAACTAGGTAAAGCGCGGCGTTGAGTTCCGCCACTTAAGACGCAACGCTCGAGACAAAAGGCGATAAGTGTGGCGAACGGAGTGTCTTAACACTAGGTTCGCATGGTTCCTGCGATTCCTTCTGCCTGCCTTGCTACGTGCGGGATAAAAGCGCTATAAAAAATATATAATAATTTTCGTTGCTATCTATTAGAGTTCAATATTTATACCGCTCAGTGCTCATATATAACTTTAAAATAAAGACAAATTAATAATATTATTAAGTTTAAATAGTTGCATCCGCTGGCTAGGTGCACTTAATTGATTGTTTGTCAACTCACTGTGCCGCCTAGAACGACCCGGGCGCGGTGGCCACGCACGTGTCGGCGGTGGCGGGCTGCTACCTGCCGTGGCACTGGGCGCGCTGGGACCGCGACCAGCTGCTGTGCGTGCGCGTGCTCGCGCCCGACACCGCCCCCACCACCGCCACCACCACCACTACCACCGCCCGCCGCAACCACCGCCGCCACCGGCGCCGGCGCGCGGCCCCTCACCGCGTGGTCGGGCGGCTTCAGAATTGATACGCCGCGTAGTCTGCACATAGCTTGCAGGTAGCACTCGATGGAATTGTTTTTGCTTTCTTTATAACATTATTAATTGATTTCCTTACCAAAGCTCGCATTTACTGAACACATATATGTATTTTTAGGAATCAGAAGTGATACACATAAAATAAGAAATAC
The DNA here is from genome assembly GCA_037178615.1 of Dione vanillae. Lineage (NCBI taxonomy): Eukaryota > Metazoa > Arthropoda > Insecta > Lepidoptera > Nymphalidae > Dione > Dione vanillae. Next base: position 3,503,425 of record JAZFAU010000099.1, read on the forward strand.
TTTACAACAGATTACAATCAATTTATTACAAAACTGGCCTAAGTAAACAATATTTCATTATAATCTACTCAAAGTTACAATAACATTCAATTGAACAATCGCTAACTTTATCTACGTGAAGTTAAACAATGACCAAAGAATAACAAAATGGAACAGACTCACAGTATCAACGCCAACCACCCTTATTCACGAAAACCAACCCGGAGAAAGAGGACGAACAGGACCGACTGCCCGTTTTTATAATATTAAAAACGGTGGTGGTGGGTGTCGATACTCGTACATGCGCAAGCATGTATATATACAAAATAGAGATGTTCTTACAAATTGTGATAGGATTTTGTTATATAATACTAACGATATTTTTATAATGTACGAGGGTAAAACTAAAATTTCTTAGAAAATCAAAAACTAAGCATTCTAGCAAGTTATTAGTTTTATTATAACTTTTCAAAATAGCGTCCATTTACATCAATACATTGCTGCATTCGATGGAACCATTGAGAAAAGCATCTTGCCCACTCGGCCTTAGGGGTCTCTTCAACGGCTTTTTTTATATTTTAAACTTTCGCGATGTAATTTATTCATATTTGCTTTGTAGACGGGTCTTATCGCGTCACCGTGGTCACGAGCTGACCACGGTGAATGCAACTTCACCGAAACGTCGGGCAATAAAGGTATTGTAATACGTAAAGATTACCGCGATAAGACCCGTCTCTTCAACGGCGTTTTGAAACGCAGGCACTGCTTCTTCGGCGTCCATAAAATGTTTTCCTCGAAGTTTTTCTTTTATTTTCGGGAATAAATAAAAATCGCAGGGTGCGAGGTCGAAGCTATACGGCGGGTGACCCAGTAATTCCACGTCTAAGGTCGCCAAATAGTCGATCGTTTGCCTGGCGGTGTGCGACGAGGCATTGTCGTGATGAAGGAGGATCCTGCTGCGAGGTCGTTTCTCTCGAACTTTTTCCAAGACAAGTGGCAAACAGTTGTTAGTGTACCACTCTGCATTAACCGTTTTCTGATCCTCTGAGACAACTGTCGCGTGACCTGTCTTTCCGAAGAACGAGGCCACCATCTTTTTTCCAACACTTCGACCTCTCTTCACTTTAGTTGGCAACTCTTCGGAAGGAAACACCCACTGAGCAGACTGTCTTTTGGTTTCCGGATCATAACAGTAAATCCAGCTTTCGTCACCCGTTAGTATGTCGAACACAGCATTTGAGTCACCTCCGTTAAATTTTTGGATCGTTTCTCGGCACCAATCAACACGGCAGAGTTTTTGCAGTATCCAGCGGGCACTCTTTTGTCAGTCTTTATCATACGCCGCACAACACTGATATTATCTTCAGTCGTCGCTGTAGAAGGCCGTCCCTCACGCAAATCATCGGTGAGATTAGTTCGACCACGTTTGAATTCATTAAACCAGTTGTAAACTGTGGCACGAGATGGGGCTTCATCGTGAAAAGCCAATCGAAGTCTATCATAACTTTCTTGTTGACTTATATGACATCGAAAGTCATCAAAAATCATTGCACGAAAATTTTCTCGGCTTAAATTCATTCCGACGTGCACAGACAATTTTCAATTTGCCGCCAAATCGTAAAACAAATGACAAATGAATGAAATGTATACTCCTCAATATTATTGGTAAAGAGTTCTATTTTCAAAATTTAAACTTATTTTTTTAATATAATGCTTTTAAGTTGCCAGTTCTAAAAACTTTCAGTTTGGCCCTCGTAACTTGTCCCTTGTAATTATAATATATTATTGCGTGCGCGTCCGCAGAGAGACGGGCGGGTCGTACCGCATCCTGCGCGTGGAGGTGGTGTCGCAGGGCGCGGCGCTGCTGGTGGTGCTGAGCTCGGCGGAGGGCGCGCCGCCGCCGCTGCGCCTCGACAACCTGGCGCCCGTGGCCATCATGTTCCACCAGGCGGGCTGCGCCGAGGAGTGCGTGGTGGGCGCGGGCGGGCGCGCGCGCTGGGCGCTGCCGGAGCCCGAGGGCGCCGCCGCCGTGGCGCTGCGCGCGCCGGGCGGCCCGCGCCTGGTGCTGCCGCTGGCCGCGCTGCACGCGCACGCGCCGCACACGCTGCTCTACCAGAACTTCATATACGTGGCCTTCGCCGTCACCGCGCCCGACCACTCCGCCGGGTACGAACCTTCGTAGCTTGGTGTCGAGGCTTGTCTACCTTGTTCAGAATGGTGTCTTACCTTTTTTACAAAAATAATGGTTCATTAAGAGTTATTTATAGAAAAGAAAAAGAAAGATTAAAAATTATTCTCTTCAATTAATTTTAATAATGAATTGTTAACTTATTGACTACAAGCTGCAGAATTATAAGATGCCAGACGACTTTAAAGTTAATATAGCTTTTCGTCTATCATAATTTGAAAATATTTTTTTAACTTCTTAGGAGGTATTGTGAAATTTCTTTTAACTAAGATAAATATGTTTTACTCCGCTACATCCTACGTCGAGGTATAAAGGTTCATTAAATGTTTGCTACGACGAGGGTTTGTAAAATCAATATGATTTTTTTTCATAGTAACAAACAAGCCGGCACGGGGGCTGAAGACGAAGGCATCTTAGTGTTGGAAGTTCCTATGGGTTCCACACGAGTGCAGTTGGCTCGTAAACGATATGGCGACAGGTATACAAGCAAACTAGTCAATTAGGAGTTCAATTTTATTGTGTTGACTCTCTAACAGTATTTGATGTGTATGTTTTAAAATAAATAGATCACAACTGTGGCGCCGCGGACCCAACGACCAGCTCATTCACGAAGGCAGTTCTCCGCCACAACCCACTGATGCTCTCTCGGAGGAAAATACATTGTCGCCGCACTCAATGGTATGGTGTATTGATAAAAAATGCGCATTAAAAAAAAAGACATGGCATAATATTGTGTCTCTGGAAAGGTGTTGGATATAGAAGAAGCGGCGCCCCGCCCGGGCCGCGCGGCAGCGCTCGTGCTGCGACGCGCGGACCCGCGCCGCGCTTCCACGCAGGCGTGGCGGCTGGTGGCGCCGCCCGCCCTCGCCGCCCACGCCGCCCACGCCGCCCACGCCGCCCACGCCGCCCACGCCGCCCACGCCGCCCACGCCGCGCCGCCCCGCACGCGCATGGCCTGCGCACACGCCAACCTCTGCGTGCAGCCTGAGAACGGCCTCATGGGGTTGGCGCCTGGTCAGTTGTATTTATATTTTTAATTTGATATTACCGATGAAATTGCATCAATCTGTAACAAAATGGTTGTGCACCATATTCTCACTTAATCTAAAGAATTTATTTCGCATAAAAAATATAATTTAAATAATCTATGTATTTTTTCCATCGACTGCAGGGGGCCGCGTGGTGCTGGGGCTGCCGGGCAGCGCGGGCGGCGGCGGCGCGGTGCCGGCGGAGCAGGCGGTGTGCTGGCGCACGCTGCGGCCCGGCTCCGGCCGCCTCGCCGTCACGCTGTGCGCGGACGGGCCCACGCGCCTCATACGCATACAGGACGCCGCCGCCGACCACGCGGTCAGTGGCCGACAGCCGTTTGTTATATCTTCTTTGGATCATGTCCAAGGGTTGTTTTAGTATTTCTCTCAGCGTTCGTTAATTCCTCATTTTTTCTTAAGAGGCAATATTACAATTGTTTTGTGCGGTAGATAAATCACAAGTGGTCACGTGTTTATATATAATTTACGATACAGTACAACAAGACGCTGGACCGCCCGGAGGACGAGGAGGTGGCGGAGGGCGGGGGCGGCGGGGGCGGCGAGTGGGGGCTGCACGTGTCGCTGGCGGGGCTGTCGCTGTCGCTGGTGGCGCGCTGGCCGCCCGCCGAGCTGCTGTACGCGCACTTCGCGGGCGTGCGGCTCACGGCGGCGCGCGCGCGCTCGCACGCGCACCTCGCGCTCGAGGTCGACTCCACGCAGTGGGACAATCAGGTCTGCTGTGCTCCAGAAAGCGTGTTGGTTGTCTATACCTCTACTATATAGAGAAAGAATAGATGCATATAGGCACATCTTTTATTTTTTAATATTCTAATATTTATTGACATATATATAGTATTTTAAAAATCAATAGTACATTTTAACATTGTCATCAGCTACCGAAAACGCCGAGCCCCGTGCTGCTGTACTGCCTGGGCGGCGGCGGCGAGGGCGGCGCCGGCGCCGCCCTGCCCGCCCTGCACGTGTCGCTGGAGGTGACGCGCGCGCCGCCCAAGTACAACGCCGTGTACTTTAATCATTTTGTGGTAGCGTTGCGCCCTATTGCAGTTCGATTGGACGAAAGGTTTGTATACTGTTATGAAAGTTTTTTTTTATTTTACTGTTTGGACAACGACTGTCGTTACGCCATAGAGACGACCTTTACCTGTTTTGAAATATCTAAAAATAGAAAAATACATTTATTTAGTTTTAATTACTTATACTGTTATACAATAAAATTTGTAACTTAAAAAAGTGTTATAATTTTAAATTTCAATTTTAATGAATATTTTTTTTAATTTGTTATCTTCTTCTGAAAGGCTGTAAAGTCCTAAATTAATCAGTTAATGTTATTGAGGAATGACTAGTTTGAATTAAAAAAGATATCTGGATTATATTTTAATACACTGTATGATTACTTACTCAAATACCAACTAAGTGAGTGGTGTGTCGGCAGGCTGCTGCTGCTGGTGTGGTCGTGGGTGGAGGGCGGCGCGGCGGAGGCGGAGGCGGAGGAGGCGGACGAGGCGGAGTACGAGACGCGGCGCGTGCTGCACGAGCTCACCGCGCTGCACGCCACGCGCTACTACGTCGCGCTGCTCAAGGTCATACCCAGCCAGGTGACTGCCGCCTACAAACCTCTACCTACCTCTACCTACGAGTACCTCGTGTTGAAACTTATTTATCTATGAGTAATATGTAAACGATCGAGCAAAGAAGAGTGCACTTAGTCGGAAGGCAGACCCTTGCAAAAGAGGCCAAGGTTATTGCCAGGCAGATTATGTTGATGGTTGAACCACTGACTGACTAAAAGACTATAATGGTTGTTCTGTAAAGCAATTGTTATTGAGATTATAACATAATTATTTTTACATTAACCCACTTAATCACTCATTTATTTAAAAGCTATCGCTTCAATATTAATTCTTGCAATATAAGTTTTATAATTTTATGTGTGGAACTACGCAGACGTTTTAGTTTCACAAAACTAATTCCCGGACAATTCAAATTAACCAAAGGTAAAATAGTTCCATTTCTATGTGTATCAGATACGTCTGTCGATGTTCACGGCGAACAAGCTGGAGAGCGAGCTGAGTGCGCTGAAGCGGCGGCTGGGGCTCACCTTCATCCGCTTCGAGGACGCGGCCGTCGAGCTGGAGCCCTTCGTGCGCGTGCACGCCTTCGACACCGCGGCGGCCTACGCCAGGCACCTGCTGCAGCACTTCAAAGATGTACGGCTCTTTATTCAAATGGTGTCGGTTTGGCTGAAGTGTTGTAGAGTATTTAATGTTTTGGATACCCATTGTTTGTAGTTTATATGTAACATTTTAAATAATGTGTGGCTACTTTGTATTCGATCCTGTACAAGTAAATTTCTCGTGTGTACAGGAGCTAAAGTGGCAAGCGGCGAAAATCCTCGGCTCGGTGGACTTCCTGGGCAACCCGCTGGGATTCGTGGCGGACGTGTCGGAGGGCGTGTCCGGCCTGCTGCTGGAGGGCAACGTCGGCGCGCTGCTCAAGAACGTCACGCACGGCATCTCCAACTCCGCCGCTAAAGTCTCGGGTATGACGCTGACCTCTCTGCAGTGTAGCTCGATATTATTAGGATTTACCGAGGGAAACGTGAATATATTACGTTCATTTTCTTCATCACAGAGACGTTGGGCGACGGGCTGGAGCGCGTGGTGGGCGACGAGGCGCACGAGGAGACGCGCCGTCGCATCCGCTCCGCCGCCGCCGGCGCGCACCTCGCCGCCGGCCTGCGCGGGCTCGGCCTCGGCCTGCTGGGCGGCGTCACGTCGCTGGTGAAGCACAGCTACGAGGGCGCCGCGGCGGAGGGCGTGGCGGGCTTCCTGGCGGGCGTGGGCAAGGGGCTGGTGGGCACCGTGACCAAGCCCGTGATCGGCGTGCTGGACCTGGCGGCGGAGACGGCGGCGGCGGTGCGCGACACGGCGCGGCGCGCGGCGCGGGCGCCGGAGCGGGCGCGCGCGCCGCGGCTGGCGGGCGCGGGCGCGGCGCCGCTGCCGCGGTACTGCGCGGCGCTGGCGGAGGGCGCGGCGCTGCTGCAGGCGCTGCCGCGCGCGCCGCCCGCGCCGCCCGAGCGCTTCCTGGCGCACCGCACGGTGCGCGACACGCCGCACGACATCCGCGCGCTGCTGTCGGACAGCTTCCTGCGCATCGTCACGTGCAAGCACGGCGCGCCGCAGGTCGTCATGGAGACGCACCTCAGGTACGTCGCGCTGCGACCCAACTGATGTTTTCATTTTATGCACGTTTCTAATACAAATATTTTTATTTCTTATTCAAACAAAAACAGCTTTATACTATTTTCTACGTCATAGCAGATTCTTAATAGCAGATCCTTAACACCTTGCTGATCGTGACGCATTTTGTCGTCATAACACTTATACTATTTATTTCGATTACACCCAGAACTACAACATATATTGCAAAATCTTGAAATATTGTGGTATATATTATTATTTGTTTCACTTGTAGTAATATCTAGGGATAAACTTAACTATTTCATTTCCACTCACTTTCTAAGAGAGTCGAATTTGATACTTATTAAAATTTGGCATACACCTTTAGATTTAATTAAAATGTATAAATAGTTTTGTTAAATATAATTGTTTGTACAAAAAATGTATGATATATTTTTTTAAAAACGACCTAATACTAGTATGAACAGAAATAATTATTAGATGACCATTAAAGAGATCTCAGATAACGTTACTGCTTAGTATTTGCTCTCCTCAGTTCCATGAAAGAACCATTCAAGCGATGCTTTTATATATTAGCTCGTTGGAGTTCGGCATTGCTCTATGAATTCAGACCACAAACCTCTTGCCATTTGGTGCAGGCATCGCCAATCCGAGCTTCATTATTGAAATCAATTTCTTCGGACTTGTGTATTATGGACCTCCTCCCTAATAGATGCCTGAAATTTTACTTATTACTCTTATTTCTTCTTCAATCAATCTCTTCACTCGCATCAGTACATATAAGCCGGGATTTATTGCCTCCCAGCATGTATCTTGTAGAAAAGGCACACTGGACTGGACATATCATGAGAACATTTACAAGTTCTTTAAATTATGATTTAATCTAGTTGTTTTTTTCTATCTATTTGTTTTCATATAATTCCGATGTTCCACAAATAAAATTGTTGGTGAAATTGTTCATTGTGTACGTATATCAACAGCAACCTCGTGTCGTGTACGGCCGTGTTCTCATCCGGTGCGTGGTTCGTGGAGCTGGGAGTGCGCGGGGGCGGAGGCGCGGGGGCGGGCGGTGGCGGGGCGGTGGCGCGGGGCGGGCGGCGGGGGCGGGGCGGGCGGCGGCGAGGCGGTGCGGCGCCCGCGCGTGCAGTGCGACAGCGCGGAGGTGGCGCGCTGGCTGGCGCGGCACGCGGCCGCCGCGCGCCAGCTGTACCACGACCGCAGGCACACGCTGCTGCCGCACACCGACCTGTAGGCGCCGTCGAGTTGTAAGAAGACAAGCTTATCGGTTAAGTTATGTAATACCTTTTGAAAATTCTGATTTTAGGACTTCTATGGAAATTGTAATTTAGCGATACTACCTTCGTCCATGCATGCATACAATTTTGACTACTAAGTAAGTTACACGATAAGTAGACAGAGTAGTGTCCCTACTTCTAGTATGACGTACATAATATACTTGGACTAAACGACTGAACGACGATGTAATTTTTATAAATTTTAATTGTACGTTACAAAAGACACTTAAGAATATATATGATAAAGACTGTTAGAAATGTCCTTATAAGTGCAATAATATTATTTTAAGTATTATGTATTGTATGAATTGTTCAGATACATTTTCTTTTATGCATAGACCAAAATGAAGATTTATAAATTAAGTTTTGCTTACAAACATAATTTTTTAAATTGATATTGTATACAACTATGTGTAAACTTCCTTTTGACACAAAATTCTAGTAATATATTACGCACAATTAGTTAAAACAATTTTAAATATTTCTATAATAAAATGATATATATATTTTGCCAAAAATTGTATCTCTAACTATGAACAAGTTTTGTCGATTTTGATTGTGCTTTTTGATATAGTGAAATGGTGTATGGAAAACATAACCGGGGTCAAATGTATATAGATTTATGAACGGTTTGTTTGTTTATTATATAGAGATTACATTGAGTTAGTAATTTAAATTTGACTTGATCGTGTGATGCATAAGCTATTCTATATTTTCCAAATTTATTATGTATAATATATTATGTAAGGTATTACCAAAAAATACGATGGTCTTCGAAACTATTGAATTTGGTAACTTACCATAACTAAAATTAAAAAAAAAAAAACATTTTTTTTTTAAAAAAAGGAGACTATTTTAATGTCACGCTAACTATTGTCACTGGGTCGAATATTTGATGTAATTAGGAACTCAGTGGTGGTCAATTTTGAAGTTCTTCGTATAAATAAGTACGCTCAGTGATAACATTGATAACTTTTAAAATCTAATATTGAATACAAATGAATATGATAATAGACCATAATGTGACACATTTATAAGATATAAACAATATGTGTATAAACATATATCATACATACTCTTCACATATACATATATATATATATGTATAAATATCAGTATTCAGTTAGTAAAAACGCAAGTATGTAAGGCTTGAGTTAACGGTGGTGGCGTTTGGGCCGAGCCCTTATGTTTGAAATGTGTGTCGTCAGGTCCTGAATGACTTGGATTTTGCGAAATATATACGTAATGGCTGGAAAACCGATGTTATACCTAAATAAACTCACAGTTAGGTGTCTTAGACTATTTACATTTCACCTTTTTTACATTAGTCAACACCTTTCAAAGAACAATTATTGACTATTATGGTAATCGTGAATTATTAATACAAGCGTCGACATTACTTTAAATAAAGTATATAGTTTATTTTTTTTAAAATACTATATTATATATTTATTTATATGAAACCATCTTGGTTCAGTGATTTAGCGTCTAGTTGTAATCGCGGTGATTATTGATTCAATCCCTTCTAGGGGGAACAAATTGTTATTATTTCGGCGTTCAAGTAAGGAAAAGCGTGGCGTTGAGTTCCACCACTTATTACACAGTTCTAGAAGTGTACGCAAAGCAGAGATCGGAGTGTTTTGACACTAGGTTCACTCTGCCTACGCAACATATATTGTAAAGCAAAATAATAGTTACGTCACTATAGGTTTTGTATTAACATATGCCTACGTATCATATTAATATTACTGTAGTAAAAGACCCGGCACGTATTTGGAATTTAGTGAGTGATGAATACTGGCATTCAATTGTGGAGTTAAATTCAACAAAAATCCTTTGTTTATATCGAATATTAATATATTATATATTATATAAGTCATTCTATTCTTAGTTCTTAGTGTTTTAACAAGGCTGTGGTATGTAGTAGGTACAGTTAGCAAAATATGTTAGTAAAATCTTTTTTTCTTTATTTCAGTTTATTTAAATTAATTAGTGGGAAGTTTAAATTAGTAATTTAGTCATTTTTTTCTGTAGTCAGTACTTATGTTTTCTTATAGACTAGTATTTTTTACCACTTAAGTAAGTGTTTAATTTCGGTTATATATGATAAAGTCAAAGCGACTCTGTAACTATGTTTTTTGCTAACTGTAGGTACTAATGTGGTGAAAATAAAGATATATATTAATATATATTTTTTTAAATATAATAACTATTTAAATATATATAATATATGTTAACTAATTAGACTTTATATACATTGTAGTACTGGCTAAAGTTTTAATAATTATAAATACAACTAATATTATGTACGTGTTTAACGATATGTGTAAAAATCTTCGAAACCTAGTACTTATACTGATTAGTATTTGTTTAAAATATATGCACAAGTATTTGGTAATTTTAGTTCAACTGTTTCTTGAGTCTTTTCAATTTGCTGTACATTTGGTTATAAACCCTGGTCATATTACCGTTCTCGTATATGAACCTACAACCCATCAAGTTAGCCTACTTACAGTTCAATTGTGCAAAAATATATATTTAAATTGTAACTCAAAATAAATATAAGAAAATATGACAAATTTGTAAAATGATTAATTTAAATTATTTACGCAGAGTGTACTTGTAGTAAGTGATATTCAAAAAGACCTAACCAAAGTTAATTTATATGGAGAATTGAAGAAGAATAAGAATATAAAAGTTATATTATTTAATTTTTAGGTTTTAAATGCAAAAATGCTAAGAGCAATACTACTTTTTAATATACCCAGTGGAGATACCTTTTAGTTTAGTTGTGAAAGAACTCGTTTGAACAAGTTAATTTAACTTTTAAGTTATTTATTAAGCATGTATGTAGCTTTTTAACACAAAGGTTGATTTTAGTTTAGTCCAATTAACGGTTGATGGATATCATGTGTAGTATTGGAGGTGGGGTGTTCATAAGGATGATTGATTTATTTATGTAAAGTTTTAAGCAATAATAAAAAAATAAATTCTTATTATACTTGTTTTTTTAAAGTGTTTTATTTTGTTTTGATTCATCCAAGCGTTTTTTATTTTGCTCTTTAAAATACAATAACATGTTCAATTAGATTCAAATCCCTCAAAGTAACAAGTCTCTACATAAATACTACTATACTACTACTTAGTAAATCACATTTTGACGCGGGACGATTTATGAAATGACATTGTCCTGTTGGGATTTGACTGCATTTAAATTAGTATAAACAAAAATACTCGAAAGCGATAGAAAGGGAAGAGAGCAGTTACATTCATTCATTTTTAGTTAAAGTGCTTTCGACTGTGAAATGACTTGCAAATAAACATTTTCCGACTCCATCCGCAGCCATGTAGCTCTAAATCTTTAAACTGCCTCCACCTTATTTTATATGTGGAAATACGCATCTGGAGTTTTTCTTTGTCTTTATGTCGCTTTTAAATTAAAAAAAATACACACATCTTTATGAGGTTATACTTTTGGCCAAAACTGTTTATATATTATATTATTATTATTCATGTGTGAATCATGTTAATAAATAGCTTTTATTACAAAATATCAGAATCCTCTCAAATTAATTACTGATAGTAACAGTAACTGAACCGAGTCGAAATCAATAAGTTTAAGTGAGGCCGGTGTTCACTGTTCAGTCGACGCCGGCATTCGGCGCGTGCGCACGACTGCTTTTAATATTATATTACACAACTTAAAGAAACAAGCTCTGGAACTGTCAAAACGAAGAACAAGTTAAGGCTGACCTCTAAAACCGCAGCTAGCTATTATTCTACATCACGTACGTATTGTATATTAAGTAATATCATGTGAAATAACAACTTTTATCTATTTTGATAACTTTTGACCTATCGTTTTTTACTAGAACAATTCTTTTTTTTCATTAGATAAATCCTTCGTTAAAAATGGTCAATACACGACATTATTATTAAAAATGTCTTTTCAGTAATAATGTCGTGTTTAGAGTTAGTTTTATTTTGTGTTTTTATTAAAAGTCTCGCGGTAAAACCTGTGGAATCTGCGGCCTTGGTCGATAGAAACATTGAGTGAGTACTACACAGTAATGTCTGTTTGCCCGATCTACTCTATAGAAAAAACATATACAAGCCGTAAAAAATATTTATTTATACGAAATTTCTTTATTATTTTCAGCATGAGTTCCGTAGATTATTCGACTGTAGAAGTCAAAGAAAAGGCTCTATTTACACCACCTTTGGAGGAAGTAGTGAATGGTGAGATTTCCTTACAAAGCTTAGCTCATTCTATAAATATATATATATGCAAGTCTATTTAGTAGGTGTACTAAATATATATGTTTATAATTAAATTAAAGAAAAAACACTTAAAGTTATCATGTGTTTGTGTTAAATGTAATGAATAAGCGCTGATAGTAGCTTTTTTTAAATTATTTATATTATTATACACTTCAGAGGTCACTTTTAAAGACATTAATGCATACAGGTAGGGTAGATATGCATACAGTTATCTGTATTAATAAAAATATTTCAATATTTAGATTTGTTAATGGATAGTTTTGCTCATTGTGGAAAATATAAAAAAATTCAAGAAAATAAATAGATTTTAAATAAAAAATCTTCAGTATAATATAATTTTAATTTTACACAGAGTCGCTGTCGATGTCAAAACAAAAATAAAAAAAAAAGAAACAAAAATAATAACTTATAAACTCATTAAGCAGTAATCAATGTCGTTTTATTTGTACATATATTTTAGTTATTGCAATTTTCTATATTTCAGTCCTCTCGCGAGGTCTGCCGGCTACTTTCAAACATGTGGAAGTGACGGTTGAAGAAAGTCCAGACTTAACGCAGTCACCGTTTAACCTCACAGCTCCTGGTAAGTGTTCCCTGAAGTACCAGCCGGATTTTGTTGTTAAATTCTACATATATGGTATCTTATTACTAATATTTAACTACCCATATGTATGTAAATCTATTCGTATCGTAAGAAATAGTTATAGATATTTTATTTTGCGTTTGCAAAGTTTGAATAAGTTATCAGTCGTCGGAGTTATATGAAAAAAGATTTTCAATCATTTAATATGAATGAGTAAACAGCGTTTGTGTACCTCTAAGTAAATCTTGAAGTCATTATTGATATAACAACTGAACAGTAGTTTGTTATTGTTTACTTTCTGATAATGTGATAAGGTGTTATCAGCACTTGACGTTGTGATTTAAGTGCGCCGAAAAGTTTATTGGTTTTTATGAAAAATTATCCCTTATGACAAAATAGGCAATGATTTCGAGTTTAAGCTTCAAACTCATTTATTTTAATTTTGTTTACACATTTTTTTGTCTAGATATATAAAAGTGTATGTATCATATGTAAATATACTCTTGTTTTTTTAACAGGCCTGACAGGAGACGCTAAGTTGATAGAACTGGGAGGTGTTCCCTACTTAGTGCCGCTCGTGAACAGAGACAAGGTGTATGACCTGGTTCCGTTGCTGCAGCGCTTGGGCAGAGACACCGCCCTGCTGGCGGGCGCCGGCGCCGGGCCGTGGCCGTATATTGGAGTTAATTGTGAGGTATAGTTGCTCATTTGGCTTTCTGGACTCTAATTTTGCACTTTATTGTGTATTTTGTATATAATAGTAAAAGATACTTTTTTCGCTTAGATGAATTTAGACGACATATTTAGTCAGATAAAGTCAAAAGCTAGAACACAACTAAGTCAGTAATGAAAAATCATCCTCGAACTACCAATCAGAGGCACTTAATCGTTATCACCATATAATCTAGTCCGTATTTATTATTCCAGGGTATAGTAAACTTGTTCCTGGACAAAGGTGTCGTATCACAAGGTACACGTATAGTGTCGGTGACACCGGTGGGAGCGCCGAAAGGCAGCAGCGGCTATCTGCAGCAGACGCTACCCAATAATGAAACGCGGACCGCCCTGCTCGGGAACTACTTGATGTCGCAAGGGAAGCCTGGGAAGGTAAGTAATTATTATAAAACAGAAATAAAAACTTTAAATTGTCGAATTAATGTCTAATATGTCGGACATTTTGCTCTAAGCCTAGAAATCTGTCAGTTCATCGTGATATGACTGTCAGTATGTTCAAGCCAAACACCTGATGTAATCTAAGAGCAATAACTTAGATAGTCATATTATTATGGAAATTTGCGTAGAGATACTTTTGTATTTCTTATGGGTGTACACGCCCATAAGAAATACAAAAGTACCCGTATTTAAATTGTATTACTTTTAAGATCAGCCTTATGAATTATTTTTTATTTATTTATTATTTATTTATTACATATCTTCATTGAGATACTTGTGTTGCGTAAAATTTAGGTATCATTTCTAGCATTTAACTTAAGCATGGTTTCTTTGCGATCAGGTTATTAAAATAGTTGCCAAGGAGAGAGTTGGCGAGTCCAATTTCATTACTGCCATCAGAGAGACCCTTAAGAAACACTATGGAGATAAAGTGATTGGTAATTCTTTTTTAATCTATTTCTCCTTTTTATTGTATATTTTCTAATATTATATATATATTTCAACATTGTAGGGTTGGGCGGTGTGTTCCTACTAAAGGAGGGTAAAGTGAAGCACCACGTGATGCCGGACTTCTCGAGCCGCGCGCTCTGCAGCGACAGCGACGTGGACGACTGGCTGCACTTCTTCGAGATGAAGGCGCCCATCGTGCACCTCGGGACGCTGGTCACGGGGGACTTGGTGAGTTACCTTTACTATCTAATAGAACCAGGCTTTACCTCGTAAAAGTCCATCTTAACTAAGAAAAGAATTAAATTGTAGCTACTTCCGCTATGTAGGTACTGCATAGCGGAAGTAGTGCATCGTGACTACTACTGAATGGGGGAAATATCTACTAATTTCTTTCTTAGTTTTTTTTTTTTTTTTTTAGCTTCACGCTTTATCCCGCACAAGGCAGGGTAGGCAGAGGGAACTGCAGGGACCGTGGGAACCTAGTGTTAAGACACTCCGTTGCTCAGTCCCTGCTTTCTCCGTCCCCGCTTTCCGCCGTTTTCGAGGCATTGCGTGTTGAGTGGCGGAACTCAACGCCGCGCTTTGCCTAGTTTACCAGAGCGAAGAAAATGGAAATAGAAAAATCCATCTTCCCCGACTGGGGATCGAACCCAGTAACCGTCGCGTTACAGGCAGACGTTGCGCCTCTGCGCCACGACGGTCTTTCTTAGTTGCCTTAACTAAACATATATTTTGGAATTGTTATAAATGAACATAAACCTTATAGATTTTAAACATATTTTATTTTTAGCTGAGCTTCATAAAATAAATCATTTTTTATGACATTGAACCAGTCTACTTTTTTCATATCTATTTTTTCTATCTTCACGCTTTATCCCACACATAGCAGAACAGGCAGCGGGAACCGTAGGAACCTAGTGATAAAACACTCCGTTCCTCGCTTTCCACCATTCGACGCAACACCGCCCTTTACGATCAAAGCAATGCAAATGGAACTGAAAATGTTTCCCTTCCACCTTCCCCTCATGGGAATCAGACTCTCTACACCACGACAGTGTTGCTATAGTAATCCCTCCCTACACTTGCCCGCATCCGCAGGGTCTGGACCTGCGCGTGCAGCACTTCCACGGGTACAGCGCGCACGGCGACGGCGGACACTACCACTACGACACGACGCCGCCCCTCGCGCACTACGAGGGCTACTTCGCGCTGGCCTCCGCCGTAGTGCGCGTGGACCCGCCCGCGGACTCGCACTCCTTTGGGAGAGACTGACGAGAGACGAGATGTCTACTTTTATACTAACTCTAGGGACTTATACCAGGCTTCGTCTGCTTAAGATAGCTATATTTCATTAGTTTGGAAATTTTCATACTCATGACGTCATATTTTAATTCTTTAGTTATCTCCGATTTGTGTTTTGAAATCAATTCGTCTATTTATAATAGATTGTATATCGAATATGGTTTTTGAATGAAAAATATGTGCATCCATGTATATATGTAAGTTAAATATTTTATGTGCAATATTTTTGTAACAAATATAGAGTTATTGTAAGCGGAATTTTTCTAGGTTATTTCTTTTTTACAAATATTCATATCATAAAAACACATAAATATAATAAGTCGTTTCAATATTATTTCTTTTACTCTATTATCCATTTTGAAATAAAATACAATATTCGAATCTTTTAAATAATGGTCATATTAATTAAAGAGGTAAGTGAATTCCACAATATATTATTTATCTTCACTCGCGATTATTTATTTTTAAATGTTTATTCGGAAACCTAATTGGAGGCCAGAAAAGTAACTATTTAAGTAAGCATATGTTTCTTTCAAGTATTAGCTAAAAGCGTATCAGAATTCATTTGGGAGACAATCAGTGCCTGGGTCTTTATTTTAAGAAAATCGTTGCAATACAAAAAATCTTTGTTATTTGAATTTGCATTCATCAATTTTATTGGGATGATTCATGAATAAATAAAACATAGAATAAGAAACTGCTTCTAGATTGCTTTTTTAGATTACATTAACAATAACGCGAAGTCAGCAATCAATATACACGGACCCAACGAGTACTATATCCAACGATATATGTTGGTGAATATTAACATATTAAAAATGTCTCTTGAGATTTTTTAAGTAATATTGTTTTTTGAAAACGATTTTTAAGTGAAATAGCAATTGATGGCTTTCTAATGCCAAATTTAATTTAGATATGTTCAGTAATTTTAGAAATACTATACTATACTATATGTGTGTATATATATATATATATATATATATATATATATATATATATATATATATATATATATATATATATATATATATATATATATATATATATATATATATATATATTAATTTTAAAAATTTACTTTTAATTACTCTTGGTTGCAATAAAAAACAATGAAACAGGTGAAAATGTATTTATTAAATATTTACACTAAATGAATATACATATAAAAACGTCTCAAAGTGTAACGAGGTGGTCTAACTAGCGTCGCGCCGTACACTAGAAACTCAATTCCTAGATGTTCTACATTCAGCTGCTTATTAACTTAGAAAATGGAGTCTGTGTGACAAAAAACTTATAAAAAACATTTAATTTCTAACGCAGTACTCATTAATAGCATATCCAAAAATACCACCTCCATCGACTAGTCTAAGACCTCTCATCTTTCATATAAAAATAACAATTTCATTTACAAAATGGATTATAGCCTACAATTAATTAAAATACACGATTAAAAATTATTATGCATATTAAAAAAATGAGCAAATATTTTGAAAGATTTCAAGTTTTACATGTAAAAAATTAGCAATTTTGTAAAGTTTCAATGGCGACATGACAACTAAATTTGTATCGAATATAATAATAAATGTACAAGATGCGTAGAATAAGCGCAGTGGAGAACAAACCAGCAGCCTAACAGCTTAGTTAGCTGTATATTGAATATGTATTATAAGAAACTATAACCATTTACCCAAACTAACTTCAGTCACTATTGTATCATGAGAAACTTCACAAATTACTATCCAACATATACAGCTATAATATATATAAATGATTACATTGAACAAATAATTAAACCTGGACGTTTCATTCAATGGTCAATCATTTGGTCATATTAAAGATGGCCAGACTATTTACTGAACGGCTTACTAAGCTACTTGGCTGCAACATACACTTACATAAACTAAATATTTCATTCGAGTATTGTCCTCTACATGATTACATCAGATTTAGAATCTAACATAATAATATAAATAAATACTAAACACTATACATTTAATACTAAAAAATAGATATATTTTTTAAATTACTAATTAGTAAAGTATTAATAAAGAACCCATATTGTCATATGTTTGAGATAAAAAATTAAAACGACCGCGACAACATTTTTAATTTGATTATTGACTTCTTTAAACCATATTTAGTATTTAATTGTAATTAACAAAAATTAGTTAACTAAGTACATAGTAAGGAATGAAATGCTATTTTGGGTTGGAATTTGTGACTGTGTGATAGTGGTGGTTTCAATATAGCTTATAGAGAGGACTGTGCATGCAGTGGTTGAGGGTTCCATTCCTGCTCGTAGGTATGATTATAATGGAATCATTATTATTGATTTTACCGTATAAAAAGGGAAAAAACAAAGCTCAAAAACTTGTAATAATAGAATTATTATTATTACATTGGAAACATCATTCTGCAAACTTATTTATCAAAAGCACAGCCTATTCTTATAACAATTTGCCAGATACAATATGTTGTTATATAGAGATAAAACATCTTCCTTGTTTGTCCAATGACCAAACAGGTTTTAAACCTTTGATGTGATCAAAAACTGACCCTTTTTCGATAACATTCGAATTTTGATATAATAAAGAATTTATAAATAGTGAAATATATACATATAGATCAATGAGATCCGATACAAATGCGAGGAATGACTGAAGTTACGTGTTGATATTTATTACATGCAAAATTAAATGAAATATAAAAAAAGTACCAAAATTATATTTTATGAATATATTTTTAATACATCACATATATGATCACTACACAAGCAACAAATATGTATCATATGAATATTATCAAGGAGGAATATGATTACATTTATGTAATTTCTGATTTTACAACATTTAGCTGGCCACATCTTGCTGCTAAGATTCTGAGGTTGTTCTGTTTCTTAACGACAATTAAACCAGAATGACATAATTCAAACAATATTACCAAAGTACTAATTATAAAGAAAGACATAAATACTGTAGTGTTTCGTGTAATATGAGAAGCGGGCCTACGACCTGAAGAAGCGCACGGCGCGCACCACGTACTGCCGGCAGATGGGGCACTCGGCCAGCTGCTTGGAGCAGGCGGTGCAGGCCGCGATGTGGCCGCACTCCAGCAGCACGCACTCCAGCGGCGCCGCCATGCAGATCTTGCAGCTTTCCTCGAACGGCAGGTTGTCGATCTCTGCAACAAGCGGCCGCATCAGCACGCGCGCACACATACGGGTGGTGGTGGTGGCGGTGGTGGTGGTAATGCTCACCGTCCCTGTACTTGGCGTGGTCGGCCCACAGCGCGCGCGCGCGCTCCAGCAGGTCGGCGCGCTCGAGGCAGCCGCGGAACTCGACGCGGTTGCGCGCCAGCAGCTCCTTGAGCTGCTTCACGCTGAGCCGCTCCAGCTCGGACGCGCGCCGCAGCTGCTGCAGCGACACGCGCGCGTCCGCGTCCCACGCCGCCACCTCCGCCGCCTCCGCCTCCGCCGTGTCTGCTCATTCAAACAAACACAATGACATACTGTTTTCTTGCAGAATGTATATCATGAGATGTTCCAGATCTTAGATGTTTTGTTAACGAAATATGTTCAACTCGTGGGTTTTCTTTGTTAGAGCCATTTTGTTGCTTCTTTTAGCTTGACTGATCTAAAGCAGTTCTAGATCATCTATTTCCAGAGCAGAAACTGTTCAGTACACCTAAAGATGTGTGCGAGCAAACAGACTAAGCCGCGAGTCATATATTAATACAATTTCCACTAACTGGAGCGCGTGGCGGGCGGGGGCGGGGGCGCGGGCGGGGGCGCGGCGTCGGTCGCGGCGGGCTCGTCCTGCAGGCTGCCGGTGTCGTTGGTGTCGGCGGTGGCGCGCGAGGCGCTGCGCAGCTCCAGCTCGGAGGCGGCGCGCTGCGGCGTGCGGGCGGGGCTGCGGCGGCGCTCCGCCGCGCGCATGAGCACCTCCGAGTCTGTGCGGGTGTCATTATTATTAAATAATAACTTTATTTCTCAACATAATGTAAATAACAAAAAGGTAGCTCATAAATTAAGGCACCTATATAGGTATTGTTTACAATTATGTGAGACAGACGCTCAAACTAAGCTCTAGGCTTGCGTTATGGTGAATATACTGTATCAGTTTATACTTAAAAACAACCTAAAATCACATGTTCTATTGTTCCACACTCACCATTGGGTAAAGGGTCTGCTGGTCTCGTGACGAACTCCCAGCCGGTGTCGTCCAGATCCTCGATCTCGAAGCAGTCGGTGGTGTCCACGTGTACACTGTCTCCGTTGCCCTCGCTGCTCTCGCGGCTCTGCGCTAGACCCGCGTCTTCTGTTGCTGACACTCGAACATCGTGTTCTCCACCTGGAAGTAGTTGTATTAACGATATAAAACTGGAAAAACTATCATTCCTTTTTAAATAGACATGTTATTACAGAAATAATTACTTTTTTCTTTCAAACTACAAACAAATCAGTATTCTGGATATATTATTTTTTATTCTTCGATTTTCTTCTTCCTCTTCAACCTACCTGGTGTGGGAGTGAAGCGTCTGTCGGGAATGTTGTTGATGTCTGGCGCGGTTCCATTGGTCGGTGAGTGAGCATGGGATGAGTTAAAACAACTACCTGAAAAAATTACAGATAAAATAAAATGTACAAAGGGTGTAGCAGAAACGTAGCGTCTACCTGTAATGGCGACGGTTTGTGGGTTCGATTCACACTCGAGGATAATGGATTTTTCTATTTCCATTTTCTCTTCTCTGGAAATTAGGTCACTTAACACACAATGCATCGAAAAAGGCGGAAAGCAGGGACGGAGAAAGCAGGGACTAAGCAACGGAGTGTCTAAACACTAGGTTTCTGTGGTTCCTGCAGTTTTCCTCTGCCTACCCGCCATGTGCGGGATAAAGTGTAAAGTAAATATAGTAAAAAAAATTAGCAAGAGTGAACGATTCCTTTTCTTAAGTGAAAACAGTTAGTAAAATTTGGAAATTTAAAAAACATTAAATATAAGTGGCTTACTTCTATTATTTGGCGGGGTAGGATGAGCTGGATTACGTAGATCGAAGGCGGAATTGATAAAATCATTGATATTATTGGTGAATCCTTTGAGTGAACTGAAGGGACTTGCTCCGGCTCGGGGTCCTCGCCGTCGATATGCTGTACTATTTACATGGGAAACACACAATGTGACTAGTTCTTCTTTTTCTAGAATGAAATTATCAATATTAATATTATTAGATACTTCATAGTACCTATTATTAGAATTAACAAATTCAAAGTCTAGTTGAAATTAGTTAATGTTGTTATCAATATTATTGATAACAACATTAACTAGGACCGTCATGGCGCAGAGGCGCAACGTGTGCCTGTAACGCGACGGTTTCTGGGTTCGATCCCCAGTCGGAGAAGATGGATTTTTCTATTTCCATTTTCTTCGCTCTGGCAAACTAGGCAAAGCGCGGCGTTGAGTTCCGCCACTCAACACGCAATGCCTCGAAAAAGGTGGTAAGCGGGAAAAAAAAACATTAACTAATTTCAACTTGACTTTGAATTTGTTAATTGAAGGCTATTATAGCCTTATCAGTTTTAACTACTTCTCTTTGAACTAAATTAATACAATGGACTTTCTAGTTATGATTCATTTAATTTAATCATAATTCCATAATTGATATAAATCAATAATAATTATGATAAAGTTATTGTTTATAATTGATTATTGCTTACAAAGTACTTAAATGTTTTTTTTTATCAGTACACTGTTAGTGAATATTGAATGAGATTTATTTTTTATTCCATTTAAATCAAACAGTAAAACATCTCGTCATCATGTCTAAAGACAGCAAAGTTGTGACTCATGACATTTAATACATTTATTCATAATCCATATTCACCAATATAATTAATAATTTCCCATAACTAGTTTGAATTATTTATAAGAGTATATTTTTTAAATTATGTTTACATTCTACAGGATTTACCTTCTAGATATAAAAAAGCATGTATTATATGAAATATGATATTCTGATATCTAACAGAGTGTAGAGAAGGACCACAAAGAAGGATTTCCTAAGTTTCCAGCAATTATTAAAACAAAATAAATATCTCTTATATAACAAAAATGAGGTCATTATGTTAATACAGTGGATCACTGATAAGTCAACCCCTGACTAATTTGGCACCCCCTGTAATCTGACATGTATTTGAGCAAAAAAAAAACAAAGAAAAATGATCCATTCTTAAATGAAAAGAAACAACTTAGCATTCACTGTGCGGATGCCGGAATCATATAAAAAACAAATGATGAATTTTTCAAACTTCATAATTTGATAAATTTATTAATGATTTTGACTTTCAATTTACTAAAACCTACATACATAAATTATGTATTATTTGTACTTCAAAGTACATATAGCATATTGAATCTTATTGGTGGGTATGTAATTTGTTGGAATAGAAGGTACTCTTTTGTTTCCAAAAAATCCAAACTATAGGGAGTCTTAGTCAGTGCCCTATATTCCAACAAATTCAATAGTCCAACAATTTTTTTTAAGAGTCGACACGTCCACGGGTATGGTTGCCCATGCCCTTTTTTTATTTATTTCTGATAATCTGGTGTTTAAGATTTAGTTGGCCACTTAAACTACTTAATCTACCTGACTAAAAAGAGTGATAATCCCTACTGACAGTTTTTTTTTTCATTTATTTTATATGTAACATATAACCCAGTATAGTCCTACATTGCCTTGTATGTTTATCAAATTATTGGAGGATGCAGGAGTACTGTATAGTTGTATCAACATAAGTTACATAATTTAAGTGATTGAGAATAATGTAATATTTAAGTGATGTCTGATTCAACATTAAATTCAATAACAAGTACATATTTTAATATTGTAACAAATTTGGTTTTATTGGTAAATTTATTCCATTAAATTTAATAAAAAAATTGATTGTGGCATACTACACTTGCCAGATGAGCACATAATACATTTACGAATTTTAAATTAAAAGAAAACAACTAAAATTTAATAGTTGTAATTTATTTCTATTATGCATTGTCATCACTAAATAATAATTATTTTATATTTAATTTTATTACATAAATTAAAAAAATGAAAAGTCATCAATAAACACATTTAATAATATTGATATAAATTAAATAAGCAACACATGCTAATTTTTTGTATAATTTAGTAAAATTGCTTAATCATTCAGACAGTTCTAGAACTTCTTATCAATTTAATAGTAGGTTTTGTTGATTCTATGGAATACATACCAACACAGCCTCTAGTGGAAACGTTTTGGCGTTGTAAGAAACATTGGAGGTCACGAACTTTCAAGTGGGCTATGGTCTGTCTGACCAAGGGCCTCGTCGAGAGGACCCTGCAAGGTGCACACATAGTGCCTCCACCTCGTCTTAGGCAGCCGCTGCAATAATACCTCTCACATTCTGAACAAGCTCGTTTCCTTTTAAACACACTAAATTGAACCGCGCAACTCTCGCACGGCATTTTTAAGCACTGATTTTCTCGTTCTATCATCGGATATTATATTCTATTAGTTTTCACTTTCAAAGTCATTTTCGCAAATGTTATACGTCTCGAATCATTGTTCATTTATTTTTATGTTTTTGGTCGTATTATCTTTTACTTTGTAATTTAATCCATGGCACGTTCTAAAGAGTTATTTCGTATAAAAAAACCAAAACATCACACAAGTCACAACTGCCATCATGAAAAACAACGTTTGTAGGAAGTTCACAGATTAAAAACCATAGATGATAAACTTGTACCACAGATAACATATATTTAATATTAAAAGTCTATGCGTGTATATCAAACATTATGGTTCTTTTAATGCAATGGAGGGTAAAACTAAAGAGTCCTTACTCAGTATTTTAAAAAAATGTTCTCTTTAATTTTTATAATAATCAAGGTGATCCTACAATAGCTGGAATAAGATAAATAGAATAAATTGGAAACATCACAATAATTTGTTAGAGTAGGCAACACTTTTTATTAATACTATATAGTATATAATTTAGTATTATTGTTTTAATCCTAAATTACGTAGTATAATATAGAAAAGAAGAAGAAGAAGTCAACGTTTATTTTATTCTGTTACCGGCAGCAATACGCTTTTCCATATCCATTTAGTATCTCCCATCGCAAGTTAATATACTTCCCATGTATACTACTCTATTCACTTGTAATAACTTTTTATTAACAAAAATTTTGCGCTTCGTTACTACCTACCCACACGCAATCAGGCTTAGTCCTTTACGATATCCTTAAAATGTAGCTGTATCTTTAAAAAACAACAAAAAAATAATTTTAAATTATAATTTTTTATATAAATTTTATAACCTGCCTCAATTATATTACTTTCGATTTAATATCTTTACGTATTTAAATGATTAAAAAGAACTCACTTATTTGAGAGTCGCTGAGGACAGGATTCGAACCTGCGCGGGTAGAACCCATTGGATTTCAAGTCCAACTCCTTAACCACTCGGACATCTCAGCTGTGAGGAGTTAATGAAATATTTAAGACATAATAAGATCTAATATAAAATAAACTTAACACAAAAATATACTGCGATCATGTGACGGAATATTTATATTATTTACTCATAGAAGCCAGTGCGGAGTGGCATGGGGAAATCATTGCTTACTAAATTAAGAAAGAGAAGAAAGTGTTAGTTTATTCCGAATAAAAATATCGTGCGAACTCGAAAAAAATATATTTTAGATAAGTTCCATTTTAATTTTTATTTTATATTTAGTTTGCAAGTTAAAATAAAAAATGGTTGCCTGTAAAGTGGATTTTACGGGCGAAAATTTTACGTGACAACGTCTTTTTCTCGGTAGAATATTTATTGATATGAATAATAATTATAGTATAAATTGCACAAATTTTAACTATAGAAAATATATTTTGTTTACTAAAACATTGTACATGTGTCAAGTGATACGCGCGGCGGACCGATCATAGTTCGGTGACAGTTGACACATCGTTACGTTACCATTTTCATATTTGACTCCGAGCCGCACAACCTAATTTAAGACGTTGTCACGTCAAAAAAGGGATATAACATAAATCGTTATTAATATAAACGGGCTTATGCCATATAATTTGTATAAATTTATATTCAAATATTAGTTTAATTTACTGGTAGTTTAAACACATTATATGCAATTAAATAGAAACGTTGCACATTATTAGACTTAGTCACCATTTTTACAAATGTTAGAAAATGCGTGTATAATGTTTAAGTATGTAATTTAAATATTATTATATTCCATGTTATCTACAAATGGCATATGGACATCGTATTTCACGTTTATTAATAAGGACAACCTGAGTGGAGAGTGGAGAATAAAAAAACTGATCTCTAAACATTAAGAACTCTTTCTCTTTATTTAATACTTACAAACAACTTATATAATTGAAACATCATATTGTTATAAAGATATTAAAATAGTGCAAATCAGAACACTTGTATAAATAATTTTATAAGTCATTATGACTTACTATAATTACTATATTTATTTTACTTTATATAATACAGCTGAGGTGTCCGAGTGGTTAAGGAGTTGGACTTGAAATCCAATGGGTTCTACCCGCGCAGGTTCGAATCCTGTCCTCAGCGATCATATTTTACATTTTTATTAGAATTTTGCTTTCATTTTTAATATAGTATCTAATTACGGTATCTATTGATTCGCTATTGTTTTTAGAAGAATAAGAAACAATAACAGCAGTATTGAATTTTCTTTTGTTTTTATCTAAATACTGTGAGACGAGTCCACAGACCCGTGTAGTCCTAGACTTTGAGCCAGATCTAAAATCATTTATCAAAACTAAAGTTTAAACAGACCCTAGGCAATACACGTATACACGTAGGTATTCTCCAAGGTTTTCTCCATTTCTAGTCTCAACACACAACACAGGTAAGGGTACTAATGGATTTAGAAATACCGATAAAATATAAAATAGTCTCGATATGTGAGTATAAAGTGACAGTGACATAGTGTATTTATTATAAAATTATATAATAATTTTAGTTTTATTCATAAAGTTTTTGTTCTATTAGTTCTAGACCAAGTTCCCTTCCATTATTATACAGCCTTAACTTAATATCCGAGTCCGATGCGATACTCTTGCCACTGACAGCTCCCTCTCAACTAGCCAAGTGGTACCATCCATTTTTTAGTAGCTGGTAAAGCCAGCAGGATACCAACCCAACCAACCACCGTGTTGTCAATATGCTATCCTGTTAACTTCATAGCCGATAAAATGATGTTAGGAGCTTAAATTTTACTTTTTCTAGAAATTTTTACTACTTATGAGCAATTCTGTATTGCGCTTTGTCTTACTATAATGAATCGGAGAAATTAAATGATAATAGTACCATCCATCCCACAAAAGGGAATGGAATTTATGACAACTACGTTCTCATTATGACTCACTTTCATTTCGCTACATTGATTTGGGCAATATATAGAAGTACATTTATTCGAAGAATATACATAACATTTCATATCAATTCATTTGTATTGGGAATTTTAATAAAATGAAATCTTGTTTATCTGAAATGGATAACATTTTGTGGAAAAAACATTTATGCAAAAAACTTTAGTAAAATATTAAATATTTAAATAAAAACATTCGCTGAGGACAGGATTCGAACCTGCGCGGGTAGAACCCATTGGATTTCAAGTCCAACTCCTTAACCACTCGGACACCTCAGCCATACATAACTTATTATAATTTAACTATGTATAACGGATACAAAACTTTTGTATACTTACTTTTAACCGAGAATTTTCTATTAAAACTTTAAAATTACGTTCACGGCAGTATGTACTTATAATAAAAAAAATCAATATTCATCATAAAAATGTCATAATAAACTCCATTTTACTTAATAACAAAGCGGATCCAACAGTTTAATATATAGTAAAATTTAAATACATAAATAATACTAGTAACTAACTTATTTGTTCAAGTGTTATCTCTACATAGCAAATATGCACTTATTGAAGTAATATTGTCTTTTTGACTGCTGAATTCACTCAAAAAAAGATTGCAAACGAATTTGGTTAAATGAAAAACAAAACAATGTTTAAGATAGCAAAAGCAGTTTAACTAATATTTATTTAATTTTTGAAATACTTCTTTCATAAATTATAGACTTTATGAAAGAAATATGGGGACGGAGAAAGCAGGGACTAAGTAATGGAGTGTTTTAATACTAGGTTCGTATGGTTCCTGCAGTTCCCTCTGCCTACCTTGCAATGTGCGGGATAAAGCGTGAAGCTACAAAAAAAATTAAAGAAATATTTCAAAAGCTGCATAACGTACGTAATGCATTACAAATAAATAAGTATACTTAGGTTTGAAATGGGGAATTTCAATAGTTTTTAAAAAGTGACGTATCGCAATCATAGTAACCGCGTCACGAGACGCTCACTAAGGGAGATGCAATCAAAACTCAATTGCACGTCTCTATGCGCCTCAAAGGAAATTATCTTAATTTTCTTTGCTATTTTGAAGTAATATTTTCTTTTTTTGCATTTAAAACATTATATTAAAAAAAATAATTATTTTTCATAGAATACTACTAAAATCAGAAAAGCTCTAATGATGTAGCACTTACTTTAATAATTATTATGAGTTTTGTTATAAAGTCTATTAACAATCTCTTCAATAAATATAAAAAAACAACATGATTCATTTTAATATGGAGAAGTTATATAATTACACCTTTTTTTAACATAAACCTTTATTTGTCAATCCCGTCACAGCTGAGGTGTCCGAGTGGTTAAGGAGTTGGACTTGAAATCCAATGGGTTCTACCCGCGCAGGTTCGAATCCTGTCCTCAGCGAGAAGTTTTTTTATTATCCTTTATAATTTACTTTGTGAAGTAGTTAAATTTTAGTGCAGTTAATGTATTGAATAATTATTTTAGACAATATAAAAATCTTGTATATTTTATTTGTAATTTTTATATCGTTATTTGCTTTTAATTTTATAAGTTTGAATGTATTTTAGGAAGCAAGAATTTAAAATATTTATTTTTCATTTATTCTGGTGTAGATAATACTAATTAAGTTAGTTATACCTATTACCTAATTTTATATATTAGTTAATTTATATTTACAAGTATATATTTGTTAATGAAATGTTCTTTCTTTTTAAAACTAAAAGTATTTCTTTTCGCATTTTCGTCTACTTGCCAAGTCATGTATGAATATATAATTGAACCGAAAAGGAATCGAATCTGCCACCTATAAGTTATGTTATTAAGACATGTTCCAATAACCGTTATACTAAATAATATTATTATTATGAGGAAAAAATTTGAATTTTCTCGAGCATTTGGTGGGTTGTTGAAGCAAATGTTTCTTTGAAGTGGTGATTCACGCCTCAATCAGTTCCAAGAAGCGGCCGGGATGCTGCTCCTGGGGCAGGGCTATGTGTTCACTTGTAATATATATATATATATATATATATATATATATATATATATATATATATATATATATATATATATATATATATATATATATATATATATATATATATATATATATATATATATATATATATATATATATATATAGAGAGAGAGAGAGAGAGAGAAAGAGAAAGAGAGAGAAAAAGATTGAATTATTTTATATAGACTTTTTAAAAATATTTAAAACTTAGCTACTGACCACGTATTGCCTCGAAAGATGGAATCTGGGGAATAGGCTTAACGCTACACTTAACACTATGTGCCTACGGTTTCCTCTGCTTACAGTTTGATGTGCGTATATAGAGTGAAGGGTATTGGAGAGTTTGGCGTAGTATTTAGTAAAGAAATATTTTTAACTTCACGCTCAAAGAGCAGGAGAGGGAATCGCAGGATCCATTAGAACCTAGTGTTAAAACACTCCGTTCTCGAGTAATAAAAATTATCGCCCACAGTACACATAGATAAAATAGAGCTAAACAGAGTTGTATGTTGTATATATATAGATAAAATAGAGTTGTAACTTTATTTTTGGCTGTTTTTTAATTTATATATATATATATATATATATATATATATATATATATATATATATATATATATATATATATATATATATATATATATATATATATATATATATATATATATATATATATATATATATATATATATATATATATATATATATATATATATATATATATATATATATATATATATATGTGTATATATATTAAATTGCTGTCATCTTTTTAATGTTTTTGACTGATATAAAGATATATTTATATGTCAAGTCGCCAACCCTGCGCAAACTGAATTGCGGGGAGAACAGTTAGCTTAGAACATTTTTATAAAAATATATGTAATATGTATGTATATAAAAGCACCTTACAAAAATTGTTCAGGGTTTTAATAGACGATCTAAGCTTACAAATACACTTTTCGCACAGCGTTTTTTTTGCAAACGCTAACGAAGTGTTTGCAAAGGTGTTTGTTATTTTAAAAAATATTTAAATAATATCTCGTATTTTTTGTTAAAAATTGTACGAAACAAATATAAGGATGTCGTGGCGCAGTGGCATAGCATCTTTTAATAAAACAATAGTTATGACTTGAATATCTCAAAATGAAAAAAGCGGCGTGTTAAAGCCCTCTCGAAAGCTCCATTTTATACTAAATTATAACAGATAGGTATCAATAACTTTATTGTAACAAGTAGGTATACAGTAAATTTTACGATTACTATGCCTGTTATGGGGAAGCCCCTTATAATACTAACAAAGCAATTAAGTAATTTTATGTATACTCAGACAAAAAATTAAATTATTTATTTTATATCTATGATTTGAAATGTATTTTTAAAACAATTATGAAATCCAGAACATTGGAAAATGTCGTTTCCTTTAACAATAATATTCTATCTTTTTCTATTCTTAAGTCATGTCTCTCAGCTATCACATCGTCATGACAACCAGCTTCCTTGTCTTTTGACGTGCGAGGAATCAGGTCCAGGCATGAAAAAGCACTTACTTTCAATACATTTCCCAATGTCAACAACAATCACAGTGCACATACCACTTTAGGAACATATTCGCCACATATTGTAGCCTAAGACTTCGTCGAATGAATCTCATTTAACTTACTTTTTTTCATTTCTGTGGTGTAAGCTTACTCGTGTGCCTATATCCGTTGGAAAGCATATTTTTTTAGCTTTACGCTTTTATCCTGCACATGGCAAGGTAGACAGAGGGAGTAGGATAAGGTAGTGTTAAGACACTCCATTTTACGCTTTCCGCCTATTTCGTAATAAATAATTCGATTAGGTCATGATTCCGTATATTCACGGGTGGAATTCTAAATATTATACTTTAATTAAATTAATACAAATTTTTACTATATTTAAATAATAAAAAGATTTTTTCGACCGATTGTTCTTATTACGCATGTTACATAGCATGTAAGTAGGTAATTCGCTGACTGGCGCGTTGACATTTGACTCTTAGTTCACAAACACCTGTGTCAGCGGTGACCGCATAATTTGAAATAGGCACCAAACATATTGTGCAATATGTGTTTTTAACTGACTTTCAAAAAGGGGAAAGATGCTTTTGTCATCTGGCAATGGATCTTGGTGGTCTTTTTCTCGTATATCAGGAGTTGGTACAGTATTTATTTGATAAAAATAAAATAAAATCAATATATACACATTTAAGCCTGTTTACGTCAATAAGTATTGCTTTCTTCTATACGTAGGCGCTTATTTTTTTATGGCATTTATTCAGTACTAACTGCGATTGCAACCCAATAGAACAATAATACAATGGTAATATTATATTTTTAATTAATTTATTTATATTTATAGATGGCGAGGACTGAAATCCAATAATGGTAATAGGTACCTATTATTAAAATAATGTTTTTGACAACATAGATTATAAAAAAGAACAAAAAACAAGTTAAAACGCATTCAGTATCTCCTACTTTTCAATTTTGAAACTAAACATACTTAAATAACCAAATAAAAAGTAAAAAGTAAAAAATATACTGTTTCAAATTATTTTAAATTGAAGATATAAATAAAAGCAATCAATAATATTATTGATACACTTCGTTAGTGTGTGAACGATTCCTACTAGTGTTTACTTTGAAATACTATTTCTTTTTTCTTTTCTGTGGCTAACATGTCAATATCTTTAATTTTTATATAAAAATGTCATTGGAAAATGTACATCACACTATTGGACATTATGATAATGTTTATATAATTTTAATAAGAGTTTTTTTTATGACTTACTCTCACTACTGAGCTAGATGACGCATAGCTTAGTAACTTGAGCTCTTGGATAAGTTCCGAGAGGCCCTGGATTCGATCCCGTCATCAAAACGTCGTCGTCATCAAACGTCTGGCTATAAACGTGATGATTGTCGATTTAATTCCCTCTCAGGGACTACAGAATATTTATATTTCCTGTCTATAGTAATATGACAAAAACGCACCGTTAAAATCCGCCATTCTACACGCAGCCATTCTCAACGAATTTTCTTAAAGATGATGATTTTTGTTTTAAAGTAGTAAAAAGCGTCATGAGGGCAAGAAACAATGATAAGTCACTATCAAATCTAGAGTGAGTGTCACGTCACTGTATACGTATTCAATGAATATCTCGTAAGTTTTCATTGTTCTGGAGTCTTGACCGATAGTTTACAGTAGTACATGCGTCAGTGCCGCTGGAAATTATTGATACGCTTTGTTCATTAATTATTGTAATATTATTTTTCCTCGTTATAGCGCTGTTAAGTTATGGCTTCTGCCTACTTGTTGGCTGTTCGATTACTAAGTATCATCGTTTCTCGGTATAGTTCGGGGAATTTGGCAGAGGGCGAAGAATGGAGTGACCTATCTCTGGGTTTTCTTTGTTTTAATGCTTAAACCACCTAAGCACATTCTTCTGCACTTACTGTGATACATATTAACTTGGATAAGCTAATATCTACGATTTTATTGAATGAATTTTCAATAAAATCGTAGATATTAGCTTATCTGAATTTTCATCCGAATGTCCTCCGAAGAGATTTCATCTCCACTGAATACATTTTTTTAACTTCTTCTGTAATTCCTACGTTTTGCTGCCTAGTAAGAGCGGCGTTACCAGCACTGCATTGTGCAGATTTCCAGATTTTCTATTTTATTACGGAGAAGAAATTGAAATAAAAATTTTTGTTAAATGCGATTTTGTAAAACATTTCATTAAGCTTTGCTGTTTACAATTGTAACTTATGACAGTTTTAGGGTTCCGTACCTCAACAGAAAAGAAATAATTCTTACAAGATTACTTTGTTGGTCGTCTATCTGTCTGTCAAGACAATTTTCTTCCAAATCACTAAAACTGTCGTGTAATCATAACTTACTACTTCCGTTGACCTACAGTTGTAATGTTTGGCAATAACCTTAGCCATTAATCATTTTTTAGAACCAAACCAAAATCAAAGCGAAAATTTGGAAAATTTAAAACTTTTAGATATATCCCAGAATAAAAAGTTACAATAACCTGTATAGTAATAGAATATACTGTAATTTATGTCATACAAAATTTACGCATAACGTATTACCTACCTACCTATTATTGAGTATGGGGACCGTTATTAGTTGTACTTCATTGATCTACACTTGCGAAATTTGATAGAAAATGAGAACTTACTGTATGTAAATTAAATATGTATATATATATATATATATATATATATATATATATATATATATATATATATATATATATATATATATATATATATATATATATATATATATATATATATATATATATATATATATATATATATATATATATATATATATATATATATATATATATATTATATATATATATATATATATATATATATATATATATATATATATATATATATATATATATATATATATATATATATATATATATATATATATATATATATATTTGTAGTTAATTTAATACAAAGTAAGTAAACACTACAACAAATACAATTTATTTTTGTTCATTAGTCATAGTTTTTCCGCGTAATATCTACCATCAAGTAATTGGAACGCATTTGACCGGTGTATTTTTTTATATTTTAAAACTGTTAATATTTTATTTAATGCTATTCCTTCCTTATCAGTGTTTACTGATATGGATTTCATAGCGTAGTGGGTAATCACCGTAGACCCACGATCCAAGGCACCAGATAATTGTTACAGTTGGTGAGCTTAGGCCAATTTGTGATATTAGTGTGCAATAAAAGTATATAGATTATATGCTGTCGTAAAAAAGATATGTTCGTGTTCCTACAGCGACATGTGAAAATTAAACAGAATTCAATCTGGTAATTCTGATCAATGTAAATATACAACTTATTAACAAGTAGACCGTCGTGCCACTGAGGCACTGCGTCTGCCTGTAAACAATACGGTTTACGGGTTCAATTCCCACTCGGAGAAGACGGATATTTTCATTTTCATTTTTTTCGCCGTAGCAACTAGGCAAGCGCGGCGTTGAGTGCCGCCATTCAACACACAATGCCTCGAAAAGAAGGAACATGGGGACCGAAGGATCTTATCACTAAGTTCACACGGTGCCTGCAGTTCCCTCTGCCTATCCTGCTATGAGCGGGATAAAGCGTGAAATAAAAAAAAATAGTTAAAAAGAAAAATCTCACTATAAATCAATTTCATTTTATGTAATACAAACCATAAAATATTGCAGATTAAAAATATTTCGAGAAATTTTGTTTGCTTTACGTCACTGAAAGCTTTACAGTTTTACTTAACGCCCGATTTTGCTTATAAAATTACGCTTTTCGCCACTTAAAGAGAAAAATATATATGTTTTTATCTTTTATAGCTTCACGGTTTATACTGTTCACGCCAGGAATGCCCTCTGCACTGCAGGAACCATAAGAACCTGGTGTCTTAACACTAGGTTCCTACGGTTGCTTTGTTTACTTCGTTGCTTTGTCCCTGCTTTCTACCTCGACTCGCCTTTTTCGATCTATCTACCCGAGGAGGAATCGAACCCCTTAGTCCTCAAAATCTAATAAAAAATAGAATTATAATAAATATTAACTATTTTTATAACATTGCATAAGCCCAGTACAAGTCGTCAGCGTCAACGACCCGCTGACTCAGCGGCCGCCATCACGCCACCGCGTACCTGCAGACGCTACAATTAATGCAAATTTTTATTTACTCTATTAAATACATGAAATGTTTAAATGAATGATGACATTCAATTTATCTATGTCAAAAGTTGTCGGAAAATAAGTTATATGGTGCAATTTAGTGGAATTTCTTTTATGTGATTTCTCATGGACTATTATATAAGCTGTAAATAGTCACTTCGTTACTATTTTAAGGATTATGATAATATATAAATAGAAATGGCAACGGCTAGGATAATCTTAATTCCTATTTGACGCTATAATTTGAAAATAAATTTGCATAATATTGTAAAATGTATAATAGTCGATAATTATTTTATTATATGAATTTCAATAATAATACCATATCGCATGGCAGAAGTCAGAAGCCAAAGTTGTAAAAAAATAGAGTAGGCAGAGGTAACCGCAGAAACGGTTTTTCCGTTGGCCGCCTACCACCTATCGAGATCGTGTATCCAGTTCCAAGTTACAGTAATGTTAGTGCAGCGAGAAAATTGAAATGAATTCATTCTCCCCTCATGGAAATCAAACCCACAATCGTCGCGTTTGCAGGCGGACATTGTACGACTGCGTCATGATGCACATGGCCTCAAACAAATAGAATTTATTCATTTCTAGCTTACTAAAATTATTGTGATATACTTTTTGTTTAGGTATGTTATAAATTATTTGCAAGTTCGTGACAAATAAGACGATAACATAAGCAAAAATAATAGCACGTGCGTCAAATTAATTGTTAATATAATATCTTGAAATATGCGAAACGTTATAGCTGGTAATGTAACAGGTAACGTAACTGGTAGAACTTTCACCTCTAGGGTAAATGTAGTCAGAGGGAAATGTAGGTAGAAAAAAACCTTATGTAGAGACACTCCGTTTCTCGTTCTCCACATTTCGAAGCATTGCGTGTCCAGTGTCCACTAGCTGCTGCTAAGCCGCAGTTTACTTTAGTGCCAGAGCAATGAAAACAAAAATAATTCAATCTACCCTCTTGAGAAGTGAACTCATAAACAGAGTGTTTCAACCCATATTCTTGCGGTTACCTATGTCCTGCTACATGCAGGATATAGCGTGAATTTATAAAAAGGATTCTAAATACGCAGCTTTACCCTTTGTTCGAAGTCAGGTAGCGAGAGAGGTAGCCAAGTCTGTCATTAAATACCATATGTGCCCTCCGGGAGGTCCTCATGCTTTCTACGTGACTTCAATATAGTACCATCGGCACTGTTATCGAAGATAAACCGAGATCTCCCTCTTTACATTTTTTTAATACCTAATGACCTTTTAATTTTTTTTAATACCTAATGATAATATATTTGAAGACCGTTGTAGCGCAGAGTTTGCCATCCATCAATAATCCATCTTGCCTGTGTAGGTTCGATTTCCACTTTGCTCTAGCAACTAGGCAAAGCGTGGTGTTGAGTTCCACCACCAATAAGCAATGCTTCGAAAAAAGGCGTACAGCAGGGACCCCTCTACCTACCCTGCTATGTGCGGGATAAAGCGTGAAGACATAAAAAAAGATATTATATTATAGCATAAAGGTATACTTAAATGACCGGCACTATCCCAATAATAATCACCAATCGATAAACATATTTATAAGTTGATATTTGCGAGCCGCCCAAGCGTGTCTCAACGGCACTTCACCCATGAAATAACCTTCGCCACCTCGCCATATCTATTTCTATATATAAATATTGTAACGCGAATTTACCTAGATGACTGACTGATTGGTCTACCAGAAGGCACAAGTTTCATAAACTTCTCTGATGTCAAGTCAAACTATTAAAGTATTAATTACTTGCATGGTTTTTCATATTTTTATTTTGTAGATTGCATTGGAAAGTAAATAGAAATTCTCATATTTTTATAACTGTACCTCATATTTTTATATCGTGTACGACAAAACATGTATTTTGTGATATAATACAAGTCAGAGTGCCTATACATTTTTTTATTTTCTTTTTTACATAAAGCAGGGAAGGTAAAGAAGGAAGGCTTAGAGTCATGAAAAACTTTTATTACACATTACTTTAATACATAAGTTTTTATTACATATATATTTGTTAACTTTTCCTCACAAATTGATAGCAGGCCTATTACAGGGCTATATGTACTTGAATTCAATCTTATATAAATGATTTTGTCAGAGAGGTCGTTAACATAATCTTTCACATGGCTTTTTTGTTTCGGGGATCGGGGATTTCCCTTTAGGTTAAAAAAACAAAGTGAGATGTTCTGTTATTCACCACCAGTTAGCGTACAATGTCTTTGCCAGAGAACCTTAACCCTCCTTAAATTGGTTCCTATCTCGCCTGATATGAACACGTGAAGATAGTTGTAGTAAGTAGCAGTTATCTGCTTCACGCTTTATACACACATAATAGCGTACGCAAAAAAACCGCAGGAACCTTGGAAACCTAGTGCTAAGACACTTCATTTTCTGCTTTTCGCCTTTTGAGGCATTTTGTGTAGTGTGGTGGAACTCGCCTAGATGCCAGAGCGAAAAAAATGGAAATAAAAAAATCCACGCTCTCCGAGTGGGAATGGAACCTACAAATCGTCGCGTTAATATGAAAAATATTAAGTTATTATAAAACATATTTATTTTAGGCGAGGGAGAGTTCATCCAGCCGTTTCTCCCTTCGTCAACTGATTCGAGCGTGAAATGAACCCCTGAAACGTTTAGAGGCAACTTGACCGTCAAAGTTATTACCTGATGGAATTTGTAAGCTCTAGGCTATGTACGTGGCTTTAGATATGAATATATGCTATTAGTGTGTGAAATATTATAATGACACCATCATAGTAGGTAGTGTCTGACTTCAACTTTTACTCGGGTTGTGAGTTCGATATTTACTACTTGGTGCTTTTTTACACTTTTTTTATTTCCTATAGATTTTATACAATTTTTTTACATTCATGACGCCATAAATTCATATGAAGGCCAGAACTTTTAATACCAATATTTAAGTACCTATTAGTCATATACATTTATATATAGTCAATAGGTCAATAATACATGTGGATATATATATTATGAAACTGTGAATTAGTTGACACACACACACATATATATATATATATATATATATATATATATATATATATATATATATATATATATATATATATATATATATATATATATATATATATATATATATATATATATATATATATATATATATATATATATATATATATATATATATACATATATATATATACATACATACATACTTTAATTGGGGTCAGTGCCGGATTCAAACTCTCACGGTAGCACGCATGGAGCTAAAACGTTCTTGGGTTACATTAAACTTATATCTTAATTATTTAAAAAAAGTCACAGACAATAATAACTTAGTAGATGTCTTCCATAAATAACTGAGCACCGAATAATTTACAACTTGACATTGTTGCGAGCTCTGACGTAGTGAGAACGGGTTTGTGTCCAAATTTCACTCAAATGAATGTTCAGATTCAACGTAAGTAATAAAGACATTCTACGACCTACTAAGACAATGTGCGTCATCGGAGTCTGCCATCAAACCAATAATGAAAAGTACTGAGAAATATATATTTAGGGTATTTAACTGAATAGCCTATATTTCTAAAGACAATTTATAAAAAAAGTAAAGTATAAAAATATCCCCGTTGCAGGGATTCGAACCTGCTTCTAATCCATGCAAGATAATTATTTAATTTACACAAGTATTTGAGGATGGTAACGTTGTCAATAATTACAGCATAAAAGTTACATAATCTAATGTGTTTTTGTGAATATATAAACGGGACCTTTGGCTTGTTGCGAACTTATTTTACGACGAATTCGTTAATCGTCTATTGGACTTTCATAATATTGACCGAGACACAAATAAGATTATTACTCATAGAATAGCATAATACCATCGTAGCACTTTTAATATGCCTAGAACCCGCTTAATACAGTCACATACAATGAGACACCCCGCATAATACGCCACTTCACACACGTCCTTGCGCTAATATGTCTCCAAACATATTTTCATATATTTCTTAACGTGTTCTAATTTAAAGAAATGGAAAATCCTAATAGGAATGTTATGGATCTTCTACGTTTTGCTATTCTTGACACTCTAACGGCCTGGAAAAAGATTAAACCTAAAATAAACTAAATTGTTTTAAGAAACCATTTTTCAGAAATAACAATGGTGGAAATAACAAATAAATTATAGTGCAAAAATAACCTGTGACATTGCACAAGTTTCCTGAATGTTTCATTAAGTACTTAAAACTTTGCTAAAAAAATTGTTAAAAGATCTCGGCCTGTCTAGAACTATTAATAATACATTTCTAGAACACACGTCGTAGGCGGCACTTGTGGAATTATTTAGAATTTGGTTAGGTGTTGGAAGGAGCTCGGACGATGGAGGCCCAAGAGCTACTTGTAGCTCCTCTTTCTATAACGCGATGGGCCTGGCACCGGCCGAATGCTAAGGAAGTTGGTGAAACATATCAAAAAACAGAGTTGATTTTAAAGCGAATTGCTTCAATATTTACTTTTTTATGTAAATTTTTTGCTCTACTTAATATTTTGGACAAAATATACTTTCTATAACAATTCATTACATTTTTTTTGATACTATAAATCTACGACATAAGTGTAATATACATAATTATATAACTTTTTTTCTTGATTCACTCAGTCCATTAGTAAAGACCGAATGAATATCCGTCGATTTATGTGTTTTTTGTATCCATAGATAACATATATAAAGATGTAAAAACACATTATGTACAGATTGTTAATTAAATGAAGAAGTTTTCTTATTTTTTTTCTAATTAAATAAATAAAAGAAATAATTTAATAATTATTTGATTGTAGAATTTTAATAAAATATAGATATCTTATCTGTCCGCCTACTAGGTGTTGTGGAAGCTAACCAAGCCCCAGCATATATCGTTACGTTCCGCGTAAGTGATACAGATGACATCTCCGACCGCACAGCATCCTGTTACAAAACACACGGGCTCATCTGCCATACCTCTAACGTAAATATGTATATAGATAGACAATTGTTATTTACTTATTTCAGGATATTATTAAAAAAAAACATAAAATAAAAAGTAAAAAAAAGTAAAAAAAAGAAACACATGTTGAATTTAAATTAAAGCAGATTCGAATCGTGTTAATTTTGATGCACTAAGAAAGATTGCATTTTTGGATATTTCACTAAATCAATAACTCTTTCCAAGTAAA
The DNA here is from genome assembly GCA_037178615.1 of Dione vanillae. Taxonomy (NCBI): domain Eukaryota; kingdom Metazoa; phylum Arthropoda; class Insecta; order Lepidoptera; family Nymphalidae; genus Dione; species Dione vanillae. Next base: position 3,542,380 of record JAZFAU010000099.1, read on the forward strand.
AGCCATGAGAATACGATTAACTTACATCCGATTTCTATAGCTAGGTATCAAATTTTTTTAAGTAAGTGTAATACTTAGTTATTACTCATAATTAGGACTTATACATAACATAAATTATATTTATACATTACCCCTTACCTGGACGATAAAAATAGACACAGTCGTTAAGGATAATATCACATCTGGTCCCCACGTCCAGTCTTCATTAGCTGCAGTGATTGCTCTCAGTGTCGCTATAAACTTTTCTAATCAATTAATTAGTATCATAACTCATATGGTGCCGTCGGGACGTTTAAGAACAAGTTTGATGGTTGTTTACTACAAAAATCACACACACATATACACACTCATATAAACTCACACATATATATATATATATATATATATATATATATATATATATATATATATATATATATATATATATATATATATATATATATATATATATATATATATATATATATATATATATAAACTACCTTATTCATTCGGATAGGGAAACGTATACGAATGTCACAGGAATAGAATTGAAATTCTTTTTGAAATTTAATGCATAATAATAATAGGTTTTCCTTTTACAAAGTAGTCTTTTTACTTTACAACAACAGATCGCACGAGTACATTGTCGGACGCAGTCAGCGCGGTCCAACTATCGCATTGGTTATTTTTTCAATTTATTTCAGCCTACTTTTAAAAAGCTGACCTCACTCTGTTTGTTTCTAAAAAAACTTCTCGACCTTATTTGGTACATTCCTCCAAATAGAAAGAAGGCACAGATTCCTTTGAGAAGATACTTTTTTGAATGTGAAATGTGAAATTCATGAGGCAAATTTGTATAAGTTTTTGTTTTGTTTCCTGTAAAAACTCTGTGGAAATGTTGTAGAAACATCTGAGTTAATTTTAATTAATACTAATGTTAAAGGTTTTTATACCACTTGTTGGTTTAGTGGTTATTAGTTCTAATGAAATCTGGAAGTCTTTAGCTTGCTGGTTGTCGAGGCTTCCTTCTCTAAAAATTTTTGGCATGAATTTCTTTTAATTTAGAACTTCCAACGTGATTACGCACTTTTAGTTTAAAATAAGTTGTTTTTTATTTTTTTTTGTAGCTTCACGCTTTATCCCGCTCATAGCAGGGTAGGCAATTTCAATAAAAAATATGTTTTCTTAAAAAACTGCCAGGTATTTTAGCCTCGTTAAGCATCATTGGCATCTATAACTCTTCTTAGAAATCGATTAATAAAATAAATATTAATCAAGGAAAATGTGTTATGTGATAAGCAAAAAGTACTCCACACGAGTAAGTAATATGTAGTATGGAAAAAATGTCATTTATATTTTTATAAGTAGATTATGGATTACAAATTATCCTGTTTCCCAGCTGTATGGTTAGGTAGATAAGAGATAGGTGGGTAGGTAGACGAGATAAGAGATAGGCGGGTAGGTAGATGGGTAGGTGGGGTAAAAGACATTTCGTTGTTCATCTTAGAATCCGAGGTTATTCGAACACGATGGCACGATGTATTACTATAAGATTTTATAAAAGCATTAACTATATGAAAATCAAGACAAAATAGTTTTTATTTTTACTTTCAATAATGTTATTTGGAACATGTACCGCACTTAATTAATTCGGGTCGAAGAAACAGTTATTCAGGCATATTTCATATTAAAAGTACATTGTACAAATATTTTTTATGTAATCTGTATGCATAAAATGTATAGTTAATACATACGTACTCATATAATATTATATATTAACTATCCGAATATTGAATTAACGATAAAAAATATTTTAACATATATATATATATATATATATATATATATATATATATATATATATATATATATATATATATATATATATATATATATATATATATATATATATATATATATATATATATATATATATATATATATATATATATATATATATATATATATATATATATATATATATATATATATATATATATATATATATATATATATATATATATATATATATATATATATATAATATATATATATATATATATATATATATATATATATATATATATATATATATATATATATATATATATATATATATATATATATATATATATATATATATATATATATATATATATATATATATATATATAGTTAGTTTAATTAGAAATTAGGTAAGTGTCGATGACCTGGTGATGATCGCAAATCACCGCAGAATGCAGGTCGCTGCCGGCTGCATGGAAGGCCGTTAACGCGCGCGCAGTGGAGTCGGCTACGTCCACAGTACTGTGCACTGTACTCTGTACAGCCACTCGCGCCCCGACTCCCGACGCGATCGCACGCGATGTCAACACCTTAAAGCCGTACATATATATAAAAATATATTATATAGTAACACGCGAATAAGCCACACGTGCCAGCCATACGCTATACGCCACACGCCACGGGCCACGGTCAAGCCACAGTGCGAAGTCATAACGTGCTATTTTGCCAAATTTTCATTCGAGTTCCTTAAGGTAAGTTTTGTAAAATTTTTGTAATTTACCTACATCGCTAGGTTATTATTGAGGTTTTGGATGTATTATTATATTATGTGTAATCGTTATGATGGAATTCATTGATTTAGGTAGCTTTTACGAAAAAGTTTGGTAATTATTAAACCTTAAGGCGACAGGTGAATATAATTTTCCATTTCATATATGTCATATACATATATACGATTTTGTATGTTTTTTAATAGTACAGACTAGTAAAATTTACATTTAATCATGAATGAAACAGACTGCCGGCATTGTTGTCATAGTGGACTCATCGCCGCCGTGTCCGATGACAGGATCGCGTTTTCTGCAAATCGATGAAAGTTTCACTAGAATTTTCTTTTTGGAAAAATTTCACTAAAATTGCTATATATAAATATTATATATCTTAAGGACGAACTCTTATTTGTGATATCTCTTTAACCACTTATTAAAGTACTCAAATTGATATTGAAATATGCACATACAAATATAGGTATGTGTATATTACATATAATTATGTTAAAGATGCGTTTATCATTATAATGTATATATATATATATATATATATATATATATATATATATATATATATATATATATATATATAATATATATATATATATATAAATATATATATATATATATATATATATATATATATATATATATATATATATATATATATATATATATATATATATATATATATATATATATATAATATATATATATATATATATATATATATATATATATATATATATATATATATATATATATATATATATATATATATATATATATATATATATATATATATATATATATATATATGTATGTATGTATATGTAAATTTGTTTTACATCCACTCTATCTATTCTTCAAGATATTGAACATCGTAGACACATCGTGACACTGCGCCGGCGCATCGAAACGAATTCTAATAAGTGACGTAATGATCTTTGACCGCTAGAGTCAAAAATGATGTTATATTGATTGACTTTAAAGTATTTGCATTGTTTTTTATGTTACTTATTTAATTACCCGTTTCTTTTCAAAATTACAATTTCATCTAGAATAAACATTAGTTTGTCATAAAAAGGAAAAGATAAAGACGTCGCCTATTAATCTACAGTACTTTTTTGATTGATTTTATTTCTAATGTCGACGGAATCCAGAGTCTTAATTGTTCTCGTGTACAGTCAGTCAGTCATGTAGATAATAATTTCATTAAATTTTAAATATACACTAAGCCAATTATTCTTATATAAGAAAAATAAGATGTAATAAAACTATATACGACGCCATATTGGCGAAGATATATATATATATATATATATATATATATATATATATATATATATATATATATATATATATATATATATATATATATATATATATGTATATATGTATATATATATATATATATATATATATATATATATATATATATATATATATATATATATATATATATATATATATATATATATATATATATATATATATATATATATATATATATATATATATATATATATATATATATATATATATATATATATATATTGCCCTGTTCTTGTATTATGTACTTTCATAATACATTTTTTATTTCGTAAAAAAAGAAGAAGAAGAAGAAAAAATTAAAGCAATTCTTTTAGTGCTACCGAGAGAAGACCAACAGTGGTGTGCAGACTATTTTAATTTATTTAAAAGCTCCCATAGTTAACTAAATCCATTCAATCCAGCAATATGTAAAGGCGATTTTAAGACTTTCAAGCTTATTCATATAATTTAAAATAAAATAAGGAAATAATAAGCGTATCTTCTGTACTTTAGAATTGAAGTCACAATCTGAGACATCAAAGTGGTGAGTTAAGTAGTCAATTAACTAAGTAACTGTTGTGACAAAATTTTCAACATACATTTTACATATTAATATTATGCAAAACAAAACTACAGCTCATTGAGTCATCATCATTACGTTAAAATTTTGAATAGTTTCTTGTACGATTTCTTTGGATTTAGTTTTTTAGTAAGTATTAAGACTTAGACAAAATAGTTGTCTGTGATATGCCACTTCTGGTTTTATAATTCGACGGAAGAAATCATCACAAGGATATATAGAAATATTATTTTATTTTTTTTCTCCCCGCTTTTGTTTCGGAAAGAATGGTTTAAGAGGACCGTCGTGGCGCAGAGGCGCAACGTCTGCCTGTAACGCGACGGTTACTGGGTTCGATCCCCAGTCGGAGAAGATGGATTTTTCTATTTCCATTTTCTTCGCTCTGGCATCTAAGGCAAAGCGCGGCGTTGAGTTCCGCCACTCAACACGCAATGCCTCGAAAACGGCGGAAAGTGGGGACGGAGTAAGCAGGGACTAAGTAACGGAGTGTCTTAACACTAGGTTCATATGGTTCCTGCAGTTCCCTCTGCCTACCCTGCCATGTGCGGGATAAAGCGTGAAGCTAAAAAAAAAAAAAAAAAAAAAAAAAAAAAAAAAAAACAAAAAAAAAAACAAATGTTTAATTCTTTTTTTGACATCTTTTAATTTCCTCTTTTTAATCTTTGAGAGATTAAGTTGGTACTGTTTTAACGATCTCGGAAAGGGGGATTTACTTTGCTTGGTTAGATTTGCTTGAAAAATATTTGTGCGTCCTTTTTCGAGATTGACAAAAACAGATTTCTAACTTAACCATACCATACTAAAAAGTGTTAAGCTAATTAAACGAAGCGCACGTGCGCGTGGAATCTACAAGTATATATAATTATTAACTGGCATATACAATCATTATTTGAAATTGAATCTTTCATGTTTGTAGACTGACTGAATACGACATAGGCTATAAATTTACAAAAATTGTAAATAATTATTACGGACCTTTGTGCGTATAGGCAGAGGGAACTGCAGGAACAATAGGTACCTACCTAGTATTAAGACACTCCGTTGCTTATTCCCTGTTTTCCGCCTTTTTCGAGCGCTTAGCCTAGTTTTCAGAGTGAAGAAAATGTAAATAGAAAAATGCATCTTCTCTGATTAAGAATCGAACCCCGCAACTGTCACGTTTACACGCAGATGCTACACCTCTGCGCCACGACGCTACTCAAATGTTAAGAAATCAATGTTCAAAATAATAAATCAAATCTAATACATGTTTTTGCATATATAATACTTATTAAAATATCGCTCTTTAAGCTGATTCCGTACAAATTGTTCCTTGTAAAACCAGAAGAATACGAGAATCTTCTTAAGATTGAAACCAAACATCAGATCCAGAATCCAGAGCAAGTAACAAGCAAGTGGTCTATTAATTTCCTAGAATAACTCGCCTGTTGGCAGTTGGACATTACGTAGTGTGCGATGTCTATATATAGAAAGAAGCACCAGCCCCCTAGACCCTGTGACGTCCAACACCAAGTAAGGAAGGATGCAACCATTATTGTATGGTAATAGCATTTATAAATATGCATCACAAATCCACTCTGTCATGACACAATTGAGGTAATGATCGGTGGTCGCGGATTGGATTCCAGATCGGATTTTCCATTCCATATACTGAAAAGTGTATTTTATATATATAATGTCACTATAAAATGTGGACGATGAAACGTTTTTACACTTTTAAGACTGAAAATAATAAAATGTAAGCAAAATTTTCAGTTTATCGGTCCGCATAACTTTTTTTAGCTTTATAGCTGTATACACTAAATAGTGTAAATCAGAGAGGACATAGTGTTATGCCACTCCGTTCTCCAATTTCCGTCTTTTCGAGGCATTGGAATTTCTGAAATTCTACTGAAATTCTTGTTGCCAATATGAAGAAAACGAAAATAGTTCATTCTCCCTAATTGGGAATCGAACTCTTGTAACTGTCACAGGCAAGGTAGCGCAACCGCCAGGAATAATCACAGATAGTTAGGTTTCCTCCGCTGTCCACTTTGTGAGGATTTCCTAATTAATTCCACTCCATATTTGCATGTCCTGTATGAGTCAGTCAGTCAGTCAGTGTTTGTTTAAGATTTAATCTTTAGTATTATTGTAATACTTCAAGGTGTTATACATAAAACAAGTGTATTTAAAATTTACAACAATTTTGGTTCCTTATTGTGTAAATCTTGTTTTGGAATAATTACAGCAATATATGTGAGTATCATATTTTATGACACGAAACTTTTTAAAATTAAGTTTTGTTAAAATTTTAACATTTTCAGTAACCGTCTTAACTATGATTTTGAGTTGTTGCTGAAGTGTTGCCTCACTCACATTAGGGATATCTAGGAAAAGCACAAACAAATCTGGGACATAATGGAATGCTCTTGCCAGTGAAATTATTGGCAAGAATAAAAAATACATGAAATAAAATAAATTTAAAAATCTTAAATTAGTAATATTCAAAAAAGGCTTAATAGGAAAATTTATAAAAATCCCTTTAAAGTTCGACTTTGTAACATAAATAAGTGACAAAACTTCTTATATGCAGTCGTATAGCTTAATAGGTTTCTTGTAGTTGGATGACATCCAGGGACGCGGGTTCTAGTCTCGCTAAGTTCAAATATAAATACATTGTCTATAAATTATGTAAAAACTTATTAAAATGTGTAATTGAAACAAATATCTCGATTGCTTTGTTTGCTTTGTAAATTCAATTCAGATTTAGATTTAAGTACAACTAATATTATGCTTCATATGTATTTTTCAATTAAGTCGTTGAATTAAAATAAGATATTCTTAGCTTTTATGATATAAAACTCATTAGAAATATACGTTCTTAGTATTTTAGTATAAATGATGTTTGCTATTATTGTCCTTATTGATTCCAATAACGTTATATAAGATAAATAATGTTGGAAATATATATATATATATATATATATATATATATATATATATATATATATATATATATATATATATATATATATATATATATATATATATATATATATATATATATATATATATATATATATATATATATATATATATATATATATATATATATATATATATATATATATATATATATATATATATATATATATATATATATATATATATATATATATATATATATATATATATATATATATATATATTAGTGATGTAACGAATATTCGCATTCGTATTCGCATTCGCAAAAATTCTGCGAATGTCAGAAAAGAAAATTTGACGACGATAATACGTTATAAAAATTTAAATCAGTTTACTTTTTGTTATTTAGTTCAAAAAACAGTTACTTAACCTCGTAAACACATTATTATTAGTCTTCATCATATCTCATAAAATTTTTTTAATGCAATCTAAACAAACAGAAAACAATTCTCTCTCCTTTCTAAAAAAGTTTTTCATAATCTAATGCTTAGGTTTTTATTGTTATAATCCAAAGTGCTGTCTTGCTTACCGTAAACAACTGGCTCCAAATTTACAAGAATTACTGAATATTCGCATTCGCATTCGCATTCGCGAATGTCGGTAGCAAATATTCGCATTCACATTCGCATTCGTGAATGTTAAGAAAATGACATTCGTTACATCACTAATATATATACGTGGAGGCATAGCATCTGCAAACTCCACAGTTTGTAGTTTTGATTATGACTCAGTGAGAATGCATTATTTTGTTTCCGTTTTCTTCGCTAAGTTACCACGCTTCCTCTGGTTCCTTCTGCCTATCCTGCTATACGTGACAATTTAAACATACATATTGTACATGTCTTCATGTTAATTTTCAGATAAAACTGTAGTCTGACATTTAATAAAGTTTTGTGAAATTGTCACATATACTTAAAAGTCAAAACACATACATATATTTCAAAAATATTCCATTTTTAGTCGGTTAAGTGAATTAATTTTTTCTCTTTATTAGAATAATCAAACAGAAGCTAGCTATTTTTCAAACACTTTTCCTTGAACGTAAATCGAACCTACTACTCTGGTGTACCGCCAGACTTTTTGCTTGACTTGTCTGCGGTACGAGGACGTCTCGACGTCCGTCCAGCTTATATAATTAAAGCATATTTTGACGGGTCTCGAGGTGCACTCGCGGAATATCAAGCTGCTTGCGTAAGGTAATTGCTTGCGCGCACTTTGAATGGCGAGCGATGTCTGTGTAGGCCGAGAGCTGGTGGCTCAGTGTAGACCATCGATTGACATTTAATTGCTACGTTGATTTTGAATATTTTAATCACGACATTTATAAAGTATTGGTATATATATTAAGTATAATAGTATTGTACGGAGATAATGTAAGATTCTTTGATAATATATATATGTGTCTACAGCCAGCAATACACGTAATGAAAAAAAATATTTTTTTATATATTTTACTAGTAATACTTACTGTTATTAATGAACACTTTCAATTATATTGCGTCTTAGGAAAAGAAATGTATAAATAATAGTATTTCCACTGTATATAACTAATGACAAGCGGCCGTCTCTTGCACTATACGATGCACGACAGCGTTGCGGATGTCGCAAGCGGCGCTTGTCTACTGCCGGCGGAATTGGAATTAGACTACACTACCTGTACCCTGGTACCAAATACCTTACGCCTAGTGTCCAGTGACAGGTTGCCATAGCAACATCAATATATATATATATATACATATATATATATATATATATATATATATATATATATATATATATATATATATATATATATATATATATATATATATATATATATATATATATATATATATATATATATATATATATATATATATATATATATATATATATATATATATATATATATATATATATATATATATATATATATATATATATATATATATATATATATTTATATATATATATATATATATATATATATATATATATATATATATATATATATATATATATATATATATATATATATATATATATATATATATATATATATATATATATATATATATATATATATATACATATATATATATATATATATATATATATATATATATATATATATATATATATATATATATATATATATATATATATATATATATATATATATATATATAATATATATATATATATATATATATATATATATATATATATGTAAGACCTAGTCCTTCATCATTTAATTCTCAATAATTTTCCATTGAGCTGTCGAACTATTAAACAATTTTAATCACCATATTAAGTATTAAAATAACTTTTATAATAAATTATATATATATATATATATATATATATATATATATATATATTTATATATATATATATATATATATATATATATATATATATATATATATATATATATATATATATATATATATATATATATATATATATATATATATATATATATATATATATATATATATATATATATATATATATATATATATATATATATATATATATATATATATATATATATATATATATATATATATATATATATATATATATATATATATATATATATATATATATATATATATATATATATATATATATATATATATATATATATATATATATATATGTAAGACCTAGTCCTTCATCATTTAATTCTCAATAATTTTCCATTGAGCTGTCGAACTATTAAACAATTTTAATCACCATATTAAGTATTAAAATAACTTTTATAATAAATTATATATATGCACATTTAAATGTTGCATCGGTCGTTGACTCGCCATTGCCAAATTATATATACACGTCTTAACAGAAGTTCTGTTACGTTGTTATAAAAGCAAAGGGAACACATCTTATGCAGATGACTATCATAGCCAGTATCTACCGTGGCTTAATTGGAGAATTCCAATCCTAATGTAGATATAGTATATGTTGTAAAGTAAAAAATATATATTATATTATTATATGAAAAGAAAATAACTATGTCAACTATAATAATAATGATATTTGTATTGAAATTCTATTAATAATATCTTTTTCATCGCATTCCAATTCGCTTCGTTTGCTGTATTAAAAAAATCTTATTGAACGACACCAATGCATATTTTTTTATTATTACGACAGAGTGTTTTGTCACTTAAATGCTATATAGGAAACAAAACTTTTACATATAAAAGTTTAAAAAAAAATCACAATAAATATCAGTATACATATATACTGATATTTATTGTGATTTTTTTTGTTGTTATTGTTATATCTTAAAAGATAAACAAAAGATACGTAATGATACTAACGATTCATTCCATTTTCCAATTTAAAGATATTCAAGTCATATCTCAGGTCAGGTGTCAGGATATTGAGACTTCAGGGCAAGTTCATACGTTCACCTGGATTTCAATTTTTAAGATTCTCCTTCAGATGCTTCTGTATTATATTGCTGTTATGATTCTTTATTATATTATGTATGGAAATATGCAGTGGTTATACTTACAATCGCTGCATATTTCCATACATTGTATCTATTTAATACTGAAAACATTAGTGAAAGTGTTCTAGCCGCGTTACACAACATCTGATGGCCGGCGCTCTGCACTCGCATTTGGCAACGCGACAATTACATTACTATCTCACCGCGACGAGATCTGACGATACCCTTGTTCCAGCTTCATTTTGTTTAAGAAACAGTCAAATTTTTACTCAAAATGTGTATTGGCAAATAATTCTTACATTTTTCTGCATTTTTTTCGCAATTTTTTGTAAATATAGATAATGGAATTCTTTTTCCACTTCTCGGACTCAAAATTACGTTAAAAAGTAAATAAAAATCACTGATATATGTCTATCAAAAACTTCAATTCCGCTGCGACATATTGGTATATTCCGTAGACAGATAAGAAACACTTTACACGTCAGTATATTATACGCAGGATTGTGACGATCAGCTGATTACCCACCACGCGTATTAATGACCATGTCTAAATATAGATATTTTTAACCAATTAATTTTAGCTTCTCTTCATCATAGTAATAGAAATCAGATTCGAATAACAAGCTGCTGTCAAACCGTGAAGCTCTCCACTTTCCTTGGACGCATGATATGAATAAGCAATCCCGGTTTTGTATGCGCGTGCGCATGACAGACGCACATGCGTTAATACAAATACAGTGTTAAAAGACATACATAAATAATTAGAGAAGTTACATTTTGTGGGCTCAGCTACGTCTTTACACTATGTTCATAACTCTTATGCAAAATTGAAGGTTTAGTTTTAGATTTAGGCGTTTTTAACCCTATTAAGAGTAAAGTATTTCCAAAATTGGGTATTTTTGAATTTCTTTACTTCATAATGAAGACGTTCTTAGTCACCAAACCAAAGTATATATATATAAAGGGAAATATTTAAAGGGAAAATACAATATTTGTGTTTGTGGTTTAATAGATGAGTGTGAAAACGAGATATTCTGTGGTCTTAATATTCTTTTGGTAAGTAACAATACATTTGTTACGTTGAATAATATGATTCTATAATGGAAAATTGTCAATAGGTTTTTATAATGGGAATCACTACATGGTATGAAACAATATCGCTTCCTGCTGTCTATTTCCCTGTGTATATTATATCTTTTAAAATTTTGCAGTGGATTTTGATGCAATTTTATTAATAAATAGGATGACTCATTAGAGGTAGTTTTATATGTATAAACTCGCACAATATATTACACGAACACTGTTATTTAAACTGTTTCCAATATCTATATAATAATATTAAGTGGCAAACCCAAGTTACACGAACACCAGTGGCTCAAAAAGACCAAGCTCGAACCGGGTAATTACCACGCTCTCACAGAATACCGTCGTGAAACAGTAGCATATTAATGTTAGTATTTTTGTCTTGTGTAATGACAAAAAGGCTGTGAACGTTGTATATAAAGATAGCAGTATATTTGTCTAAGCTAGTAGTTTAGCGAAGCCGGAGTGGGTGGCCGCTAGTTAATATATGTACGATATGATATGGTGTACGTAAATGAAAATTTAGCATAATTTATGAACTTTGGAACGTTCAATATTGTAAGAAATAAAATGGCGTTTTAGTAAAAAATGTTAAGCCTGAAGTGATCAGAATTTTGTTAGTGATAATATTTTAAAATCACTGTGCATTAGAGTCAAAATCAATAAATAGTATCACTCTATCTCCCGGATATAACAGAAAACCTAGTGTTAACTACTGGAACTAGAGGGAACCTAATATTTAGAACTAGGTTCCCTCTGTTTTATATTTTGTGCCCCAAGCATTGGTAACTTGCACGTTGAGTGGCGTAACTCAACGCCGCGCTGACGTATTAGTTATTTAGTAAAGAAAATACAAATACTATTTTAAGTATTGGTCGGTTTCATTAGAAATTAGAACCTACAACTAAGTTAGCTTATTATTTACGAATATAAACAACGATATATTAAAATAACATATAAGATAAAGACATGATGTGACGCAGATCAAGAAAACTAAATAAAGAAAACTTGTAGCGATCATTCGAGACAGGCGACCTTAAGGCCGGCCCTGGCTCGCGACCGCCGTCGGTCAATGGACATTATAGGTTTTTGTAAATGTTAAACTCAATTATAGAAAGCCCTTTAAGAACTGCTTTGTTGTGACTCAGTGCAACTGTGAACATACGTGCGGTTGTAGTGTATACAATTCAGTTGATTGATCGAATGAACACATACATATATATGTAGTTCTTTAGAATCTTTCACTCTCACCAAGTAGACGTAGAAGTATAAAACGTATGCAAATAAAATATGTAAAACTCACACATATATATGTAAGTTTTATTTATTTTATTCGCATAAAAATTTACTATATTTTTTATTTCTTCTAGACATCGCTCAGTCAGTCACGTCATATTTATTATACAAGCTAACATAAGAGGGAAATGATGCCTTATAACATAATATAAGTGTTTATATTTTATTAGTCATAGCGAGGTCTGTACTGAGTACACTGTGCAGACCGCCACGAGCCACTGTCAAGGCTTTATGCTTTTGCTTTATATAGAGTATTGGTACGTCTACGTACGTAGTGAGAGCTTGAAAGCTCTTCTCATTATATATTATTTGTTGAATCGTTTTCATTGCGGACACTTAGGTGAGTATTGGACATAGAATTTTACTTTTGGTACCGTTTTAAAGATCGAGATAAGACGGATTAGTGGAAAATATAGCTAAATTTCTATTTTAACAGTTCAATTGACACTTGACATTAACACGAGCTTTTTGTCAGTCTCAAAAATTCTAGCTTTTAACAAAAAAAAACCCATTACTAACTTTTCCATCTTTCCTTTCTACAAAAGGGCAATATACAAAATGAAATATATACCATGTTACATTTTGCATTTCACATCTCTGGCTACTGGTGTCATCCATACATATTGGTCTCACCATAAAATTGCTTAATATATTAAGTGTACACTGTACGAATTACAGAGAAATAAAAAAAATCTAAGATTTTTCGAACCTACTACCCCATTTCCACAAACGCTATCTCTACAGTAGATAAATGACAAGGAAGCTTACCGGCATGCGCACGCGCATCTGCACCGGTCGGCCTTAAGCGCGACCGTGAAAGATTATAGCTAAGTTTAAGCAAGCTCGCCGCCGCCGCGTCCGCCGTCCGTCAACGATCACAGCATATATATTTTAATATTACATATTATCTATATATGTATGTCAAAAAATATATAAAGCTGTACCTTATAAGAAATATGTCAATAATTTGATGCTGTTTAAGTTTATTGCAATTGACATGTGTCCGAAACAGTAGTTTGAGATCAACTTACAGCTAAATGTGATTTTTCGATACGTAGTTTATTTGAGTTTGTTAAGAAGGTACTATATATGTATGTTAAACTATAGTAGTCAAAGCATACAAAGCCTTAAATAAAGCTATTATTCTTATAATAAGTTATTTTCTTCTTTTATACATTTGGTAATGCGCGGACAATGGTCCTTCAAGACGAAGGACATAGTTGAAATTCTTATCGATTACTTAACGCTGTCTTATATAAGATTTACAAGTTACCTAACTGTTAAATGACCCCTCCGCTGATGTTAGTTACAGAAGGACACAAATGACCTTTCTGGTATTATATAAATTATTATAAAAAATGTAAGGATTTACATTGTGACAGTAAATTAATGATTATTTTCACCTTATTATATATACAGGATATAACCTGTAGCTATATACATACATACCACTTTTAAGTTACTTCTGCGGTTCCCTCTGCCTACCCTGCTATGAGCGTGATACCACGTAAAGCTTTGTGTCAGTACATTTAAATTTGTTCCACTGTCAGGTATATTCTTGTACATCTGAGAAATTCATAAGAACTTAGGTGTTTCCCATACCGAAAGCTGGGTAAAGAACGTGGACGAAAAATTGATTTATTACCAAGGTTTATTTAGCTTCATGATTTAAAAATTACAGTTATGTAATAGAGTGGGCAGAGAAAACGCAGAGTTGGGACACTTTTTCTCTTCAGTCCAATTACAATTACACTCTCTCTTTCTCTCTTTCACATATGACACTATATTATGACTCAATTACCCGACAAAGTAAAAACAAATATATACTAAAAAGCCCTAATATTCTTAAAAGTAGCACTTTTAAGAAACCATACCATACCACGCTGTACAGAAAGTACCGTACCGTCCCGTCAGTGCGGTCGAGATGTTTGTACAAACCCTTAGGATTATTATGTGCACAGTTCGCTTGACGTCCGTTAGACCGTCGCCGGCTGACGTGAGTCACGGCCGTGAGTCAGCGCGACACCGTTGCTGAACGTAGTCTCCTAGCAATGTTTGTAATCTTTAGTTATATTGACCCGTGATCGATGAATCGACAGGTAATGTGGCTTTACTTGGATAGTTAGTGGAAAATAAGATATTTAGGCGTCTTACGAATCTAGGAGGGTGTCGGAATCTGACGAGAGTTACTCATTCTGGATAACGGAAATTTAATTGTATTTACAATATTGCATATATATATACATATATATATATATATATATATATATATATATATATATATATATATATATATATATATATATATATATATATATATATATATATATATATATATATATATATATATATATATATATATATATATATATATATATATATATATATATATATATATATATATATATATATATATATATATATATATATTATATATATATATATATATATATATATATATATATATATATATATATATATATATATATATATATATATATATATATATATATATATATATATATATATATATATATATATATATATATATATATATATATATATATATATATATATATATATATATATATATATATATATATATATATATATATATATATATATATATATATATATATATATATATATATATATATATATATATATATATATATATATATATATATATATATATATATATATATATATATATATATATATATATATATATATATATATATATATATATATATATATATATATATATATATATATATATATATATATATATATATATATATATATATATATATATATATATATATATATATATATATATATATATATATATATATATATATATATATATATATATATATATATATATATATATATATATATATATATATATATATATATATATATATATATATATACACACACACACACACACACACGTGAGCTTCCTCGACGCGAGCGGCGGAGCGCAGAGACCTTCTGTCTGTAACCAATCGATTGTCAAAACAAATGACCATTACCTGTAACCCCATTTTAAGTACTCTAATGACTCATAGGAAACAATACTACTGTGTTAAAAATGGCTTATGTATTGAAAAACTATTTTGATCATTTTGGGTTTAAGCTTTTGTTTTCCCACTCCCTATAAAATTGCATCCGGAGTTAAAAAATTATAAGTCTTTCTTTGTTCCTTCAAGCTTTTAACATATACATATACATTATCAAAAGTTAAAATCTACCAAGAATGCGGAAAATGAGATGTTAAATAAAAGAATTAATATGTATACTTCATAATACGGTTAAGATGTTTTTTGTTTTATTGTAAATTGTATAGTTTTTATGGAAGGATGCGGCGTCACAGCGTCTGACTTAGCGTAAAATGAGTCATTTCGTTTTCTCACATTAGTAGCAAGACAAAGTGGCTTTATGCTTGCGCTTTTTGTATGCAAGTAATGCAATTTAAACCTTAAGTAACGTAAAAAGTCAAAATTCTTTTATATTAAAATGCAGTGTGAATAAAAAATCAAGACAATAGCTAAATTAAGATTATTCAGGTTAGAACTTTTTTATCTACAAAAAATTTAGATTAGCGTTGTAGTTATAGTTTTTAAAGCGTTAGAAAGTATTTGAGACTTGTTTTGTAGTTATAAAAAAAGTACCGTACTACTGTTGTCTGTCTTGTAAGTAGGCTGCGTAGGTAAGCTTTATAGAGCTTTTTAAAAACTAATTTAGTACGCAGAGTCGACCTGAATGCCTAGATACTGTTTCTAGTTCAAGGTGATGGGGACGGCATGTAACTGATTCGCTTTGGAGATTTTTAATATATGTTTTCGTTTCTTATTTCGATTTTTGTGTGTGAGTGTGTGAGTGCGTCTGTAGCACTATATGTACCTGTGTACATATATATATAAATAAGCGGGGACGGAGAAAAGCAGGGACTAAGCAACGTAGTGTCTTAACACTAGGTTCCCACGGTCCCTGCAGTTCCCTCTGCCTACCCTGCCATGTGCGGGATAAAGCGTGAAGCTATATATATATATATATATATATATATATATATATATATATATATATATATATATATATATATATATATAGATATATATATATATATATATATATATATATATATATATATATATATATATATATATATATATATATATATATATATATATATATATATATATATATATATATATATATATATTTTACTTGAGCACTGAAGCCGCGCCTGGCTTTGCACTGGCGCTCGCTGACCTACATTCAGATCTAATCACGTCGAAATGAACACGTAATGTGATGAGATGCCTTCAATTACTTATCGACTCTTTACTCTTATTTGTTTTATGTCACGTTTTTATTTATAAAAGAAAGTTTTTCTTTTATATTTGTTAAAAAAACTAGGCTTTTGTTCCTTTGAATTGTCCTTTTAAAGAGTATTATTTCTTTTGATGTACTATATCTCTGATTAATGAAAAGTGCATATATAAATTAAACCGATGCATAAGTGGGTTCAAATCTGAATCTATGTGAAAAGTAAAAAGTGGAATTTCAGAAACCATGTATTATTAAAAATACTTTGTAGGATCTCATAAACGATTACATTACAAATTATTAATATAGCTTTCTATATATATATAAAATAAAATATATATATATATATATATATATATATATATATATATATATATATATATATATATATATATATATATATATATATATATATATATATATATATATATATATATATATATATATATATATATATATATATATATATATATATATATATATATATATATATATATATATATATATATATATAGCAATGTTTACTTTGTGTTTCATCTTATTCTCAGGTAAATTCTACTGCAAAGTAAACATTACTACAAAGTAAACATTGCTATATATATATATATATATATATATATATATATATATATATATATTATATATATATATATATATATATATATATATATATATATATATATATATATATATATATATATATATATATATATATATATATATATATATATAGCAATGTTTACTTTGTGTTTCATCTTATTCTCAGGTAAATTCTACTGAATAAAATATATGAAATCTAAAGATAATCTCTAAATAAAATAAACGTGTACGCTAGACTACACGTAGAACAAAACGTAACACGTTGCGTGTACAACATAATGGCATGCGTGTAGTGACGTCACAGTGACTCCGAACTCCAATAATTCTCCATTAATTTTTAACAAAATACCTTTTTTTATGTCACAACAGACCTCAATAATGTAATTAATATCCTGTTTACTTCCAAATCTGGTTACAAGTTAAAATATATTAGATATTTCTAAGTATCTATATAACAAAAAAGATACCACGTAACATTTGTGCGTAAATTTAATTTTGTACATTCTGTACAATACATTTGTATTTGCCATTGCCCTTCCATCAAATGGTAAGAGGGTTTACATTACGCTAATCCGAATCTCTCCAACTTGAGTTGTTTTTCTTTTTTGTAGCTTTACGCTTTATACCGTATATAGTTTTGGTTGGCAGAGGGAACTGCAGGAACCATATGAACCTAGTGTTAAGATACTCCGGTGCTAAGTCCCTGCTTTCTCCGTCCCTGCTTTCCGCCTTTTCCAAGGCATTGCGTATTGAGTGGCGGAACTCAACGCCGCGCTTTGCCAACTTGATATAATTTCGTATGAGACGTATTATTATGTAAACCATTCGTTCTTTAAACATTATGGATGAATTTATTCCATAAAAAACGAGCTATACTAAATAAATATATTTCTATATATTTACAGATAACTTTTTACATGAATGAATCCCGTTATTTTATTACTATGACACGTAGATATACATATAACATACATATATAATATATCAACATACGGTCGTACCGTTGCCGCGTCGTGCTGGCTTCACGTGAAAGTGTCACGCTTGCTCACTCTGACCTTGTACAGTGAACTAATTGTCGAAATCATATGTGATACAGATTTAAATTCAAATTTTACAAGCTTTTTTTTATTTTTAGTTATTTTTGTCTAGGTCTATGACATCGTTGGCATCGTGTAGTATCACAAGTACGCTCGTTAGCTAACCATCAGAAACTAAATACCCGCAAAACAAATAACCAGTAATTGCAAAATTTTACATAACAAAGTAGATACGTACGGTCACAGCTCTCCGTCCAGGGTATAATCTGTACGTTTTCATTACATGTAATTACGTGTACTTACATGTACACGTAGACTCGTATGTGGTACATTAATACTGCCATAGTACACATGGCCTTGTTTGAACGGCAACTATTTACATATAGTATTGTTAATTCGTTTCGGTTTATGCTAATTAAGTTATAAGACAATAACAAATGCTCATACTGTATGAATATATCATTTAAATTTAATAATTTTAAATAAACACTGTGCAAATTGCGTAAAATTGTCGATTTATAAAATCTAATATTGAATTACCGCTCTAGTCCATTCAGTCTGTGGCATATTCATCGATTTTATTACCTTTTAAGTACAATATTTTTACAATATTTTAAAATTTCATTATTTATTAATTTAATTCTACAGATTATTAGGACTTCATACAAAAATTATACTTATAGTGCTACACTTAAAAAAAATTTAGTAGTTATGACATTTCCGTTGCCTCTCTAAGTGTGCGCAAATAAAACGCTCCCACAAATAATATATATCATCAAGTCGTATGAGGTGAGTCCGTAACGGAAATTCTATTTGTTTGCGGACTTCTCAGATCGGTCTCCTCACCCAATGTTTCATTTTAATGAGTGTCATTTACTAGAGTACCCTTTTTAGCTGATAAGTAATGTCTCTTATATGCCCTTTTATTTAAAATATATAAATATATATATTTAACAATTATGTTTTATATATATATATATATATATATATATATATATATATATATATATATATATATATATATATATATATATATATATATATATATATATATATATATATATATATATATATATATATATATATATATATATATATATATATATATATATATATATATATATTACGATAGTCGTTCTTTCAATCGTTCGTTGTTCAAGTAGACCGTTATAATAAAAATATTTTAAAAAAATAACATTCCCTCTCACCAAAAAATTGTTTTTTATAATAATACCCAGATAGGGTATCGGAAATATGTACAAATCTCCCTACAGAGATAGTAACAACGAAATAAGCTGTAGAAAGCATATAAGAATCTTGACCGCATAGCTTAGTGGTCAGAGCGCTTCCATTGCTTGTAAGAGGCGCAAGTTCATATCCCGTTCCGTTCAAATATTTATATATTTTCTCTAATTATGATTAATTCCGTTGAAGAATTTTATTTTAAAAGTCTGCGAAGTAATTAAAATTGAGAAGTGTTTAAAATGGCACGTGGCAGCGCATCACATATAAAGATTTGTGTAGATTCTAACACAACCTTTGCGAGGCAGCCAATTAGCACGCTTCAAAGTGTCACAGATTACTCTAGCTAGAGTAGTTTCAATGACACTCGACGCCTGCAGTTCTAGAGTTGCTAAATGAAATCACCTTCGACCCTGATTATTATGATATAGAGGTGAATTCGGAAATTTAAATATTAATGACTTTGTTTTAATGTACCTTGAGCTACTTAAACATTGATGTTGATACAGGTTCAATTTCCGCTTGTTAAATAATTTATGTATGTTTTGATAAGGGTGAAGGTAATATATTATTCGTTTAGCAAAAACGTGAGATTAGCATTGTTATTATTTAATTATTTATTCACTTCCGACTCTATATATTAATTTCATTAAAATATAAGTATAGATTCGAACCCGCTCTCTACAAGCAATATCTAAGTCTCACTGGTCGTAAATATATGTATAAAACATTTACATACTAATAAACCTACATTCCACGTCAAAAGTTCCCATTGAACAGCATCCAAGTAGCACTGTTCCTCTGTAACGATTCTTGTAGGACAAAGGATTGAGAGCTGAGAGCTGCATTATACTTGTGTGGTCTACGACTATATATGACTATGTATAGTCTACATACTGGCTTCAAGACTATAGGGACTTTTAGTCTAAATATTTGATGATTTATATGGAGGTATGTTATTTTGTACATTGAAAAGAAGGTATGATTTCGTGGTTTGAATTGCAATTGCATTTTCTTCTTTAGTATAAAATAGTTTTAAGTATCCAGTTAACTGAAAGTGCCAAATTTATTATATACTATTATTAAATATACTATTTATTTAAATTATTTTGCCTTTATTATAGTTATTATTAGTTATTTAAATATAATTACATAACACACATTATAACTGTCCAAAATCAGGATGGGGGCATTCCAAGGGATGGTAAAGATGTGCCATAGTAAAAAAACGTGACTCCGCGTCATTCTTATAGTTGCTCCCGATACTTGAACACTGGTTAACTAGATTAATCAATCATTGAACTACTTTGAAAGAAGTTACTTAATGCATTTGGAGAAAAAAAATGTGTAATTAACTTTAAATGAGCATGAAAAATTAAATCAGTTCCATAGTGTAAAAATTTAATGTTTTAATTATGTCTACAATATCTATGCTAAGTTTTGTCTACACCTGTTTCAATAAACAGCAATATATATATATATATATATATATATATATATATATATATATATATATATATATATATATATATATATATATATATATATATATATATATATATATATATATATATATATATATATATATATATATATATATATATATATATATATATATATATATATATATATATATATATATATATATATATATATATATATTATATATATATATATATATATATATATATATATATATATATATATATATATATATATATATATATATATATAGAATAGAATATCCTTTATTGTACACCGATGTGACACATACAAATTAAACTTACAAAAGTCATTAATGTACAAGAGGCGGCCTTATCGCTAAGCCAGCGATCTCTTCCAGGCAACCTTTGGTAGAGGAAAGAATTAGCTTGGTAGGGGTGTACAAAAGCAATAAATAAAATAAATACAATACATAAATATCTTACTTATACACAAATAAATAAATAAAAATAATATACATACATAAATATACATGAGGAGAAAAAAAAAAAATAAATAATAATTATGATGCAATGAAATGCTCTTTTATTATTTTCTTAAAGGATATAAAAGATTGTGCCTGTTTCGCTTCTAACGGAAGAGAGTTCCACAGTCGAATAGCTTGGACAGTAAAAGAGTTCGTATAGAAGGATGAGGAATGGGAAGGGATTTTCAGCAGTAAGCTCTCTTCAGAACGGATATATATATATATATATATATATATATATATATATATATATATATATATATATATTATATATATATATATATATATATATATATATATATATATATATATATATATATATATATATATATATATATATATATATATATATATATATATATATATATATATATATATATATATATATATATATATATATATATATATATATATATATATATATATATATATATAAAACAAGAGTCGCTTGTAATGTAAAACGTGTAACCAACGGAACTCAGTAACATGTATATACAAATCTTTAGGATATATTGAGATGTATGTAGATGTAATGTTCGGTTTGATAAAAAAAAGCTTTTTAAAGAAAATGAATCTGTGCTTCCGATAAAGCTTACTGCCTTAAAGGCAATGATGTGTGGAAATAACAATAGTATTATTTGTCATAATATATGTATATATAATGTATATACATCCCATATATGGTTGACGTGTTTGAGATGTTCCCTCACTGAATCATTCGAGTGAACAACGAAAGCGATCTCTTGTTAAGAGACAATGACGCCACACGCCTCATTGTTAGGTTTTTTGACGAAACTTCCTTTCATAGTCCTAAGAGGTGATACTGAAAATTTGTAAAAATATAAACTCAGCCGGATTGGAACCCCCACTTTAGTATTCTCCTTACTTACGCTATGTGTCCTTACATGTTTATAATTCGAATTTTTTATACAGAAGTCACTATTTTTATTTCTCATTTGTATCGCAACTCAAAAGGAAGTGTCGGTTATTTGGCGAGAGATCATGTTATTTATTCTATTGCTATTTTTCTAAACATTTGGGCTCAATTATTAAAATACAGAAATTTCTTTTCAATTCAATAGAAATCTCTTGAAGGTAACCAAGGATATCTTCTGTAAAAATAATATATATAATGAAAACAATTAATATATATTTTTTTATATACACCCATATGTTGCGGAAAATCGGAAAGCGGGGACGGAGAAACCAGAGACTAAGCAACGGCGTGTCTTAACACTAGGTTCTTATGGTTCCTGCAGTTCCCTCTGCCTAGGAAATTATGTACAGTAATGTGATAAAAGACAGTTCAGTGATAAGATACTATATTCATTACCCTCTCTGTTTATTTTAAGATATTATCAATAGTGCGGAACTCAACGCCGTGCCTCAAAATCGATTGCAATATCAATACTACGTACTTAATACATTTTATGTAATGGGGAAAACCTATACGTAATTTTGGTTACTTACAAATTCCATTTTCGTGCCACTGAAGGTCGCAGGCCATGATATATCGCATATGGCCTGATTGTGCGTCTTTGCTGTCTTAGAAATAATTTATTTGTTTACTATGTAATAACATTCGGCCGTTATGGAACACTGGGACAGCTATTGACTAGATAGTAGCCGGTTTGAACCCATTTGAGGGATTGATTTAATTTAGTTAACTTATACTCTTCACTCTGATAGA
Source organism: Dione vanillae (assembly GCA_037178615.1). Lineage (NCBI taxonomy): Eukaryota > Metazoa > Arthropoda > Insecta > Lepidoptera > Nymphalidae > Dione > Dione vanillae. The sequence continues at coordinate 3,566,475 of JAZFAU010000099.1, forward strand.
TAAAGCGTGTACTTCCACTTCTAAACACGTAATATCTCATAATATATTACCCAAGCTTAACTTTCGAGAAAAAGCGTGGAGCTGTTTATTACTAATATCGATATATATATATATATATATATATATATATATATATATATATATATATATATATATATATATATATATATATATATATATATATATATATATATATATATATATATATATATATATATATATATATATATATATATATATATATATATATATATATATATATATATATATATATATATATATATATATATATATATATTTTTTTTTAATATCGCTTCTTTACTAATTTTTTTTTAGCTAGCAAGACGTAGAACTATAGTAGATCTCGCTCTACATATATGTGTATCTTCCTGAAAGTACCCACTAATATCCTCCAGATATTACTCTTGAAAGTTGACATAGCGTGTCATCAATCAATTGATAGTTATAAACAATAGTACGTGTGACCATCGTGAATCATTCCTCGCCAATGAGTCGGCGGAACGTGACCACAATTAATGTAACTAGCACTTGTCACCGGCCTTCCATGTCTTAGAGGATTACATTTTTTTCAACTTTGAAGTAAAATAAAAAAATCCACTTATAATTTCGGGGAATCCCCGCACAGCGCCCCTGTACGTTCCTAAGGTCAACATTCAGGTCTCTTCGCATTCTTTTTATTTTATCTTTTTTTATCCATAAAAAGCGGTAAAGCTATAATCTTTTCACATTTCAAATCGACAAGGTGCTAGTCGTCATGTGACGTCATAGGTACTGGCGCCATATTTTTTTATTATTTGTTTTACGACAACAATACGCTACGTACTAATTTTCGAATGGCAATATTTCTTTTATGATATCTTTAAAATTATTGGGATCTTCTGCCCATTTATGGAAAAAATGTAATTCTATAATATCTTCTTATATAACCTATATATTATGTAAAATGACGTATATCCCAATTTGGTAAACCTAGAGCAGACCTATATATCTATTTTACAAAGAAGTTCTTCGTAGAGGGTTACTTATAAAAGTATTATAGAAAATCAGACTGGATTAAAATTTTGCATGAAATATAATTCGTTACAACGATTTATTATTAGCTTTACTCTATCACGGCGACATCAGTGTTAAAATACTCCTTCCTCCGTATACCGCACCAGTCCAAGACATTGGGTATCTAGTGATGGAACTCAACGCCGCGCTTTGTCAACCATAGAGGGATTATTAAAATAAACTTAAATACAAACGAAAGGTCGTAGGTTCCAATCTCAATAGACGTCATATTACGTTACGGCTTAGGTTTAATTTGACATTTAAAGTCCTATTTTTTACTTAGTTAAGTAAAATGTTGAATTTTTTGTGATTGTACGCAACTTTTTAATCCAAACAGGTGTCTAATGAACAAACTCCGTAAGCGGAGCCACGGAAAGTCAGTATCAAATGAAAATGTATACTTTCTTATTATATCTGGAATTGAACCCAAAATTATAGATAAGTTATAAAATTACATTCTATAATACATTCAACGTATACTTAAGATAAAGAGATTATACTAAAATAAATTATTTTTTTTATAAGATCACAATCTGCTTATAAAGGAGGTAAACTATTTGAGTGGTCATTATACAAATGAGTCAGTCATAATGATGTTCATTAAAATTCTAATGTACTTATTTAAGAAACGTTTCAACACATATTTAGAGACAAAAAATACGGGAGTTTAGTTTTTTATTCAATTTTAAACTATTTAATTAAAAAAAAAACACAAGTTAAAAATTGGTTAAAGAAATCTACTTTGTAGCACTTCCCAATTGTAAGACAATGATGTAATGCAATTTAAAATAATATATAGATTAGATTGTATATTCCCTTGTATGGTATTATCTATGTATATATATGACGCATCTGAAAATACAGCTGAGTAGACGGAGAGAAGAGAAACTCGTCAATAATCCTAGTTTCTCTTCTCTCCGTCTTCATTCTCCACTTTTGTGGCTTGCGAAGCTTAACGTCGTAGAAACTAAAGTTAACAGTATATTTTTAATATTTTGTAGATACAAGGGAATGTATAAAGGCAACGAAACTAATAAAATGAATCGTAATTTAAAATAAAAACTACTTTAGTAATTAGTCTCGTAGCAATTGTGTATTACGGTATCATGCTGCACATTGTTTGTATGGCTCCCACAGTTGACAGCTTCCGGTACGTAGTATAAACATTTTGGTCTTGTAGTCAGATCTTGAAAATATCTGTACTATAAAAAATATAATGAATTAATTAAATAATTTTTATATAGTATAAGATGGTAAACGAGCACAAGGACCACCTGATGTTAGATACCCTCGCCCAAAGACATCCAATACCTGAGAAGATGTGGATGCGTTGCCAACTAAATACCCAGACCCCCTCTTTATGGGCTTCCAGAACTCTCACTCACCTAACGAAACGCTGCAGTATTAATTGCTGCTGTTATACGACGGTACTCTGTGAGAGCGAAGTAATTACCGGTTCGAGTCTGGCCCTTTTTAGCTACTATTGTTGGTGTAGCTTGGCTAGACTTACTTAGAGATCTTAATTTTGATAGTGAATTTATAACTGTTTTTGTTTTTTTAAACATTCTTGACAATTTTTGGTACTAAATTCATTTTACTCAATATTAATTCTATAATAAGATCGATTTACTTTACGCTATGAGCTGGCATTTCTATAAAAAACAAAGTCGTTTTTAGTCTAGAATTTTGTGTTTGATTTTTTTTTAAATGCACTATAAAGAGTAATATAGAATTTATTTTACTCTTTTTTATTTTCTTCTTTTGTAATATATTTTAGAACTTAGTAACTTGTTGTATTATTAAACTGTAACTTTAAGAGAAAAAATCTTAATGGTTCATACTCACGCGTCCTCAACACGTGTATAACGCACGTTTACAATTTTATTAATATAATAAGATGTATGTAAGATGTATGTAGATGTGTATATTGATTATATGTCGCGATGTCGCGAACAAATTGTAAGATCATATATTGTTTTGATCTGTTTTTTATCTTAAATTATATATATGTATGTGTATATATATATATATATATATTTATATATATATATATATATATATATATATATATATATATATATATATATATATATATATATATATATATATATATATATATATATATATATATATATATATATATATATATATATATATATATATATATATATATATATATATATATATATATATATATATATATATATTACATTCACACGTTGTTTGTGTCTGTTTAAATTCACACGTTATTCACGTAATTTCTCCAGTTTCTTTATCATGTTCCAGTAGAACGAAGAAACACCTTTTATAGACTCTTTACGAGGTTTTCATATATAGTAAATTATTTCAATTATTTTTAATTTTTTGTAAGATCAGGAGCACGGAATTGTTTTTTATAATTATATTTGTGTGGCAAAAAATAAAAGGCTTTTCGAGGCATTGTGTGCTGAGTGACGGAACTCAACGCCGCGCTTTGCCTAGTTTCCAGAGCGAAGAAAGAAAATAGAAAGATCCATCTTCTTCGATTGGGAATCGAACCCTCAAACCGGCGCGTTTACAGGCAGACGCATACGCCTCTGCGCCACGACGGCCCTCAAATTTTATATTTTAATGTATAAATTTAAATTACAAAACATACATTAGTAAATCGTTTAACAAAAAATGTGCAACAACTTAAGATTTATTTTGAATTTATAAAATCTATTTGTCTTCATCTATATTTCAAGAATATTTTTTTACAGTACTAAATTTAAACATTTAATTAATATGTTAAATTATATATACCTACATATATGTACATGGTCATTATTTTTATTATAATACAAAATTATAATTCAATATGAACTTACCTATATAATATACAAATATAAACATATATAATATACAACACAAAATATATCAATTGGATTACATATATTAAAAATATATTGATATTTTTCATATGAAAGTACATGACTAAATAAAGTTAAATATTAATAAAAATATTTACAATAATAAAAAAATAAAAGAAAATAAATAAAAAGACATCTCGCTGAGGACAGGATTCGAACCTGCGCGGGTAGAACCCATTGGATTTCAAGTCCAACTCCTTAACCACTCGGACACCTCAGCTGTGACGGCTGTGTCGAAATACTATACCAGTATCTATTGTACTTTAACCGCATACGTCATATGCTTAGATATGTGTTATCTTTACATATCGTGTAACATAATATAAAATTAATGTTTCTGTAATAAATTTATTGATGTCATTATGATAGTGGGTTCAAATTCGATTTGTGTATATGCTTACTTTTTAATTTGATATAATAAAACTTTTTAAATTACTAATATATATATCAATCAATGTACAAGTTTTTTATGTCTTTTCTTACATTATAATTGATGAGAATAATGTATTACTACTAATGTATACTACTATACTATACTACTCGGGTAGATCGTAGGTCGTCGTGCCGCTTCGACAATGTCGGACTAAGCGCGACAGTTGTAGGTTCAATATACACTTGAGGCAATGATTACATTTAAGTAAATTAAAAAAAAATCATTCCATTTGTCTGCTAACGGAGTGTCTTAACTCTCTCTTTCTTTCTACCCATCCAGCAGTAGGAAAAATGTTATAACGTGTGATACTAAGCAAAAGTTATATATTACCTGTATAAACTTATGGGGTAAGAAAATGATTTAAATGAATACCGGTAGACGAATGAAAGTTACATATATAAAAATTAGATAGTGCGTTTTATATAGGTACATATGCTTTTATATTTCAAATATATCAAGGCTCACTTTTTATCAAGGCCAGGTTGACTATAATGTTCATAGACTCAAATTGTAATAATTAAAAAAATGGTTAAAACATTTTAAGATAATATTAAAAATTTAAGCGTGTCACGATTTGAACCCTCACCTCTTAGAATCCGTACAAGAACTCCGACCACTGAGCCGTACGCCCTCCCGAGATAACTGTATGTAAATTTTTTATAAAAACTTTATTTTTCTTTGTGGGGAATAGTTTAAAAATAATGAAAATATGTTAAGTATGAATTGCAGAGCTGGCTTTCATTACTTTACTATATAAGTGGATATATACAAGCCTTAAAATAAAAATAGTAAAAAAAATGTAGGCTCTTGACCGTGAATTCGATAGCAATGTGTAATATGAAGCTGAATCACACGTAATATTTGGTTGGTATTTTAATTGGTTGATTTGTAACGCTTCAAGAAGAGCTGTTTCGGCAATCTTACTCAATTTACATATAGTACGTAGTATATATATAGAATATATAGTATATATGTATAAATTTATATAAAAAACATATGTCACCAAGCCATAGATCGCAATTCTGTTTAAATCCACACGTTATTCACGTAATTTCTCCAGTTTCTTTATCATGTTCCAGTAGAACGAAGAAAAAGAGGCCATCTTTTATAGACTCTTTGCGAGGTTTTCATATATACTAAATTATTTGAATTATTTTTAATTTTTTGTAAGATCGGAAGCACGGAATTGGTTTTTATAATTGTATTTGTAATAATAACTTAAGTATTTAAAAATACATGCATTATTAAGTAATTACTAAGCTAAAGTGTTTTTGTGACTTTTTCTATATATATTTCTTTACTAATATAAAAAACTGAAACCCTTCGTTTGGAACGCGAACTCTCAAAAACTATTCGCTTATAAAATATCAGTTCAACAGTTTCATTACGACCCTCTATACTTGCACTCGCTGAGACATTCATTAAAGAATGTCATGTATCGTAGAACAATTTGTACAAATGAAAATATTAAACGCAGCGAGATTTGAACCTACGCCTCATAGGAACCGTTCAAGTTTTTTTGCTTAAGCACTTGTGTTATTCTTAATGTGGATAAACACTTCAAAAATCAGAAAAATGAGTATTATTTAACTATAAACCTTATATATCGTAGTAGAAAAGGACAGTATATTACTTTCATGTATGGATGGGATGCTGGCACACCAGTCTCGACAGATTCTAGAACATCCTTTTCTTTAATTTTACATTAAATGATGAGATGAGATGAGACCTAGATGATGAGACGAGATGAGATCGAGACAAGACGAGATAAAAGTGACGAGCCAGACATGCGAGAGCTTTAGCTTCTGTTGATATTGCTTACTCATTTAAACTCATTAAGACTAAATTAAGATAACAGGATATATTTATATTTTTTGTTTTCGTGATTCAATTTATAATTAAGCATGCTATGAATAACTTAGTCATTAAGCATTTGACTCATTAGGCTATTTTAAGACCAAAAAAATATTCATTTTAAATTTTTCGATCGTTGTATGTTGTAGAAAAAACAACATACATATATACATACAAGGTAAGGTTAACAAATTAAATTATAAAATATAATAAAAAAAAGACCGTCGTGGCGCAGAGGCGCAACGTCTGCCTGTAACGCGACGGTTACTGGGTTCGATCCCCAGTCGGGGAAGATGGATTTTTCTATTTCCATTTTCTTCGCTCTGGTAAATTAGGCAAAGTGCGGCGTTGAGTTCCGCCACTCAACACGCAATGCCTCGAAAACGGCGGAAAGCGGGGACGGAGAAAGCAGGGACTAAGCAACGGAGTGTCTTAACACTAGGTTCCCACGGTCCCAGCAGTTCCCTCTGCCTACCCTGCCTTGTGCGGGATAAAGCGTGAAGCTAAAAAAAAAAAAAAATAAAAAATAAAAAAGAGAAGTTTTATAAGTTTTCTTATTCTAATTTGGTATCAATCATATAATAATTTAGCTTCATATATTGTATATTAACTTTACTTAACGCTACATCTCTTACAAAGCGAGGTGCAGGTCATATAGATAAAGATAAAGTAGTGTTAAGACACTCTGTAACTCCCTAGCGACACTGACATATTGCTAGTGGCAGAACCTAACGCCGCGCTTGACTGACTAAAGCGAGTGGGTATAGGATCCACTGCCATTACGCGTACAGACGCTTTCTGCCTGTACTGTGATAACGATCAATAGCTTACTAAATAATTTGCTCTGATGTTATCAACAATAATAATATATCTTTATGATAATTTATATTCTAAAACTGTCAAGTAATAAAATGATGAATTACCATTTTACCATATTAATCATCTACAAGGACGCTTTCAGGGACGTCACTTAAACAGATTAGTGTAAAATATTTTGGAAATTCGTGATCCAAATTCATTGCTGTATACGCTACAATAGAAAATATTAAAGTAAGAAAGTCAATACAAAGAAAATACACGATGTTCTAGATTTGTACTTTACATCCAATTCACCGTTCATTTAGCTCGATAATGGCGTCTGCGTCATATATTTGTTAGCATTTTGTTTGTTCAGATGGAAAAATGTGATTTTTATAGTACTTCGTACTTCATAGCAGACGTGTGTTGCGCGGTTACAGTTGAGTGCAGTGAGATATATTGTTAGGTTCACTTGTTGTGCGATTTTATAATGGACGTTCGTGAAATTTGTTAATATGTTATACGTAGTTTTTGGCAGGTTAGTTCATTTTTTTTTATTTTGACATATATATTTTATATTAGAGATTAAGAATAATGTTTTCATTTTAAGCTATAGCCAACTTAGCAGTTCCAATGAATGGTAATCATTTAAGCTAATTTTTTTATATCTTCACGCTTTATACTGTAACATGGCAAAGTAGTGTGAGGGAACTACAGGAACCAAAGGAACCTAGTGTTAAGACACTCTGTTGCTTAGTCCCTGCTTTCTGCCTTTTTAGTGGCATTGCGTGTTGAGTGTTCGATCATGTGAATTTAAGGAGTAAACTATTTTCATTTTTTTGCACTTGGTATGGCAAAGTGCGCCGGAGAATTGCATCACTCTGTCCGAAGTGTCTCAGCATGTAGTGTCTGTAGTGTGAGTATGAGCGGAGAATGGTCATAGGAGTTTCTTAACACTTAATATTATATATTATTGAGATATGTCTTTTCTTGCCTGCCATAAAATAAGATATTCGAATATGACTCAGTATTACAAGTTGAAAAAGTAAAGAGAAACAAATAGTAATTAATATGCGGACAAATATATAGATTAACATAATATCAATCAATCATTGAAAGTTTTTCTCTACCATGATAATATAACTTAGAAACTTTCAGTTCTCAAACAAAAAGAACCTCAGTTACGAGAACTTCCAGGGCTGCCTCTAAGAGGTGATCCTATGGTTGACATAAAGTGGACTGGAATGATAATGAATTAGAGAACTTTAATTACTATCAAATATCTATGACAAAACGATAACCTACAAGTAATAATAACTCTCAAGGTACAACACTGATAAATATAAAGTAAATTCATTTTAAACAGTTATAAATAATTTTATTGTGTAATTAATTATTATAAATTGTTTATAATTAAGATTTCACAATCGACCTTGAGGGTTTCCTAGAGTCACCCTGAACTTCATTCAAAATAAACTTATTTAAACTGTTAACCTGTTTTCTATATAATTTGTTAAAATTAGTTAGGTAATATAATATTCTGTTATTTATGTTTATACTTTATCGAACTATTTCGAAGACAGAAAGTGGCTCAGTGGTGGTATACGTGTCTTTACGCTTTATCCCTAGCGGGTTAGTCGGAAAGAACGTAGCGCTAAACGCTGTGGTCCCTGCATACCTCTTCCGCCTCGTCCACTGTCATTAACCTCTTCACACATGCTCTTCGGGGAGTCCTCATGCTTTTTACGTGATCATCCTCCAGTATCTTCGACACTGTGTTTTCAAAAGTCAACCGAGATCTCCCTTTACCTCTCTTACCATTCACTTATGCTTCGTATTTAAAACGACATTTAGAATATAAATATCAGATATTAATTATTTGCTTTATCTTTATTTTTATATGATTTCTAATCCTCGACTAAATGGAGAATCTTTACAGCAACACGTACATAACAAAGTGATGACTCATCGATGGACCGCGGACGTGATCGCGGGTTCTTTTTTTGCCATATCTTGAACTAGTTTCGCTACGCCTAACTATTATATTACTAGACGTACGTATATAGCTTTTAGCGGACGAAATAGGGCTATTGACATAGAGGTTATGATTTTTTGTGTTTTGAGATTTTGGATTGTTCTGTTTGGTTGGTTTAGATCTAGTGAGCTTTAATTTGAGATAACTAGAAGCTTTTTAGAAAAATAAAATATAAGTATATATTTATAAATAGAAATGTTTGTCCATTTTGTTTTTGAGTCAAGTGGAACTGTTATCAAAATAAAAGTTATTCATGCAAAAAGAAAACTTTCTAGCGTCATTGAGTTTGTAAATTGTGAATTTGGTTTCCGAAACTTAAAAGCTACTGCAATTTGATTTAAATCAAATAGCGGTCGTAGTTCAGTATGATAGGAGACGATCACAAACGAGAATATTAAAATAATCTATTTATAGTGTGTGGCTGGATTTCAACCTGTGCCATACAATATTTATTTTAAATATCTATATAAAATTATAATAACTGCACTGTAAGTTACCTATTAGCTGAACGTGTAATAAAAAGAAAAGCATTTAAAAATAACTAATTTACTGTCAGATTGAAGATGACATTAGTAAAAAAAGTATACTGTCATAGACTATACAGCCGAATGACTTCAAACAGTAATACGTGCTTAAAGTGTAAACGTACTATGTACAAGTAAATAAATAAAACCGGCAATTGTACAAGGCTCACAAGTAATGCAGGTAATGTTGACGTCAGCTGATGAGCAATTGTGGACAAAAAAGTTTAAAGCACTTTGTTGTAGTTAAGCTTTTTTTGACAGCTGTATGTAGTGATTAGTGTGTGGTCACTCTCTTAAAGAAGAAGTCTAAAATATCTAAATTCTCTTAATTGCAAAAATATTCCTGTCATTACTTTTTGTTGTAGGTGCAGGGTTAATTAAGTCACGCATTGTTGTTCATATTTTCTTATTAACTTCACGGTTTATTCCGCTCACAGTAGGAGCCTATCCTAGACGGAACCGCAGGAACCTTGGGAACCTTGTGTTAATACACTCCATTTCCCGCTTTCCACCTTTTGACGCATAGTGTGTCGCCGGCCTTGTCTAGTTAGCAGATTAAAAAAAAATAGAAAAAGAATAATCCTTGCTCCCTGAGTGGGAATCGAACCAGCAAGCCGTCGTGTTTACAGACAGACGCTGCACTTCTGCACTACGACGTTCCTCATATTGCTCACTTTACACTGTATATACCGTAAATGTAAAAATCGATCATACATAAAGAAAGATTTATTCGCAGCGGGACTCTAACCCGCACCTTCTTGCGAACCGTGCAACCGAGCCACTGTGTGGATAGAAAAAATACTTAAACTCTCACCCCGGTGGTGAGAGTTTAAGTATTTTTTCTATCCTCAGTATGGATTAACACTTTAAAAATCCTAAAAAAATCGATAATATTTAAATAAACCTGTACAGTGTATATAGTTTTTCTGCCTACTGCCTGGTTTCATAAAATGACACGATAAATTGTACGTCTAATATAATTACATCAAATAAGACGTACATTCATTTAGCTTTAAAGTTACAATTTAAAACAAAATAAAAATAATTTATGAATAATATTTTCACATGTTTTCCATACATTGAATATGAAGATGACTAAAATGTTGACTCACATACACTTGTATAGACTAGAGTGTAGATTGTACACTGTACTGTGTACTATGCACAATGTAACAATAACGTAAGTGCACTCTACCTAATAAACATACTTCCATAAAACCAACCAATATATTTACAATTCGCAGAAAATTACAAACAATGGTTTGAATTCTCCACTCATCTTAAATGCATTTCTTTATATGTTTATTTTGTTTTTAATATATTCTAAGATTTTCCTTAATATGAATCCTTTTTTAGTATCACGTATTTTATATACGTATTTGCTACAGTAATAGACTGGATTTTTCATTTTACAATCTTTTTAGACTATAATATAGTCTGTTTAAAATGAAATCTTGATTTTGCCGTTAAAAGTTATAAATAACCCGCTTTGTGTATATACCGTATCTATTATTCCAACATGCTTAGTAACAAAGACTGTACTTTACTTTTACTGATTTTTTGTTGGAAAATTAAAATATATAAAAATATTTATTTTCTGAAAATAAAATAAATTAACTTGTTAAAGTTTACTTTAAGATCAAATAATTACTTTAAAATATTTTAAATTATTAAATGTCAAGAATAAGCTATGTACACATTGTCTGCAAACATTTCGGTAACTACAGAGTTAATTATATATTATCTGTGGTATAATATTTGTTCGGATAGTCTGTTGCCAACATCTGTCAATATTTAGCGCCAAATTATCAATAAGGAGTGCTTATTCGTTCGGTTATATTTTACTAAATACTATGCAGTTAAAATTTAAACATGAACATTGAGTTTTGAAGTGCAAGATTAAATATATCTATTAAAATATATGACCATTAGTAATTTAAGGATAACTTACATACAATATTTTCTTGTTATTATTACATCTAAAATAAGATTCGTATAAATATTTAATTACAACTATAGAACCACTGCCCTTGCTGCATTTAGTTTACAAGGACTACAAATTACCAATGTAAGTTTTTTGTAAAAACCGATGTTTATGCTGAATGAAGGAGTTATGTGCATATTTTTTTTAATAAATATTAATTCGTATACCTTTATATTATCTTTACACTTCATATTAGTAGTTCATTATATTAACTACAATTTGACGCTAATAGTTATGTACATATTTAACAATAAAATGTCCATTATTTCCACATTTTCTAATTATATCATATCCCCTTCATCCACTCATGTCTTTAATTATAAATCTGAATAATGTAAAAGAATATACTCTACTACACACTGTACGTGTTATTTTAAATCTGTAACAGAAAATAATAATTACATTGCATATAAAATAACTAATACATAATCGAAAATCAAAATAACTAAAATTTAAATTGAAACACACAATACTTACAAAAAATCTATACCGCAACTTTTAATCTTGGTGATGAAAAGAAAATGACGGCGCACTCAATTTTATTTCAATTACACGGTGGCGCCAAAACCGCTAGCTTTAATACAGAGTATTAATATCTTTTTATTTTTTTTCTATATTAGGTCAATGATCGCGACAATCTCGGAATGTATCGCAAATATACCGGTTTAAAAAACAAATAAACTGTCTTACCAAACTGGTATAATTACGGTACATGTTGTTATAGTGTGACATTTCTGAAAGCTGACTGTACAAATGACAGTGAGAGTGAATGAATTAAACATTATTCCTAAATCTTTTGTCACATTACAATGTATGGAAAATTCATAATAGTTTAATATTAAATATTTTACACCATTGTAAAAAAAAAACAATTTACATTACTTATAAAATAATTCGTTCACCATAGTAAGTTCTGATGAAGTCATTGAAAAGTTAATTTGACAAGAAGCTAGTGAACGAATGACTGGCAAATAGAATGAAGACGTTTATTTGTTTAGGCCATCGTTATTATGCTTAGTCCATTCAATTCGGATTTCTATTCAGCTTTAGTTGCTTAGACACTAAATAAAACCAGTAAATACTCAATTGACAGACGCTTGTGTATTCACTCGGTGTAGTCAAAATATTTCAAATAATACTTGTTCAACATTAATAATAAATTGCTAGTAATTTGCTAGCTACATGTGTACCTGGCAACTGGCGTCTGGACAGTAGCCCAATGATTATTGACCGTTAACATCCAGCTAGTATGAAACGTTGGCTTTATTTTAAGTTAAATTTAAACAACATCGTGATGATTAAAAGCAAAAAATATTAAAAAAGAAGTATAGAATAAGTAAAATGTAAGTAATATAAAAAAAGTAAATCTGTTTAAATATTAATAGTTCACGCTCAATAAGTTATAAAACATCTCCATACATTGCATAATCTCTTATCATTAATTAAAAGTAAGAAGTAAATCTACTTTTGACAAATATCGTAAGAGATGAAAGTTTTTTGACACCTGCGAATGCTTTCAAGCTGCATCTCATGTGTCGTCTTATCGAAGGTTGCATAACATCGGTAGATTACGACAGCTTTGATATTTTCCTTATTTACTAAGATATATATATCTTTTTATATGTACAACAACTTACATACGTAACATATATCAATGCAAACGATACCAAAACAATATTTTTTTTTTTTTTTTTTTTTTTTTTTTTTTTTTTTTTTTTTTTTTAGCTTCACGCTTTATCCCGCACATGGCAGGGTAGGCAGAGGGAACTGCAGGAACCATACGAACCTAGTGTTAAGACACTCCGTTACTTAGTCCCTGCTTACTCCGTCCCCACTTTCCGCCGTTTTCGAGGCGTTGCGTGTTGAGTGGCGGGACTCAACGCCGCGCTTTGCCTTAGTTGCCAGAGCGAAGAAAATAGAAATAGAAAAATCCATCTTCCCCGACTGGGGATCGAACCCAGAAACAATATTTTTAACTATATTTTTAAAAATATACCACGTGAAGTGAAAGCTTTTTAAAGTTTATTCAAAAATATCATTTGCCAATTAACTATTTTAAATTATATATCTAGGTGTTGTTGTGTGCCACATAGATACTAGTTGTAGCTCACAACTTTGCTTATACTTTCATCAATGAAATTTAAAACTTATTTTATACTGTTTCTGTACGAATTTTAATAAATCATTTTATTAGCTTTTAATTGTGATTTAAAGGATTACTTTTACATGCTTTAATTCATGATTAACTTCATTGCATTCGTACTATTCTAATATGACCAATATCTTTTAGTCATATAAATTCTTTACATGACAAAAAATGTATGAATCATACAGCTCTCGCAATTGGATAGCATTATTAGACAAATCTCCTTAGCTTTCACACGGAAGCCGCACTGTGATTATTCAATTGGGAGCGTGGATCTGAGATTGGAAAATTACTGTCGACCCCTCACTCGTGGTCACCGCTCGGACACACTACGGTACACACACGGTGGTAAAATGTAGGGGACTTATTGTACAGAGCTTTTGTTTACCGTTTATTTTTGGTACTAACTAAAAAGGACTAAAGTTTTTTTTTAAATTACACGATACAGAATGATTAATATACAATGTCAATCGCGTTAAAAAATCAAAAGACAAATATGACGGCCGAAATTTTTATATTTTCTATAATATATTACAATTAAGAGCAGTAAATCTTTGTATAAATTAGATATATACTCGTAGGTAAATTGAACATACGTAGGTAAATATCAAATCTCCTATTAAATCTCTAATAAAATTACGTTTTACTTGAAAAACACCTAAATGAAAGAGCATGGTGTAAAATGTAGAGGAGTGTCTTATATAAAATTATTTATAGTCATTCATGGATAGATTTGTTATCATTAATCATATGGGGCACTAAATGGGGTCGATGACTGTCACTCTTCATCATTTACCATGATCAAACGAAAGTGACGTGACGGATGAAGCTGTCATCTCGAATTTACCAATTGAACTTTCTAAATATTTACTTACAAAGATTTGTGTGACCGGATATCAAGGATTTTTTGCACTCTTCAAAGATCTAGATCTTTATCAATTTGACAGCGTAGATAGATTAGTCTTTTAAAAAATATAATGAATGTATAATTTCTAGATGTTTCATTAAGTCTCACTTTTATTCTATCTATCTTATTTTTTGGGGGGCAGAAAGAAAGATTAAGCTTAAGCTTACAACAACTAAATTTTTTGAGAAAAATCATAATAACTTCAATAAAGAACAATTTTTACATGTCTGCTTAAAATAATTAATTTGTTTTAATTGAACATGAAATGATAATGTAAGTGTTATATACTAGACGTATAGCATTACGTCAACAAGCCTATCTCTTCTAGATCTAGGGTTCGCCGACCTGCCCTTGCCCTGCGCCTGCGCATCTCGCTTACTTTTTTGCGATGCATCCCCTTGAATCCAGTTTATCTCGATTACAACTCGAGTTGCAATGGCTTTTTATTACATAGCATGTATTGAGTTATGATTGAGTAATTATATTTTATGACAGATAATATAAAAAATGCAGTTTCTATTTGATATCACGGTGCTGATATATGTATGACTGTACATATAGGTACATCGAATGTGCGGTTTAATTATATATTCAAAAATATATGGAGAAATAAAAATAAGAATAGGTTTTATAAGTCAATTATAAAATAATAATATACTGACTTAATTTAAGTTCTGTTTATAATTCAAATTCAAATTTTATTTTTCTTTTCAGGTTAAAAGGCGACATGGCGTCGCCTAGGTACTTCTTTCTTCTATTTGCTGCCGTCTGTTTTAGTATTTGTAATGCAGGTGAGTCATTGTTTTTAAAATATAAATAAGTGATTTTTTCCGTATATGGCAGGGTACATAGAGAAATGTAGTGTTGAAACACTCCGTTGCCCGGTTTCCGCATAATTTCAAAAATACGACACGTTGAGTGGCGAACTCAACGTCGCAATTTGCCTTAATGCCGAGAAATTGATTTCAAATAGAATTGAACCCATATCGCGTCTACAGACTTTGTGCCGCTGTGCCACAACGGCCTCTATCATCATTATAGGGTTAATGAAATTATTATTATTTTGTTTATATATTTGTGAGACTTCCATTGTTAACTTGATGTGTTTATATCTGTCTGTCTGTCAGCTAAATCAGCTAATCAACCTGTTTTATTCTTTTAAGACACTATACTATTTTACTATAATACTATTATATAGTGTATATTTTTAATTCTTTTATAATTTTATATTTATCTTTTATAATTTGATATTTTTTTTACTATATCGAAACAACATAAAATACAAAAAAAAATCCCTTTAAGTCGTTTGCATATTTATGACGAAATTATGACAAGAATTCGTGACAAAGCTATATAGAAGTGTTAATTCTAAGATTAGCGCATTTTCGTGGGAGTGTTGTGGGTACGGCTGGCTTTGACGAGGGGTCAAGGTCGCCTGGTCCGTAGAATTCAAATATCTGTCCGTCTGTTTGATGACACTACTTGATGCGCTGTGAACGTAGGAATTACTTCCTTAATGCTAGTTTTATTAGATAATTTTTTGTTCCAACATCTCTGCTAAATTGCGTCGTCTCGATGACTCACGCTTAGCGATTTTATGTTTTTGCCCGAAATACCAATGTTTTTATTGGAACGTATAAGTTAATTGCTGGTCGATGATACTTGCTATTATATGTTCTATATTTTTTTGAATACATACATACATATATATGTATATAACTTAAAAATCAGCCACAACTAATGGATACGCGTCCCATAATAAACAAAAAACATCATCGAACAAAATGTATATCACATTTTGCATGTTGCCATCAGTTTTTATGGTGTATCCGAACATAGGCGTGTAATTATTGTGGGAAGAATGAGGCGATGGCATGCGATTCCCATAGCATGCTAGACGCGGGCGGGGGGTGCGGGCAGTGCGGGGGGCGGCCGGACGAGCGACATTCCGCGCGTGCCGCGCCCCGCACCCCGCGCCGCCCCACGATAGATGTACGTATCTGACTGACCTGTAATTAGATTTCTTCTATTATTTAGTAATACATGGAAGTCTATAATAAGAACAAACCTACAGCACTATTAATAGATTGTTAGTAATTCTTGGCCTTAGTTGATATGAAGGAGATTATAGTTAGTTTTTAATTTTCTTAAATTATATTTCAATGTTATTTTTATTTAAATGTTACAGTATATGTATGAATGATTGTTAAGTTATTCTTATTTATTATTGAAATTACCTCAATTATTGTTTTGGTACAGTCAGAAAGTGTATTGGCAAATATTTGGTTGGCCAGTGTAGCGCCGTGGTACATCGCCTAATAGCGACAATGACGCTACCTTAATAACGTAATGGTTATATGCCCGATCCTTACTCGGGAGAAAATATTATTTTATTTTTCTGCACTAAAAAGAGGAGAGAAAGGAGAGAAGAGAATGTCTTAACATTATGTTCTATCTGCACATCCTGATATATGCGGGGTTAGATTTGTTTCAGTATGATGATAACATGATTTCCAAGCACTGCCAAAAAGTATTTTTTATGGCTGTATTTGTAAGTGTATTGGCACATTGTATATTGTTTAAAAGAGTCTCTAACCTTAAAATACATAGGAAAATCGTACATATGAAATTTACAAATAATAAATTAAACGAAAAAGACTTTATAATTCTTAAACACCTCCTATTTAATAGAAGATGCTAGACTAAAATAATGTCACTTACAAAAGATATAGACCTAAGGGCAAATGATATATCCAGCACAGTTCCATTCTTCCTGTCAGTAACAGTATATATGTACATATACACGTATATAAAATTTAAGATTAATAATATATAATGTTATTTTGTACTTCTATAATTACTTAGTTTAGTTACACCTTATGAATTTAAGTAACCAGCCATATAATAATGTAGGTAATCGCTTTAATGTCAACAACAGCGCCAGCGTATCTCGTGTACGGTTACGGTGTACTAATTATCAGAGATACGTGCTCTGTACAATATATAGAAACACTATTTGTTACAAAATGTAAGGATGGAACTTCTAAAGCTGGTGCATGAATATATTTTGTTGTTTTACGTTTTTTAAAAGAAAATTACAAAGCCATCTCTATAGTGACTTTAGCAGTGTTGCTGAAAATTATATACTGCCACAATTTTGTGATACAATGGAATAAGAAAATGTATATTTTTTAGTCCAATCTTTTTTTTGTGTACTTAATAATTTTGTTTGAAATTATCTTAACTGCCAGTCTTAAAAACACATCAACCTTAATTAGCATAATATGACAACTTGTCAAAAATTTAATTATAATTAATTCTTAAGTGGCTACAACATCATTTATGAGCAAAAAACTGATTTAACAGTGACAGTTACTACATAGCAGCCGTTTTCTCTAACGTTAGAAGTTAAAAGTTTTTATACAATGAATTTGATTTAAGTTCTTGTAAAAATACATATAGTAGTTTACTAATGTTGAATACATTATTTTAAAGTATTAAATAGAAACTTTCATCTATCGGAAAAGATCTGCCATGAAAATTGTTAAAAATGGACCTCAAAGAGTTCACTGAATAAATAAAAGGTAAAAGAAAATAGGGTTTTCCAACTTCAGGTCAGCCCTTCTGTGATATTACGGCTGAAAGATTACGAAATTTTAAATACTGCTTTTGTTTTTTAATCGTAATAAATATTACATATAGTATATGTTTATAGTGTATAACATATAGTATGTGTTTACTAAAACATTTCTTCAGGCTTTTGTTTTATTAAGTACATAATATATTATAGTTATAAGATATTTTTAGAGTTTTTTGATGGGAGCCAGAGGTAGACAGTTTTAAATACATATATATTTAAGTATATCTTTTTTTTAGCTTCACGCTCTATCCCGCATATTGCAGGGTAGGCAGAGGGAACTGCAGGAACGATATAACCCTTGGTGTTAAGACACTCCGTTGCTTAGTCCCTGCTTTCAAAAATGTATGTTTCGCTCATTTATATTTAAATATTTATTAAGTACTTAATATATATTAATTAATAGCACTACGATCAAATAATAAACAAACGATATATTCTCGTAACATTATTACAATTTTAGTGTATCGAAGACTCGGACTTTCGGATTCATTCGAGCGTCACAGCGGAACACAATAGTGCATAATCGCTTGCATAATGTATGCCAACGTCAAACATTCCCTACTTATTTACATTGCCGATATAAACATTAGAAATATTCATAATCATGTTCTAACACTAGCGCGACTTATTGGTTCGAACAAAACTTAATTGTATTTAGATTTTCTACCGCGTTGTCTGAGGTGTATCCCGTAATGTGTGTGTGAGGTTTGGCGAAGGTAGACTGGAACATTGAAATGTTTAGCGTAACATTATGTAGACTATAACCTACTTAAATAAATGGACTATCTAGTCATGGACTCAAAAAACATTCTCAGGCTATATAATCGTTAAAAGCGCTTTATTGATTATTGTTTTTGAAATATCATTAATGTAGCAACTGTCACTATCAAATGAATTTTATGCTTTTAAATATTTTTGAATGGTGCATGATTGAAGCAAGTAGTACTATTATTGACAGTCGTTGTCATGAAATGATTCGTATACATATATTTTCGTAAAGTTCTCCTTTGCGTCAAGAGTTTTGTGTAAAAAATTTTAATATACTGAACAATGATATAAGAGAGAAGCACAGTATCTGTCTGTAAACGCGACGGTTTGTGGGTTCGAATTCTACTCGGATATAATTAATTATTTTAGTTTCTCCGTTATGGTAACAAGGCAAAATGCCCAGTCAAGTTCCAAAACTCAACATGCAATGTCTCGAATAATGGAAAATGGAGAACGAAAGGTTTTAACACTTAGTTCCTTAGGCCCTTTTGGGTCGAGTTTCCTTGAGTTGGGATACAGTGTGAAGGCAAAGAAAACATTATTTTCATAATAAAATCTTTGATTTTCGACATTATTTTAATGTAATAGAGCAGAAATAGAAGTAAACTATTCTAGATACGTCTAAAGGAATAGCAACTATGTCAAGAGTACGTAGGGCCTATGGCTGGGACGTGACGTTGGCGCGGTCGCGTTATCGTGCTGCCCGCGCCGCCGCCTCGCACACCTCAATACCCGTTACTTGTGCCGTGATAAGGATGTATCGATGTATTGGAACCTATTACTATTGATGTTCGTTAGTCGAGATATGATTGTTCGTTTGGAGGTAGACCTTTAAAGTACCTACCTGGAGGTAGAGGTTAGAGGCTTAATTTTTTAATCTTTAAATTTTTTTGTATTTATATATTTTTTTTTATCTAGTAAGCTTTTTTATATTTATATGTTTGTTTTTCTTATCTAGTAAGGTGAATTGGTTGAAGGCTGTCGTAGCGAAGCAGTGTAGGGTCTGCCTGTAAACGCAAAGGTTTGTGAGTTCGACTCCCACTTGAGGATGATAGATATTTTCATTTCCATTTTCTTCGCTCTAGAAAGTAGGCAAAGTACGGCGTTGAATTCCGACACTCAATACTCAATGCCTCTAAAAAGATAGCAAGCAGGGAACAGAGTGTCTTAACACTAGGTTCCCATGGTTCCTGCAGTTCCCACTGTCTACCCTGTCAAATGAAATTATAAAAAATGACCAGACTGAAATTATAAAAAAATAAAAAAGAATTGGTTAATGTTTTTTTGAAGTGAGAAACATAGAGATTTATCGTTCACTCTGGCTTCGTCCCAAATTGAGGAGTTGAAATTGAAGGAGTACGTAAAATTACTATATTAGCGAAAAATAATTTGGCGAAATGAATCTCGTTAATTAAAAATAAGGCAATAAAAGCTGTATTTTCTATAAAAAGCACCATTTTCTTGGTGTTCCAAGATAACTGCAATATGTAATAGGAAATTGCGTGCAGTTTAAGTATGGTGATCAACTAATCAGTTAACGATGTACGCTGCGCCGGCGCCGGCGCCCGCGCCGCGGTAATGTCTCTCATCTAATGTAATAGTATTAGATTAGATAAGTACATGTTTATTTACGTTTAATAACATGGCTATTTTAATTATATAAGTATTTCATTTATTAATTTTCTTACATTTATAAATATAATTGTAAGCGTAGCTTAAGTTGATGTATGTTTTTCTTTTGTTGTTTAATGTATGCTTTTTCGAAAATTGACATTCTCCTCGTGACACTCCAGAAGAGTAAATTTTATTAATTTTCTTCGCTCTGCTAGTAAGCTAAAGCTCGCAAAAAGCTAAAGCGTTGACTGTCAACAAGCATGCAATATTACAAATAGGTATAAAGTGGGAAACGAAGTATCTAAATACGAGGTTCCAAAGGGAACCTATCTTAATATATGCGAGATACAATGGAATATCATTTTTTCAGGTTCATCATATAATATGTTATATCATAAACATGATGATGAAAAAAATCTTTTTTAAGGATTTTTACATGAATGAATATTGAAACGATTTTGACATAACTTTCACGGATGTTAATCGAAATTAAGTCATTAATGAAACATAAATAAGAAAAATAATCTTAAATAAACATGGCATATATTTAAGTACGTATTAAGAGGTTTGTCTGTAATTACAATAAGAAACATGTTTCTTACGTCAATGATTTTTATAGCTTTACGCTTTATCTCGCACATAGCGAGATATGTAGAGGAAACCGCAGGCACCACTGGTAACGTAGTGTTAATACACTACGTTCCTTGCTTTTAATTTATTTGAGGCATTGCGTGTTAGTAACGGAACTCAACGTCGCACATTGTCTAGTTGCTAGAGCAAAGAAGATAACAGTGAAAAAATCTATTTTATCCGACGCTGACGTTGCGCTTCTGCGCTACAACGTTCCTAATGAATATTTTATAGAATTTTTAAAATTCCAAACTACTCCAACACATTCTCATGCAAAACGAAACATGCCTAATAGAACAACCATGAGTTTTGAAAAACTCCATTACAACGTGTTTTTAAAATGATGACTAAGCTTGGATTAACAACTTATTAGTCAATTTATTTTTTCTAATACTGATTGGGCTAAATAAACAATGGAGGTGACTATATCCAATCATTACTAAACATTATGGAATAACAACAGATGAAGAATGCGTAAAGAATAGGCGACATTTAGTTAGCATAAAGTCTGTGGAAGCTTTGATCTATTTATTATTCGAATAACAAAGTATCGATTTAGTTATATCGAAGAACACACAGTAATAGTCATAAGTACGTACTTTGTAAATACAATAAATTATTCATTTTTCATTAAAATTCAAGTAAACATTTACTTTCGCCGCCAACGGGAAGCGAGCGTTTGTGATAAGATATCTACAAAAACACGTATAAATTCAGCAGCGAGGGGTGAGAGTATCGATTTGTCGTAGCAACCTGTATCTAAGCCCCTCTCTTGTGACCCTCAGCCCTCTGACATCGCTGTGTACACGTTACATTGCCGATTTAGTATTGATACTTGGATATGTACAAAACGGAACTTCGTAATGGTTTATGTGCTTCATCCTAGATGCTTGTAATGATTGAATGTTTGAAACAGTTAGGGCTGTTTGCTGATAGGTTGGGACTAGCTACAAAGTTATAGAAGTATGGGAACAGTTTGGCGAAATTTCTGGGGAAAATTTGGCGTTTCAATAGTATATGCTTCGTCAATAAATCATACATCTGCTAACGTTTATGTACATAGGTTATTTAAAGAACCATTAGACCAATTAGTGTAGAGCAGGACTCTGTTAATAAAATCTATCTAAATATATTAATTAACACATTGGTCTGCGCGGACAAAGGAAACAAGGACTAAGCTAGTTAAGTTCCTGTAGTTCCCTCTGCCTACCCTGCCATGTGTAGGGTAAAGCGTGAAACTAAAAAAAAAACATCTTGTTCATTACCATCAGAACGTAGATGATTTTTCTAAGCATTTAGTTTACGGTCCAATGATTTATTACGAGTCCCCCTTGCTTTTGTATTGATATATATCGGTATACACCATAAGATAAACAAATGACATCAAAATAAAGAGAATCAGTCTCATGTACATACATAAATGAGTAAGTAACATTCGCCGCTCGTCGCAATCGCTGTGATGAATTAAATTTTATGTAACCCTGAACCGAATTGCTCATCTTTGCGAGAATCGTCGATGAATCGATCCTGACTCCGTTCATACAATGACGGTACGTAGCTACATACATATGTAAGTACGTGTTAATAAATACTTGAAGCGAGCTTAAATTATGCTTTATGACACTGTTACTTTGTAATTTGTATAGTTTGTATTTATTTTGTTCCCTTTATATATATCTCTTGGGTTTTGAGCAGAGAATGCTATGTCCTTCTACGAGATTCACTTATATATGTCTTGTGAAAAATATGTTTTATATTCGTACTGTCTTGTCGCCATAACTTAACTATGCTGTATAGATATGTAATTATATATAAATTAATAAAATTTGTCCAGTTGTGCGCTGAACTCGTATACCGATGGGTCCGTAACAATTACATAATTATGATCAACGAGAA
This sequence comes from Dione vanillae, assembly GCA_037178615.1. Lineage (NCBI taxonomy): Eukaryota > Metazoa > Arthropoda > Insecta > Lepidoptera > Nymphalidae > Dione > Dione vanillae. The sequence goes on from JAZFAU010000099.1 coordinate 3,589,669, forward strand.
TATATAAAAAAATATGAAAAAAACAGGTTTATTTTATGAGGACCCCCTTAATAAATATTAACATATTTAATTAATTTAATTTTTAGTATTTGTTGTTATAGCGACAACGGAAATAGACCATTTGTGAAAATTTCAGCTTTATAGCTATTATGGTTTATGAGATTCAGCCTGGAGACAGAAATTCAAATTCAAATAATTTTGTGCAAAATGAGAATACATGATTCATTTTTTGAACGTCAAAAGTGGTGGTAGTCCACCGGTTCGCTAAAGTTAATGCCTCAGACCTGAGAAGAACCGGCGCAAGAAATTCAGCGTGCCTTTTTCTTTATTTAAATGGTCGATAATTTTCATTAATTCATTTTGATAATGACACATTTGAAACAGACTGGAGCGAGCATCTCATTCCCAAGGTGTGTTGTCATTTTAAAAAATCATTAATCAGGTAATAACCTTTAACACACAAACGTCTTTTCACAATTCTTTTAAATTGTGATATAGAGCATTGTTGGACTGTTTTCTGGGATCCTATTGTAAAAGAGTACACACTGCCCCATGAAAGAATTGCGGACTCGTTGCAATCTAGTTGTAGGCGCTTATCGCCATACAGAAAGACAGCGGAGGCTTCCTGTTTTACCCTTTGGGTATGGTACCCTAAAAAAAAAATTCCTTATGGAATGAAAAACCTATAATATAAGCAAAATGAGGAAAAATTACTGCGTGACGCTTAAAATATTCGATGTTATTTTCAATTTCCGAGCTATTGTTCTGACTTAACATATACATATATTGTACTTTCCTGGACGCCATCCCTCTGCTCTGGTTTGCGATAATTTATTTTATGACGTATATTTATTCATTTAATTTTGAAGTGGTAAAGCAATAAATCGCTACTCTCTTGTCTTTGTATATATTAAAAATATCTAAAAATACAAAGGTTTCAAAACATATCAAACGTTTTATGTTATTTTATATTTATCACTCGAAAAATGTAAGTACTAGTAATACAGTTATCAAAATGAAGTAAATCTAACGAAATATTATATTCTTACCAAAATAAAATAATATATTAGGATAAGTGTCCTCAAAAAATCAATATTTTACGTATCTTCCTTAATATACAAGTTATTTTACATCATAAGTATTTATGAAGGTTGTGACGATCTCCAAACGCTCGCACGTGACCTTTTGCAGCTCGCTCCAATGGTTTAAGTCTTGATATATATATGAACGACTATTGTCTTGCGACCGGCTTTGCTTGCTTAAACTGCACTATCATAAATTGTGCCTTATATGGTGTATAAGATACAATTTATGATAGTGCAGTTTATGTAACAACATAGTATATGACAACACAGTAGATATATACAACTTATTCCACTTTCATGCTCAGTAGCAAGACATCGGTCGTTGTACCTGACAGCTGATATCGAGACACTGTATACTGATAGATATTATTTTCCACGGGACAGTACTGTTTTTGTATATTTAAGGAAACTTTCTCATACTTCAAGTAAAACATTGCGTTAGATTTTTTCACTCAAGTCTCAAAAATAAATAAAGTCAAAGTAAAAAAATGAAGTAGAAATTTTTATAAAATTCATTTAGGGTTCATTTTTGAGGACCGTTGTGGCGCAGAGATTTTTTCATTTCCATGTTCTTCGCTCTGGCAACTAGAGAAAGAGTGGCGTTGAGCTCCGCCATTCAACACACAATAGTCTTGAAAAGAGGAGGAAAGCGAGAACGAGTTTCTTAACACAAGGTTCTCACGGTTCCTGCGGTTCCCTGCTGTGTGTAGGATAACAAGTGAAGACATAAAAAAAACTTAGGAGGAGAGTGGAGAGAATACTATAATGACCTTAAAATATAAGGTTAAATTAAGTCAAATAATACCTTATTGGGGTTTAGATTGAGGTCGCTCTTACTGGGGTTTTCTGATTCATTGAATTCGTTTCTATATTTACATATATGCATTCAAATGAGCTTTGTCTCGTTTTGTATATGTACAGTGTATTGTATATGTACAGTACAAATATTGACAGTTCTCATAAGAGTATTGAGTTAAATGGGCTTACGAGTTATTGCACAATTTCATATATAACAAAAAATGTTATATGATTGTAATTTTTTATATGTTATGCCATAATTCTAACAGTCATGAACATTTCATGAAAGAACTTTTTAACCGTCGTGGCGCAGAGGCGTAAGCGTCTAACTATAAACGCGACGGTTATCTCGGGGAAGATGGATTTTTCTATTTCCATTTTCTTCGCTCTGGAAAACTAGACAAAGCGTGACGTTGAATTCCGGTACTCAGCACGCAATACTTCGAAAAAAGGCGGAGAGCACAGACGGAGAAAGCAGTGACTAAGCAACGGAGCGTCTTAACACTAGGTTCGTATGGTCCCTGAAGTTCCCTCTGCTTACCCTGGCATGTGCGGGATAAAGCGTGAAATGAAACCGGTTTTTTTATTTCATAAATATATCTATCATATTGTAGTTAATAATAAATTAAAATTAGTGAACAGTGAATGTATACGTAATAATCCCGTAGTTTTTTAGTCGTAATATAAAATTTTTGAAAGACCAACTTTGAAGTATCCATCATTACTATTCCTTAAACGAATTAATTGAAATACGTTCAAAATGAAAACCCCTCGTTTTAATGCACCAGTTAAAAACAGTAGCTATAATACTAAATATTGTGTACAACACTGAGTAGGTACATGGGCGTGGCACTTCTCAGAAATCTGTTCGTATCTAGACTACGTGCTTCAACCTAATATCCTGTAACAACCCTAAATAGGCTCTCCGTCATTTAAGGACCATGGACTATGAATTTAAAGGGGATTAGAAAATAGCTGCACCAATTACTCGGTCGCTAATGCGCCGGTACAACATCCTGCCACTTTGCTAACTGCCGCCAGTCACGTTTGTTTGCGCGTTACTATGCGATTGGTGATTCTTCAGACGTTTTAATAGATATAGTTTGGCATTAACTTGTACTGCAGTATATTAATAAATAATTTTTATGTCTTCACGCTCTATCCCGCACCTGGCAGAGGGAACTGCAGGAACCATAGGAACCTAGTGTTAAGGTTAACTCCGTTGCTTAATCTTTGTTTTCCGCCTGTTATGTATATATATATATATGTATATACATATACATATATATATATATATATATATATATATATATATATATATATATATATATATATATATATATATATATATATATATATATATATATATATATATATATATATATATATATATATATATATATATATATATATATATATATATATATATATATATATATATATATATATAATATATATATATATATATATATATATATTTATATATAGATAAAGTAATATATAATAAAACAGTATAGTAACAGTATTTGCGTGTTTGAACTGAAGTAACTTCACCTAATTATTAGTGCGTACGACTAATTAATTAATATACATAATAAATAATAACGGCAGAGTACCTCGTAGTGTGTTAGCTAAGTTATATAAGCTAAGTTAAAGTTTGTTTCATTAATCACGATTCAAATTGTTACGAATGAGCCTCCATTTATAATAATTTAATATCAATTAAACGCTAATTGATGACTCTAAGTGTTGAATGTGGTAATTATGAGCTTACTAATGCTGTTATATTGTTATGATTTGTTTACCTTTTAACTTTTAATTGAGCTTCTCCGTTTTAAAAGATTATACCTCTTTATAAATTTACATGAATTGTATTTTAAAAGATTGATATTGGATCATATACTCGTGAGCTTACTTACTTTGTAAACTAGACTGTTTATTATTTTTTAACAATTTTGTAAAAAGATTATTTTTTTAAATTTAATCGCCCTTTCACGGTATGTGTCATAGAGAACCTAGTGTTAATATTCACTGTTACCGCCTTCCGTAAGACATTGTGTGGTGGTTAACGGAACTCAACGGCGCCCTAAGTCTTTTTAGAGAGGAGCTGAAAATAATGTAGTACAGACAGATATTGTATTTCTTAGTGGAATGATTTATGTTGGTTGTCAAAAGAAATATGTAAAAATGATGCATTTGGAGCGAAAACCGTGTCTTGTTTATAGAAAAGTCTCATTTTTCATTACGACGTGACATAAAGGCTAAAGGTAAGCCTCTACATGTATGTCTATATGATAACGTGATGTGTAAATAAAAAGTGCTGATCTAAATTTACACGTATATGAGAAAGTTAAATCAAGCGAATTTGTCTTTTTTGGTTTTAAATGTATTCCGCATATAGCAAAGTAGAGAAAAGTTAAAAAGTAAGAGAGTGTTAAAACACTCTATTTCTCTACTTTTTAACCATTTTCAGTTTGGTAGCGTTGTTCAACACCGTCATTTGTTCTTAAGTCCAATGGGTAGACTAAATAGTCCAAAGGATAATTCAAAAGATAGTCCAAAGCATGATCCAAAGAATAGTCCAAAGTATAGTTCAAAGAATAGTCCAAAGGACAGTCCATAATATAGTCTGTAATCAGAGCATAGAATTCTTTAGTCTAAGCATAAGAACTATGACAGATAACATTTCTTTGAGAATAGAACCTCTAAACATCATGTACCATAAAACACTTCTCGACTACGTCACAGGTGTGTTTACGTATGTAATTTATATTGTTCCGGCTGAGAGGCGGCGGCCTCTCCAAGTTCGCCCTCGAGGGCTGAGGGCGCAGGGCCGCAGTCGAGGTCAAGTCAATGTCGACACTCGACACCACTGTGCTTTATTGCTCTAATGCCAAGGTTTACGCTTTAAGGATACTTATGTGCATACGTTGGTTATTATTTAACCTAGAAAGTGAAAGAAATAACGAGGTCGCTAATGAGAAGTGATTGTTTACGGTAGGTGCTGGTTCAAATACTTTTTTAGAATATCTTTAATATGTTGGTTTATATATACAATGTCTAACTTAGACTTACTGTTACAAATTATGTATATATGAAAAACGATTAGGTAAAAAGTGGTATCCTGTGTCTATCTTGCTACATGTGGAGATAAGCATGAAACTGAAAAAAAAGTAAATATTTTAATATTTGAGAATTACAAGACACTCTGTTCCTCGCTTTCCGCCTTTTTCGAGGCTTTGCGTGTAGAGTGGTGGAACTTAACGCTGCGCTTTTGTCTGGGTGCCAGAGAGAAAAAAATGAGAATAAAAAAAGTGGGAATCGAACTGATAAACCGTCGCGTTTACAGGCAGATGCTGCTCCTCTGTGCTACGAGGACAGAAAATTTCAATTTCAATAATATATCAAGTGGGGACGGAGAAAGCAGGAACTAAGCAACAGAGTGTCTTGACACTAGGTCCATATGGCTCCTGCAGTTCCCTCTGCTTACTCTGCCCTGTACAAGATAAAGCGTATAGCAAAAAAAAAAAAATATATATATATATATATATATATATATATATATATATATATATATATATATATATATATATATATATATATATATATCCCGTAATTAAATGTAGATAGATAATGCCTTAGTATTGTACAATAAAATTTGTTTGTTTTAAACATACGCGTCGGCTTGTTCGTCGTAATACGATAGTTATCTATTTAGACGATGACACCGTGAAATTTGAAACTACGAAAATGTTACGAAACAAAGGAAATATTTTGCATAAAAATTATTTAATTTATATGAATTGATGTGACACATTAGTAGTTATTAATATAATTTGTAATATATTTTTTGCATACTTTAGTTTTTTAACTGTCGTGGTGTAGATGCTCCGTTTCTCGCTTTTAGTTGTAACTCGATTCATTGTTGAATTATAGAACTCAACTATATTCAAACGAGAATCAAACCTCACCTCACCTCAAAAAGAGATTATAGTGTCAATCACTGCGCCGCCAAGACTTCAATATACATGACATTTTTATTAACATTTATAATTAAATCGTAGCATCGTTTGCTACTAGTGGTCTTATTAGTGTTCGTCTGAACCAAACCTGAAAAATAATTAATTAATTCACGATCATGGTAAAGCTGCATAGGGCCGCCATGCCCTCTTATTGCTCCCTGAATCCGTACCTCCTTATCTATAGGGTCACCATGCCTACTTATTGCTCCCTACCTCCTTATCTCCTTATCGGTTGCCTCCTTGTTGCTTTTTGCCTTCTCACCTGCGTAATCACAGTATGCACTATGCAAGCATGCATGTATGCATGCATTATATTACCAAAATATTTATTTTAGTTAGTAATCTCACATTTAATAAAGTAGTAGAGCGAGCTCAGGGTTAAGACACTCTGTTCTCGTCTCTCCACACAATTTTACACATTGTGTGTCAATTGGCGTAGTGAAAAGTAGGTAATCAGTATTTTTTAGAACAGCTTCCGCCAGTAACTCGATAGGTCTCCTAGAATGATATACGCGATATTATCATAACTTTTATTGAATACTGAGAACAGGAAGGATGTTTACATTGTCGCTACACTGTCGCCGTTGACTACTACATTTTAAATTATAATATATAGTATTTTTATATGTGGGGTTGTCCATTAATCACGTGATCTTTTTTTAGCATTTTTTAACCCCCCCTCCCCCATTGGTGATACGTAGTGAGGTTTAAGACCACCACCCCTCCCCCTTCTCAACATCACGTGTATTTTTAGTACCTACAACGAATCTTAAAATTTTCTGAATATTATCTTAATTTAAATACAGGTATAAACTATAATCTTATTTTATTCTGAAATTAAGGACCATAATAAAAAATGTCTACACCAGGTTGCAAGTTTTTTTTTATTGTCATAACAATAATAAACGAAGAGTTTAATCATAGGAAATTTTATGTATATTGTCCTCGGACCACGGATTAGCAAGACATTCAACACTAAGAACTGGATAAGCATCTTGCAGGTCAGTTGTTGGCACTGTGCTTTGTTGAAAATCAACATCGGTTTCATCAAGCCACTCGGTGTCATCATTTTCGCGCACAACGCAGAGAATAAAAATCGCGCGTTAGACGAAAAAATAAATACACGAGATATCTTACTACACCCCCCCTACCCCTTGTGTCATTTTCGTGATTTTTATCAAATCCCCTCCCCCCCTTTCAAGCCTCACGTGATTAATGGACAACCCCTGTTCATACATTATTCGTAGAAAGCGGGGATGCTGGTGGTTACTGAGTCGCGTTTCTCATTTTTTGCCAATAGATATCTATAAGAAGGAAAATGTTTAATTATTGTGAAATACCACAAAGTATTGAGAGTATGGACATGACATTTGCCAGATATTAGGTATTGGGTAGAATATGAGTATCCCTTGGGATTATAGTTGTAATATATGTATATTTTTTAAGTTTTACACTACATTCCGCAGCGGAACCTTGTGTTCTTCTCGCTTTTCTTCTCATGTTCGAAACTCTCTGATCTTGTAAGTGTGAATGGAATTCACAACAGTTATGGTCACACTCGAACGCCGCGCTGTACCACTGCTCTACTAGGGAAAGAGGACTAATGTTACGAATATTATAGCTGCATGGGCATTTGAACAAAAACTGACTTATCATACTTGTGGACTTGATGTCCTCGCAAGGAAATAATTATTGATATAAGATTTTTATTTATTTTATTCGGTCCACCAACAGAATATACACAATAAACTAACATAATAAAATCAAACACAGTTGATTTTACATTGCAAAGTGTCATTCCACTTACAGGTGAACTCACGAGCACCGATGATATATTTTTTTTAGAATTTTAAGGAAAAAAACCTAAATTATGTAAGTAACAGTTAAAAACTATCAAAAATAAACTTATAGAGAACTAAAAATATAC